>CM055963.1:31690000-32220000 GCA_029531755.1 Holothuria leucospilota | reverse complement strand
TTATAATAAAATTCAAATAGTTATGTGCATTTAATGTTGGATTGAAGGAGATAAACTCTTTACGGCTTATCAAGTTTCTTCTTCGTTGGTAATATCAGTCACCTTCAAATGTAAGGTTGATGAAGCAAGCGCTGTAATATGAGAGTTCGCATCTCCCTGTATACTCAGACCTGATGATAGGCGAAATAATGGACTTGTTCCGAGCTAATATCATTTCGGAAGGCCTACATAACAAACCATTACACTGCTATCAATGTGAAGTAGGCCTTTTCAGATTGCATCTTCCAGAACGGAAATTATCTCCTGCAACGAGCAATTTCCGTGAACGACAAATTATTTGTCTTGAGATATAAATAAATTGTAGACTAGTTTCCCTTGTGTGGTCAGATTTTCTCACATTGTATGCATGAGAACATTTTTGTATTCAAAAGATTACAAAAGAATAAGTCTGAAGAAGGCAATTCTTACGAATTTTTCTTTAAGTATTTTCTTCACATTATGTTGGGTGAATGAAATTTCCCAACATAATGATAACCAAGTACTGACAAAAGACCACTAGTTCATTGAAGCTTGACCTCTAATACACGACTTACACTTGACCCTTCACCAGGACTCTTGGCAACTGGAAAGCACTATTTTAAAATATTTCTCATAATTCTTTACATATCATGTGACAATTAATAAACTTTTCCGGTTAAAACCATTTTTTTGGTAACTTGACCTTTGACATATAACAGCAGACCTATGATGTCATCAATAAATGGATGCACAAGTTTTCATGGTCAGGTTCCTACCCAAGGCCAAGTTTTAAATTGAATGAACTTGCAATGTAAGAGGAGACAAAATTTCTGGCAAACTTTCGTCCAGTTTGACCTAGACCTACATTTGACCTTTACCTCGATACTTAGCAAGCAAAGGGAGACTACTCTTAAATTTTTCTTATCGTTCCATGTAGTTTTCTAGGAAAAGAATGTTCCATCTTAGCCATTGCCCTGATGACGTTTAGATCTATTCCTCTTGACGTCATGATTTATCTACGCAAACGCCATGTTGGAAATCTTTATTCTGCAGGAGATTGTATGAACAATGATCTACATGATAATCCAGGCACGTGTCTATCTGTGACTTGCCTACCGTCTAAGTATTTACAGGCACTGTTTTTGTTGGATCAATCGGTCAGTACAATACGTGTGAGAATGTTGTACTTCGAAAAAAATTGAGATATTTGAAATTTGATTTAAGATATCTAAAATTCTTGATAAAAGGCACCCAGTTATCCTAGGTGAATCACGTTTTTTGGATTAGTCACTTTTAATGAAAACCATAGGCATAGGAGGCGGGGGCTGGGCCCCCACACCAAATATTTTTGGAAAATTCGGGCAATATGCTGAGAATTTTTCGGGCACCTACTGAAAGAAAAGTAATGCAATGATGTAGCTAAAGCTAATCAATAGTTTAAAACCTTGATAATTGGTAATAAAAATAGACTTCTGATTTGAGTTGCATCAGCACCTATATATTCGGTATTAATACATCAGTGTGTCTATTAATGGTTAAACTTATGTTATGATTATCAGTGGTGTATTTAGAGGGGGGGGGGGCATTAGGCCATGCTCCCCTCACTGATGCCGATTTTTTTCCTTTTTTTTATTACCTAAAATATGTAAAAATTTTTGACACAAATTTTACTTCAAAGGTAGCATATGTGGCACCAGATTACAGGTAAGGACACCTAAAATTTTCACTTAGATCCCTCCGCCAGGACAGTGATCACACAACATAGTACACACCCCTTACCTCCATGAGAGAGGAATCCTGGCTACGACTCTTATTATAATCATTATTATTGTAACGTCTTCCCCCAAAGTTACTATAATCAATATGGAAGGGTAGTAACACGGAAAATGATTGTATGTAATTGGCATGCGGTGTGATAACCAGTGCATGCCTATATGATATGTACATTAAAATGTTGAATGCGCGTGGAGCGCGCGGCAATTTTTGGTTATATTTTTCGGGCAAGTCGTTACAGCCCTCCCCCCTCTCCCCCCAAATCAACTTGGGCTCCTATGCCCACGATGAAAACACGAGTTTTCTGTCAGACGAACTAGCATATCAATTGGACTTACAATTAAAACAACTTTTAGAAAACAGTAAAGGCAAGGACGAATGAACTGCATCCTTCTAGTTGATACACTCACACGCACGCACACACACACACATATATATATATATATATATATATATATATATATATATATATATGATACTGTCATTTAAGTTTTGTCCATCATCCTCCAAGCATTCCGAAACAATGTTAAAAAGTCACTGAGAACTGTCTATAACACTAGAACACTAGCTCGAGATAATATCTTGTTTATGTAACAATAAGTCGTATCTTTGTATTAAAATTCATCACTGTCAAACGGAGCCCACTTCGTTATTTATGTGCCCTGGAATACCTGTTCATTCATGATTAGAGACACAGACGATGAATTTCTGACTCAAAAAGTCACTGCTTATGTTTATGAAATTTTTAATGTGCGATTAATGAACACTTCGTGAGCTTCAAGGAAATCCCTGCTAAAGTTGAAAACTTTCTCAAAGGATGACAACCTGAAGAACACCGGAACCCTGTTTACTGTGTTAGTGAATGATAGGAACAATGAACGCTGTTGCACCACAGATGATTGCTTTATGTTCCGACGTCTCTATTCTTTACACAGAGACGTCAGAACATAAAGATGTATCTCTCCGTGGTTACTGCTCTATGTTCCGAGTCTACTAAATTATCATGGGCCCGGTTTTTGTAGATTACTTTCACGCTTAAATATCAATAAACTTGTGACCTGCATGGGCCTGTAATACAATCGATGAATTTTGCATCTGAATAAAGTGAAAAATTACTGATGTCTTATAAATGCTATAATTTGGAACGCTTCGCGCGCACACATCGCAGCACAAGTGTATAAAAGGGGATGGGT
Organism: Holothuria leucospilota; assembly: GCA_029531755.1. Lineage (NCBI taxonomy): Eukaryota > Metazoa > Echinodermata > Holothuroidea > Aspidochirotida > Holothuriidae > Holothuria > Holothuria leucospilota. The sequence continues at coordinate 32,217,016 of CM055963.1, read as the reverse complement.
CTCTAAGGGGTCTGGGGACTGAAGTCTCCATTTATAACGAGCAAAATGGCGTTATTTAAGGCAAAATTCACATTATGATTGTTTGCCAAGAAGGAAAAATTTCAGGGTGGCAAGACCTCCCACCCCTTGTTAAATATCTTCCAATAAGTCTATGCATTGCAGATAATTGTCTCATTCCTAATTCCTATTGAACAACTTGAGCGGAATCATTATTCCAAAGCCCCGTGAAACCCCTATCGTCACTGCCTAGCCCTGTGTGGCCCCTACCATCACCGACCAGGAAGGGCCCACCCAAATGATCATTAGTCACACTGCCGTTAGTGGAGGGATGGTGAGAGGCAGGTGTGTCTATTACCCCCTGCCGAGGAGGTCTACCCCCTTTTCGAAGAAAATGGCAAGTGGTGGTCGGGAGCTAAAAGTAATGTATTTTTTATTGTCTTCATTATCAGTATAGTAAAGGTTAAAGGGCATAAGCATTCGCCCCAAACTTATTTTGAAATAACAGATAAATCTCACAAATTTCTTCTTGTTTCTCTTCCAAGTATCTGTCATGATATTCTGCTATGTTTTAAACAAACCGTACGAAATTCTACAGCCTTCTTACTTTCATAGTTTGGTTTCTTACAGGCCTAGTAAAATATAACCATGGCAATAGTAATAGTACCAAAACATATAGAGCAGTGATGGCGCCAGATAATAGAAACGGGGCACCACCCCTCGCTGGGGGAATTTGCAAATGTCGTCGGTTAGCATTGGTGGATACCACAAAGCATGTAATCCCCGACGGCGAAATGTAAACCGACGGTTTACATGGATTTTCTTCCAAGGAAGGACAGATTGTTCAATAAAATCCCCAAATTTTAAAATTTATTTCAATAGAAACCCAAATTTGTCATTTTTTTTCAAATTTTTTCTTGTATTTATCGCGACTCGCTGCGGTTCGTAAAGTTCGTGGCTTATCTTCCATAGTTTGGTTTTACATGGATTAATAGTAGACCTTAAACCCTGACCAAGTGACATACGCCTACGTAGTCTACACGTTTTTTATTTTTTATTTTTATTTATTTATTTATTTTTTTTTTGTAGAAGCCAGAAATTCCATCCTCACCCACATGGTAGTTCTAATGATTTGTTGGTCGGTGGCCTTCAGTTAATGACCCTGAAAACCTACTTATAGAGTAGATGATTACAATACATGTCGTAGCCGTTAGAAGCCAGCCGATCATCTTTTTGTATGTATCCTTATGAACATTTAGCCCGCTTTTTTGATTCCTTGCCGAAGGCAGGCAAGGAATCTATGCGATGGTGATGGCGTGTGTATGTGTGTGTATGTGTGTGTGCGTATGTATGTGTGTGACGCTGCTTGTAAACACTCTATCTCAAGAGCGGTAACCCCGGGTAATCTCATACTTGGCATGTAGATTGCCCATATTGAGTAGATGAACCCTATTGTTTTTGGTGCAGGTCAAAGGTCATTTGGGGTCACCAGAGGCAATTTAGTGAATTTCTTTTAGCAGCTGTAACTCGGTGTCCGTTGTTCCAATTGAGTCATAACTTCAGGATAAGATAGACTGGTAAGAGGTGGAAATATTGTAATATGATCCGCATTAATCTGAAAGGGTCAAAAGGTCAGAAAGTGACGTTTTGTTGATATCTCGCCAACGAAACATTTTAGGGGGATGGTGTAATGGAAAGTTGTGTTCGTCTATGTGAAATACACGTGATAACCTACTTTGACCTCAGTTGACCTCATTTGACCTTTTGACCTTTGGGGCTTTTTTGTGACCCCTGGATTCCTCTTGTTGAGACGAACCAAAAAGGCAATTGTAGTACCCTCCTACAATGTTCCTAACTCTAGTTATTGACATTTAAGTGAAATGTTAGGAGTGTATGTGTTACATGCATTGGAATGCAAGGTATGTGGTGTGATAACTCAATAACCAAGTGCCATAGGAGGATGGCATAATGAAAAGTTGTGTTCGTCTATGTGAAATGCACGTGATGACCTACTTTGACCTCAGTTGACCTCATTTGACCTTTTGACCTTTGTGGCTTTTTTGTGACTCCTGGATTCGTCTTGTTGAGACAGATTAAAAAGGCAATTATAGTACCCTCCTACAATGTTCCTAACTCTAGTTATTGACATTAAGTGAAATGATAGGAGTGTATGTGTTATAAATATGCATTGGAATGAGAGGTATGCAGTGCGATAACTCAATAACCAAGTGACATAGGGGGATGGCATAATGGAAAGTTGTATTCGTCTATGTGAAACGCACGTGATGACCTACTTTGACCTCAGTTGACCTCATTTGACCTTTGTGGCTTTTTTGTGACCCCTGGATTCGTCTTGTTGAGACAAACCAAAAAGGCAATTATAGTACCATTCTACTAAGTTCCTAACTCGAGTTATTGACATTTAAGTGAAATGTTAGGAGTATATGTGTTATATGCGTTGGAATGTGAGGTATGCGGTGCGATAACTGAATAACCAAGTGACATAGGGGGATGGCATAATGGAAAGTAGTGTTCGTCTATGTGAAATGCACGTGATGACCTATTTGACCTTTTGACCTTTGTGCTTTTTTGTGGAGCCTGGGTTTGTCTTGTTGAGATGAACCAAAAAGGCAATTAAACTACCCTACCATGATGCTCCTAACTCAAGTTACAGACATTTTAGTGAAAGGTTGTGATTGTGTGTGCATAATGCATTGGAATGTGAGGTGTGTGGTGTGATAACTAATAACCAAGTGATAAAGGAGGATGGTATAATGGAAAGTTGTGTTCATCTATGTGAAGCACACATGATGACCTACTTTGACCTCATTTGATCTTTTGACATCTGTGGCTTTTTTGTGATGCTTGGGTTTGTCTTGTTTAGACAAACCAAAAAAACAATGATGCTACTCTTCTATAATGCTCCTAACTCAAGTTATTGACATTTTAGTGGAAGCTAGGTCATGACTGTGTGTACATGTTACTCATTGAATGCGATGTATGAGGGTGCAATTTCTAGAACTGAGTAATCAATTTTTTATTTGAGTCACAAAAGGTTGACCTTATTAACATGATGATATCTTAAGTATGATAACTGTGAGGGATCTCATGCTTGTCATGTAGGTGATTCATGTTTGTAACAATATATCATATGGCAAGGAATCACTAAGCCTTTTGGCTTTCTGGTTACTTAATCCGATACTAGAGTAGGATTCTGCTACGGAAGACTAAATTAGCATTTACCTCGGCAAACGAAGTTTGTGGCCTATATATTGTGAAAACTGACATTGACAGTCATGCTTTGACGTCATTCAGATAGTGTTCTTGATTATCAAGTTTTGAATTGTGACCACGTACGTTTTGTATTCGGGACTACCCTCTCTTCGCAGAAGGTTACACCCCGTCTGGCAAATCTTAAAGTCAGCACAGCGTTAGTTCAAGTTAATTCATGAGAAAATTCATTTAACCATTTGTATGAAAATACCGGTAATTAAATTATGACTTTTGTGATCTTTTAATGGATGCACGGGATGTCATTTACCCCATTATAATGCCCCAAAATTTTTAAAAAATATCCCAGAGCTCCCAGGCCATTCTATACAGGCGTATATCCAGCTACAACTCCCCCTCCCCCCTTCGCCTGTACCTTCATATTTAAAATGATATCTATAAGTGTCACTGCAAAGTTTGTGCACTTATCTTGATTGCCACATGCAATCCCGTCTAGGAAATCGCATCTAGCAGTTCTTGATTTCAAATTTGTTCTAGGCAACGACCCTCAGATCCTCCTCCAAGTTTGCGCATTTTTTTTTTTTTTTTGCTTGTTCACAAAATAAGTTTACATAATTTTTCGTAAAATACTAGCGACCTGAGGGAGGTTCCTTCATATTGGCAAATGTTCAGCATCGTCCCTTAATTCCCTCGAAAGGTTGAAAAATACTGTAACAAGGAATGCATGAAGTGTGAGTCCAGAGCCAGTTATTTAGCATCATACAGCCAATTAAAAGGGGACAAATGCTTTTCGCTCAAGTTAAGGAATTTCTTCACTGAGGTTTTCAGTTTTGATGTAAAATACAACGCTCAAACAACACTTATTCTAAATCACGTAAGTTTATATATATATATACATATATATATATTCACATATATATATTCACATATATATATATATATATATATATATATATTAAAATATATATATATTCACATATATATATTCACATATATATATATATATATATATATATTACCATTGAGCTGAACGAAGTTGTTCACTTCAAAAAATTAAAGTTGCAAGCAGTGGCGTAGCTAGGATTTTTTGTTTGGGGGCTCGGGGGCTTGAGATTTTTGTGGAGGCTCCCGTTTACTATCTAAGCCCAGCGCCACCATAGGTTGGCGCGGAGCGTACCAAGAGGATTTGAGATTTTAATACATGCCAGATCGCCGGAAATGGCACTTGCGAGGCTTGGTAGCTGCCATCAAAAAGTGCAACTTTTGTGAAAAAATGTAAAGTTTGAATTTATTTTATTTCCAAACATATTTCTGTGAGGACGGATTAGCTCAGCTGGCGGAACTTCGGATCAGAGACTTGGAAGTCTGAATCCCGTTTACTATCTAAGAGGAGTGCCACCACGATTGGCGAGGAGCGTCCCAAGGAAATTTGAGATTTTAATACATCCTAAATCGCCGAAAATGGCACTCGCCAGGCTTGATAGCAGCATCAAGATGTGGAATTTTGGTAAAAAAATGTAAAATTTTATTTTATTTTATTCTCAGACACATTGAGTGTGTCACAATCTATTCAAAATTATTCAGAGTGGGTGAATTTTGTGCCTAGATCGCCAGTGGTTGGGACGCTTGGGGGTGCAACGATTTTGTGGGGGGGGGCTCGCCCCAACCCCCCGTAGCTACGCCACTGATTGCAAGTGGACGGTCATGGTGGCTTGGTTCGTGCTTACAGCACATGTAGGGAAACACTACTTAGTTACCCTAAATTATTAGCTATATTGCTCTGTGAATAGAAGCTCGTTGGATGGTATGTTTTTATTGTGACGTTACATCTTGAATTTCCTGCTGATGTATGTAATCAACAAGTTTCATCTTCTTTTGATTCTCATGAAATTCCTAATTGAATGTTCTCTGAAGTTTACATGCCCGCTATTATTTATCTTCGCCAATGTTTATTTGAAGGACGTCAATATTTCAAAATTAATGGTTATATTTAGTGATGTGCCGGACGTCACAGATTTCAATTAAAACAAAAGCACGTTTCTGTGACAACAGTAAATGGGTATGGCGGCCTCGAAACTATAACACCTTTGGAACTAATTAATTATCGCCGTTACATACTATCTTTCGTTCTTACCACAAATATGGGCAAAACACAAGACACAGGATTATCTCATAAATGAATTAACAGGATGGATTTTCTTTTCAATGCCTGCTTTAGTTTGTTTCAAAAGTTACAAAACGATAAGAAAAACACCAAGAGATTTATGTGGATTGTATTTCTTGTCTTTTATTTCAAAAATAATTGCTGCTTATGAGACCTTTTAAATAAAAATATTTGGAAAGTTCTCAACTTATATTTCTGATTCATAGGAAATTTTACCCAATCACTTTTTTACTTACATTGCTATTTTCTCTGCTGTGGATGAATACACTAGCTTGACTAACTTGCTTCCTATACACATACGGTACATGTCGTGTTTTATAACGGGATATCCATAGACAGGCCATGAAAGTTTTTCTAAATCTTCGTTGGGTGATTCTTCTCCTGGATGACATTTTCAACACTTAAAATGCTCTCTTAGTACAAATTCTACGTAAAAAAGTCAAACTAAAAAACATAAGCTTGCAGCGCCGTGTTCAGTTGAGGGTAGGGGTGGGTTTGGACTAGCAATTTTTTTCCGAATTTAAAGCACGGTTGCACCCATCGCAGGATATACTTTGCCTGAAAATAGCAATTTTTTTGCCCAAACTAAGGGAGCTGCAGCCCCCTCCCTGGCCTCAAACACCTATATGACAAAAATTCCTTTTTTCCTTTTCTAGTATACAGCCTTCCTTATATTAAGCTATTAGGCATAGTTCGAGTTCGAGATTTTCTCATATAGCCAGGGATTTAAACATTGGATTTGTGCAGTGGCGTAACTAGGGTTTTTTGTTTGAGGGTCTGGGGGGAGGCTGGAGATTTTGTGGGGGGAGCCTCCCGTTTACTATCTAAGCCGAGCACCACCATAGGTTGGCGTGGAGCGCTCCAAGAAAATTTGAGATTTTAATACATCCCAGATCACCGGAAATGGCGATTTTTTTTTTTATTCTCAGACACATTTCTGTGAGGACGGATTAGGTCAGCTGGCCGGACCTGGGATCCGAGGATTGCGAGTTTGAATCCCGTTTACTATCTAAGCGGAGCGCCACGACTCATGAGTTGGCGAGGAGCGTACGAAGAAAATTTGATATTTTAATTCATCTCAGATCGCCGGAAATGGCACTTGCCAGGCTTGATAGCAGCTATCAAGATGTGGAATTTTGGTGAAAAAAATGTAAACTTTGATTTTATTTTATTCTCAAACACACACTGAGTTTGTCACAATCTATGCGAACTATTCAAAATTATTCAGAGTGGGTGGATATTTTTGCCCAGATCGCCAGTGGGGGCGCTTGGGAGTGCAAGGATTTTTGTGGGGGGGGGGGGGGGCTCGCACCTCAAGCCCACCGTAGCTACGCCACTGGATTTGTGACGTAAATATTTTAACCGACAGACCAAAAATCTCAACACAGAAGGAGTGAGGCCCGTCGCTCACCTTCCCACTCATGAGCAATTTATGTTTGCACAATGACAAAGGGAAGTTTGTTATTTGCGAATGTGGCTTCGGTAACTATTTAGGCCCGTGGCCGGACAGTGCTCAGTCCTCAAAGGGGTGGGGTGAATTTTTTATGAGTCAAAATATACTAAGATATAACAAGGCTTACGTAATTTTTACTTTCTAGGGGAGATAATCGTCTTTCCAAGGGCACCTCCTGTCACCTTTGGCTAGAAGCCTGTTGCCATTTTGATCGTATATGGACATAATTTATGGGGAAAATAAGTTTTCTACTCTGATAAGAAGTAGCGTAGACGATGGGAGGAGGTAGTAGGCAGACATTCAGCGGAGAAGAAATGGAAAGTTAAATCGGAGCTGAAAAGAATGGAAGAAAGAACGTAAGAAAAGGAAAATGAGAGAGAGGAAGAAAGACAAAGCGAAATAAAGAGTAAAGAGATCAAAACAGGAAGAAGAAAGAGATGAGGGATTATTGACGAAAGGAGTGAAAAGTGAAAAAAGGAAGCGAATAGTGTATGGTAAAAAAGTGCATGTAATATCGATAGAACGAGTACTGAGACAGGCAGAGCAAATGACGGTGGAAAAGACGGAAGGGGGAGCCGAAGAGACCTGAACGCAAGATGCACTTATGTTTGCTAGTTTCCTTTTTATAGTTAATTATCATGGTAGTTTCCCGACGTCACTGCGAATCGCGTTTCCTTTTTGTTGGGATTTGTCCTTTAAGATTTCATGGTATTATTATTGTATATGTAGGGTCCTGCTGTGCACGTACTGTACCGAAATTGCACCTTCTGTGAGTTGTGACGCCCGGAAGTTCTCTGACGTCACTTGAAAAATCTCTATAGAGGACAGCTCCCCCCGACAACTCCCACCCGGACTATTTCCATGGTCATGAGTAGAAATTGTACGGGTGGTAATTTCCCAGGGAAAACTGTCCGGTTGAATTGGCCGGAGAGGGGTTGTTAGGGGGTCGTCCCAGGTGGGGGTTATGGGTGGGGGTAGTTGTCTGGCCACGATAGAGTGCAGTCAAATATATCTGTAAGCATTTTCGTTCGAGGTATGATGTTCAGAGTAAAATTTTCCCTTATAATGCTGCATGTGCGCTAATATTTTGTGTTTCATTTCCACGATTTATTGTCAACAGGTCTAAGAATAATTAAACCGTATCACTCCATCTGTCTGTTTTGACCTGACGTTTGGACATGCGCAGTTGCAAAAAGTTAAACTGCCTTTAATCATGTTGCTTCATTTCTGCCGGATGGTAGTTTTCACGTGCATATCGTTACTCGTATACTCACATATGTCAGAACAAACGACCAATCGTTCCATACTTCAAATATAACCATTTACATATAATTAAATTCTAATATTAAAATAAGGCATATTTGTTGTCACTCGTGTCATGGTATCAAATGTTAGGTCAGTCAGAATATTTGTCTCTTGTGTCATCTCCAAAACAGAAACCGATTTTTATGGGTCTTCCAAGGTTTATATTTTTACTCAAATCGCGATGGTTGCAAATTGATGCCCATTCATTGGTCAAAATGATACTCTTTAGTGACAAACTTTTGATAATTTCTAAAGATAAATTGCCTTGACCGATAATCTACGTTCAGACACATCGTGCGCCTGCGCTTAATATCATATATATTTGTCTCCATTACATAAAAATACAAAAGTATCTGAAAGTTGTCTTCTATAGTCTATCTTGACTTAGAAGAACACCAGCATTTCCTTTATAGTACAGAAAATCAAAATTATGTAGTAGCCTACTGCTGTTCTTTCAAGAAGAGCCGGATTACCCTTTACATGACAACCGATACAGAACCAATGAAATGTTAAACGAGGATATAGTAAAATAGAATTGCATCACAATACTGAAATAATCTGTCAGTTCGTTGTCTTTGACAGAAATACTTGACAGTTAATATATTTTACAATAGACGATTTTTGCATTTGGAAAAAAGTCTCTAACGACATGATTTATTGTATTAGCCTCATAGTTGGTCCATACATGGAAGAAAGTTAGGAATATGAAAAAGACAAAATTGTCCGTCTTCAAGTAATATACAGAAATATGGACTCAACTATCTATACTAAAGTTATGGGGAGACAAAGGAAGTGATGTTATTATTACTGATCAAAGGAGACATTTAGAGGTATAAATTTAAGATCACACTTAATTAAAGGGAAGAAGGCAATAAAACTTGACTTGAATTTACACTGAAATCTGTCAAGTTTAAAAGATGAGGGGTAGCGTTAGGATTTGCCGGACGTGGGGCCAATAGCCCAAAGCCTCGACAGGAGGGACGAGTTAAGGGACGGATGAAAAACCCAAAAGTTTCATAGCTCAAAGAAAATTGCTTTTAACGTTCTTTAACATACCCTCTAAGGCTCCTCAACGATATTGCCATGCCCCCTTGCTCCCTCTTAGCGCCACCAGAAAAGATTACATATTTTGGTGATACCCCCATCCTTTAGCAACTTCTTTTACTATTGATGATTACGTGTAATTCACTGGAAGCGTCATTGCACATGAGCAGCTTAATTTTGTCTGCATAAGATGTATATAATACTCTGAATTTTATAGAAAAAACTTGCTATTTTTAAATACTTGTGTTTTAATAAAACACGAAAAATTGTCAGAGAGGGATGGTTCAAGCGATAAAATGACACAACATAATGGAAATGTAGAAAATTCTTCGTTTTATAGAAAAGACGAAAAATCGGTGGATTTTATGTAATGAATAAAACTCAGAGCTTTCTCAAATAGATAAATTTTAGCCATTGAGATTTTATAAGTATGAATGTACTGCCGTGAACACACTTATCTTACAAGTTCTCTCCGGCTAAATCTCCCTTTCCGAATGACTTCATCAATCTTTCCCTTATAGACGTAGGAAGCTGTTCTCACCTTGGGGAATGGGGGCTGACACTTGTTTCGGACCGTCGTCCTGAGGGAGGGGGAGTACAGGATAGGGGAAATTTTTGAATATCTGAAGGCCTTCAGATGCAATGTGGTGAGACATATTGTTCAAACTTTAAGGAAATTACTGTAAAGTTTTGATATTTTTTGTACAAGGGAGCAAATGCCAGTTTTCGTCCTTGCAGGAGCATAGTTTCGCCCCATCACCCGCTTCCTACGCCTTGTCTTTACTTTAAAAGTAGAACGGTCACAAAACCTTGAACTATTCATAGGAGATACAGTTATTACTAGTGTCCCTCCATGTGAGTAATTAAAGTTGTTCGAGTTGTTTTATTTTTTTTTAACAGTGTTGTAAAACACCGGTCTATATTGCTACAAAAGAGGGCAGTATACGCTGGTAATACATTTTGGAAACCACTAATGAAGACACCTGTACTTAATATTTTGATAATATTGCATGATTTTATCCGTAAATATTTGGAATAATTTCTACAGGTTTGTTAACACAGATATAGTAGACTGACGTCAACATAAGTAATAGCAAGTTTCGACCGTCATCTGTGGCGCGTTGTTAGGTTCGTATGCCAGGATCATCTTTGGTAGACTATTTTAGCCATTAACTATGCCAGAGATCAGTTCCGCTATATTTTGGCCCTGTGAGCATTGTAGCAGTTACTTCAGTGATTACTCCCCTGTACAGTGCTCTAACGTAGGTTTTTGTGAACAGAAACACTTAGCATGCCTATGCGATAATGAAACTGTACTCTCATGCATGCATGTAGCCTATACGTAATTTTGGTAGCCCAACTCATACTGCTGATTCACTATGGGAAGCCATACAGCGACCGATGTTACTGAGTCGGTGTACTGTGGACTAAGGGAAAACCAGCCAATCCCTGCTTCAAAAGGAATGCAGTAATAGCGAGGATCCTCTGCGAGCCTTATTGGGAAGCAGTTGCATACTCAGTTACATGAACACAAATACATCATGCAGTTGCACTGAAACGTTTGTCTCTTTCGCTGTTTCCATTTCGATTTCATGTTTTTCTGTGAGAAATCTTGTTTCCATCAAAGCTCTAGGTTTGCAGTATATTATTAGTATATATAACCCTACTGACAACAAGGGACAAGCGTTAGGTACCATGTCAAAGCAGGAAAGCCGCAGCAGCCTCAGCCAATCTGCGATCTGCAGCTGCTCTGCAGCGGCCTCACCCATTCTGCAGCTTCTGCATTCATACTTTTGTTCAGGCCCATAGTCAAGGGGGGCCAGGGGGGCGAAGCCCCCCTGAAATTTTTTGGCCCCCTAGAGAGTTTGAATCTTACCATTGACTTAATACATTTGTACACATTTGGCCCCCTGAAAAAATTTTCGCCCCCCTGGAAAAATTTTTGCCCCCTTACAGTACCTTGTCTGGCTGCGGGCCTGACTTTGTTGCTGTAGGTAACACATTGACAGGATTAAATTACTCCGCTATTGTTATGTGTAAAGCAACAAAGTATAGCCGCAGCAGTTGTAGCCTGAGAATTTAACATGGTGCCTCACTATTCAAATGTCGCGAAGTTTGATTTTTTTCTACCACATTTAAATATACCGTACTCCTTTTTCAGGCTACTTACTTTTTGTAAGTCTTACCTAAATTAATGATAAACTTTCTTCGGGAAAATATTTGCGATCATTCCTTACAAGAATTCTAGGCGTCTCACCCTGTACAAAACTAAGGATAAAGTGTTCCCAAAATTTTACAAAAGAGCGAAAGATACTTGGAGATTTTTGTGTTATATGACATCGTCAGCTACACATCAGTTACATTGTAACAGATGCTCTCATAGTTAAGAGCATAGTCGGGTTTCATTAGTATTTTGAAGGAAGGCTATACGACTTACAGGCACTACCGAGAAAAATAAAGTTGTTAAAAGCACATCTCCTTTGTCCCAACACTTTCGAGCTTCCTCTATTTGCATTCAGGAAAACAGCAGTTTAATGTCGAGAACAGGCTACTTGGAAGTCAAAGGCGGTGAGACGTTGTAACCGTGTTTCCTTACATTTATAATTCTTCGGAGAGATCTTTTCACTGTATCCACGAAAAGCAGGCGAAACACCTTTTACATACTAGACTGCCTTATTCGTTGGCCTCATGTTTTAAATTGGTCACGCGTGACAATGCACATGAATGACGTCATGACGCAAGAGGTTAATGTGGAACAACAAAGACAAGGCTGCAAGTTGGTTCAAGATGTCTCTTAACTTCATGATGAAAACTCGTCGAGGAGCACGGACATCTTTCAATAATTGATGCAAATTCAAGATGTTGATGGACCCAGATAACACCATTGACATGATCCATGGCTATAAACACTTGCGGTAAGGCATGTCCATCTCAATCGAAGGTAGTATACAATAGCTGAAGGGACGAAATACTTGACAGAAAGCTGTCAAAAAATCATTCCAATGCTTCATCAGCCCTTTATAGGACTTTATCTTGTACCAAGCTTTCGGCTATGGCTTATCTACCGACTGCCGATAAAACCCTGTCCTGTTTTCCAGACCTTTTCATGCACTATCAACGACAAACAGCTCGTTGTCTGAATGATGCGTCCCGAAATGTCTAAGCCTTCGTCGATTGCTAAGAACCGTCTTCTATAGCTTGGCACATTATGTCCATCACTAATTTTGTGAAAGTTATGTAAATTTCTTCAATTTTTTCGGTGTATCGGTCTCCGAGACAGTTCTTGAGAGATATCATGAAAGGCTCTTCGATTTTCTGCAACAGAACAAACATACCACTAATAAAGTGGGGGTTAAACACCTGAGAGGAGGGTATGTGAACCCACGCTATGCTAGTTACTGTAGAATTCTGCTTTTTTTCTCTTTCTTGGTAAGGCATAATTTGCCAGTGATTAGTAAATTTGGTTGTTGGTTGTAGTGCTATGACAGCTGCATGAAGCCTTTCTAACAAACACTTCTATTACCCCTAAGACATACAGTGAGATGACAACATTGGAAATGAAATTTTCTTTCATAAAGCAAATTGAATACTTTTGTTTTTATTTAAGAAACGTTATAGATTCGACTAATCGAAGGTATCATCAGCGTGATTTACGCAGGACTGGCAAATCAAGGTTTTTAAAACTAGAAATCTAAACTAATCTTCATCTTCTTCGATCACATCTTTGCACCACCAGAAACATTTGTCCAATAATGACGTAGCGATGCATGTATGGAAACGATCAGATAAACGACCTTTGCGTTATGCAGAAAAAAAAAAAACTCACGAAATTCGATCCCCAGAGCCAACATCAATGTCAAAGTGACATTTGAATGCCTGACAGGATCGAATGACCTTTACCTGGCGTAGATGCTCACTCCCCAGCCTTTCGTGTACTGATTGTATATAATGATATAGTACATGTAGTCATTAGGTACTTCCTGCAGTAATTCACGTTTAAAAAATCCTATTAAAAAGTTCAAATCAACATCAACACAAATCCCCTTGAGAAGTTTCACAAGGATTTAAGACTCAATTATGTATAGCACACTGTTCCCCAATAATTCGGTAATAATGTACTTCGTGTTACGTTTTATCATGCCTTGCTTTTGCATAAAATGTACCTACACTGATATTTTATCAAAATGTTTTCGACATATACAGATCTATAAATATACCTTAGACTGTAATCACGTGGTATATAACTACGTGAAGTTGCAAACGGGAAGATACACTGGCGGTCTAGCATTCAATATTTCAACGATCCTGAGGCGATACGAGATAAAGAATGGGAAGAGACTATCAGGGAATGTTACGCCGGCGTCTCTTTGGGGAAATATTCTTTGTCTCCGGTTGGTTTATTTTGAACGAGAAAGATATTTAATTTGATTTAAATATATTTCATATTTTCAGAGCAAAACTATTTAGCAAAAATGGGGCCTATATTTTTACTTTTCAGGGCAAGTTTAGATCAAATATAGAAAAACAATATGTAGGACTATTTTCCATGGTTTTTGAAGAAATATCCTGAGAGAATAAGTTCTTGTTAATGCCTTTGTACGATCACAATAATAATAATAATAATAATAATAATAATAATAATAATAATAATAATAATAATAATAATAATAATAATAATAATAATAATAATAATAATAATAATAATAATAATAATAATAATAATAATAATAATAATAATAATAATAATAATAATAATAATAATAATAATAATAATAATAATAATAATAATAATAATAATAATAATAATAATAATAATAATAATAATAATAATAATAATAATAATAATAATAATAATAATAATAATAATAATAATAATAATAATAATAATAATAATAATAATAATAATAATAATAATAATAATAATAATAATAATAATAATAATAATAATAATAATAATAATAATAATAATAATAATAATAATAGGAGGGGACGAGCCTGACATGGCTGCCTAAACACCGCAAGACAAACCACTGGAGAAAAATTTTACATTTTACCGTGTCTTAACGAGATTACCTGTCCATTCTTTTGCTAACTGTTTGTTTAAGCCGCAACGATTGCACTAAGTCGTGAAAGATGCCAACCAGAGGACGACCTCCGCTTTCCCAGAAGAATTCCGCCCGGGACAAACCTTCGGCCACACCCCATAGGCCTACACAACGTGAAGGTACGGTATCCTCTTTGGTGGAACAATTGGCTGATGACAACCCATCTTGGGAAGCCGCCCTAGACAACTTTAAAAGGGTAGTGGAACAGTCAGTATCATCGTTACATGACGGCATCAATCAGCTAAAAGTGGACCTAGGCCAGGCAATAGAATTTCAGGCCAAAAGAATCGACGACCTAGAATCCAAAATGGCGGACATCTTGAGCGACCACACTAACTTTAACACTAAAATTACTCAATTAGAGAATGCCTTAGCACAAAAGGACGAGGATATAAACAAACTAGAGCGTATGTCTAGACGAAATAACTTTCGTATTGTTGGATATCCGATGTCACAGGGAGAGAATGTCGAAACCATTGTCCAAAACGAGATTATTCCATTGTTTGGAGATTCACAAGAGATGGTTGTTGAGCGTTGCCATAGAGATGGTCGTGGTGCCAATGGTCGCCCTCCCCATATCCTGGTCAGATGCCTCTCGTATCGAATGAAAGTCAACGTGATGAAAAATCGCAGAATCGCCTTAAGTGGAAAAGATTATTTTGTTGTTGATGATCTCACTAAGACAGATCTCGCTGAGAGGAAGAAATGGGCTGGTCAAGTAAAGCAGCTTTACGAACGTGGAACCAGACTGAGATTTTCAGGGGGCAAATGGCGAGACGGAGAAGGCAGGCCTTTTAATTTTGCTACCTGAACATTTTCAACTGTTGATTTTTTGGATTTGACGACATCGAGGAAATCGGTTTTCAAATTAATTCATTTCACTAGTTACAGGTTCTCCAAGTGGTATGTGTAGCCATTTCAGGTTTTTTCAAGGTCTGTTTTTGACCTTTTTCAGCATCACTACTCCTTTGCTGATTTGAGATTTTTCTTGTTCTCTTCTTTCTTCTCTTTCTTTCTTTCTTTCTTTCTTTCCTTTTCCCTTTCTCTTCTGCAGCTGTTTTCAGCTGTCTTGGATCCTTTTCTTCCTATCCGTCCTTTTTTATCTCTATACTGGTTCAGAGATAGGGTGTTGTAATGAAATTAGCAAGTTATAACGCTAGAGGGTTGCGTCAAAATGATAAAAGACGTATGATATTTGCTTATTTACATAAATCACAGTATGACATAATTTTCCTACAAGAAACACATAGCCTTCCGGTTGACGAAAGGCGATGGCGTGCAGAATGGGGAGGTACTGTAATTCTCTCACATGGAACAAATTCTAGTAAGGGTGTTGCAATTCTGTTCAAGAATTTATTTTGCTTTGAAATTAAAACTCAGTTTATCGATGATTATGGCCGTTACATCATTTTGGACATTGAAGTTAATAACGTCATTTTTTCAGTAATCTGTATTTATGGTCCAAATAACGATGACCCGGCTTTTTATAGAGCTGTTTTTACGCAACTTCAAAACTTTCAGTGTGATTACATTGTATGTGGCGGCGACTTTAATTTTGTTTTTAATCTTAATTTGGATAAGCAAGGAGGGGCACTGAAGACTAACTTCAAGGCCCGTGACGAGTGTCTTTCATTCATGAATCACTTTACTTTAAGCGATGTATGGAGAGAGAGGAATCCTCTTTCAACGGGTTACAGCTGGTCCTCTAATATTTCTAACATAAGGTGCAGACTAGATTTTTTTCTTATATCCAGAAATCTTTTGATTAATGTTACTGATTGCTATTTCCAACCACCAATTCTTTCTGATCATTCATTGATTGTATTATCTTTAACATCCACTTTTGAACCCAGAGGTAGAGGCTATTGGAAGTTTAATAATTCATTGTTATATGACGAGGATTATATTAGACTAATAGAAAATGTTATAACTTCCTTCTCCAGTGATCCTGCCAATGAGGACAATGATTTCTCTTTAAAATGGGAAAAACTGAAATTTCATATACGTCGTAACACAATTAAATATAGCAAACAAAAGGCTCACAACTTACAGGTATTTGAAAGAAATCTTATAGCAAAGATAGCTACTTTAGAATCTGATTTACTTAAAGATCCAAACGTTATCGAAGACTTAAATTCTGCTAGAAATGATTTGCATATGCTATATAGGCATAAATTACAAGGAATAATGATCCGGTCTAAAGCAAGGTGGACTGAAGAAGGTGAACAAAACTCGAAGTATTTCCTAAGTTTGGAAAAACGTAATAAGCTTAACAATACGATTTTTAAGTTGAGTATTGACAACGGACAAGAGTTTACTACAAATTCAAATATTTTACATCATATTCACTCCTTCTATTCAAATCTGTACTCTCGTAGTCATTGCCTTCCGGATTTATTGTTTTCTGAACTCCCGGATTTTCTGACAGATATTGATTTAAGTGTTTGCGAAGGGCACCTTGACAATGAAGAGGCTAAAGCAGCCCTTTTCTCAATGCCAAATTCAAAATCACCGGGTACCGATGGCTTTTCAGCAGAATTTTATAAGTTTTTTTGGCCACTTATCAGTAACTACGTAGTTAACTCTCTAAACCATGCTTTCAACCAACACCGATTGTCTGCTGAACAAAGCCGTAGTATTATTACTCTAATTCTGAAACCGGACAAAAATCCTTGTAATATTTCAAACTATCGTCCCATTGCCTTGCTTAATGTTGATTACAAAATTGCTGCCAAAGCAATCGCATCAAGACTCAAAAAGGTTCTACACCTCCTTATAGGAGATACTCAGTCCGGTTTTCTACGTAATCGTTTCATAGGGGAGAATATACGTTTTGTACTCGATCTTATCGAGTATACTAGTACTCATAATATTCCAGGTTTCTTATTTTTTATAGACTTCGAAAAAGCATTCGACACTCTTGACTGGAATTTCATTCATCGTACTCTTCATTACTTTCAATTTGGCGTTCAGTTTAAGACCTGGGTACAAACCTTTTATACTGGTTTATCGTCGTGTGTTTTTAACAATGGACATTCAACAGGCTATTTTGACGTCAAAAGAGGAGTCCGACAGGGCTGTCCTCTGAGCCCCTATCTATTTATACTTTGTACAGAACTGTTGGCTAGAACAATAACAAGAAATGTAACGTTTAAAGGTTTGAATATTCTGAATACAGAGATAAAGTTACTGCAATACGCGGACGATACAGTCTTATTCACTGACGGCAGTCGTGATTCACTCATAGAAATGCTTGCCATACTAAGAAAGTTTCAGGCAGCCTCTGGTTTGAAATTAAATATTAATAAGTCAAATCTATTTCCATTAGGCCCTTTTGTTTCTACGCTACCTGTTTATATCTTAAATCTCAATTTGCATGTTAACCGTGGACCTATACGATTCTTAGGAATTAATTTTACTCACTGTGGTAACGATCTGTATCGTCTTAATTACTTGCAAAAACTTTCTCGTCTAAAACGTATATTACATCTGTGGTCAACTAGAGATCTCTCCCCCATTGGTAAAAATGTAATTGTTAAATCATTTGCGTTATCGCAACTTGTATTTCTTTTTCAAGTTCTTCCTGACCCTCCTGAGTCATTTATTAACGAAGTACAAAGTTGCATTTTTAATTTTATATGGTCCGGGAATCCGGACAAAGTCAGACGTAAAACAATGTATAACGAGTTCCATCAAGGTGGTTTAAAAGTAACGCATATCAGAAGTTTCATTCATGCTCTTAAAGTTACTTGGGTTAAAAGGTATTTGAATAACAACGCTGGATTGTGGAAATTATTTTTTGATTACTATCTCTCTCCCTTTGGTAAGACCTTTTTGTTTGAGTGTAATTTTAGACAAATTGATATCATTGATGTAAGTAATACATTTATTAGACAAATTTGTAATGCTTGGGGCATGTTACAATTCAGTAACCCTGCTGAAACATATGGGGATCAGATTCTCTGGAACAATAATTTTATTAAAATTGATGGTTGTATCACTTATGATAAAAAACTTCACATGGCAGGTGTTATTTACGTCAGGGATCTTTTTAAGGACAACAACGTGAATCTCTCATTTGTAGAATTATGTAATAATTATGGCATTAAAAATTACCCATTCACAAGGTATTATGGTCTCTTATCTGCTATTCCACGTGAATGGAAGTTGAACGTGTTTGTAGAAGGTCCAAATCTACCACATGATAATAGTCGCTTACATAATATTAATTCTCGTCTAGCTTACAACCGCTTCATCGATAAAATAGTACTCCCACCCAGGTCGATTGAAAAATGGAGTGCCTCCTTTAACTTTAACTTGGAGGATTGGCAAAGCATTTTTCGTATTCCCAAGTCTACTCTCTCCGAGACAAAGCTTATTTATTTTCAATTCAAATTTCTCCATAGAATTTTAGCAACGAACAAACTTCTGTATCGTATGAACAAAATTGATAACCCGTCTTGTACATTTTGTAAAGGTGATGAGGAAACAATTGATCATTTATTTTGGAGCTGTCCTATTACGTCCAACTTTCTACTTGATATTGAACTTCTTTTCTTTGGAAGACAATTCATCCTCTCAAAATCTGATTTTTTCTTTGGTTATAAGCTGTTGCTGCATCACCCATATAATTTTATTTTCCTTCATTGTAAACATTATCTGTACAATTGTAAATTGAATGCATTACTACCAGATCCTGTAAAATTTTATCATAAACTTGTATTTGTAATGAAAGTGGAACGTTACATCTGCTCAAAAAGTACAGGTAATTCAAATCGGAAGAAAATGTACGACGACGTCATTTCGTCACTGTCCTACTGCAATATTGAGCGGGATATTTGTTGAATTCATTGATTATATTGAGTTGCCATTTAAGTTTCATGAGTAATTTTTTCTTTAAGATTGGTTGTACTTGCGTGCCATAGTTTGTAAAGAATAGTAGTTGCATATTATGTATTCTTTTCATGTTGTAAATTCTCTTACCGCTTTATCTCTTTACATTCCCATCTAAAAGTTTACCAGCACAGGTAGTTGATCGTTTTTGTATGTATATACTTTAAATACCCTGTAAAAGCTACGTATAGAAGAAAATGTATATACTGTATCATGTGATTGGTTAGGTGAAAGAGCTCATGTGGTCACGTCTATTCTTCTCTAAACTTGATTACCATTCGTTCAACCAATCTTTGTAAATATGTTTTGTGTCTGAGGACGATTAAAAATGCAATAAAAGACGGATTATTTAAAAAAAAAAAAAAATAATAATAATAATAATAATAATAATAATAATAGCAATAATAATAATAATAATAATAATAATAATAATAATAATAATAATAATAATAATAATAATAATAATAATAATAATAATAATAATAATAATAATAATAATAATAATAATAATAATAATAATAATAATAATAATAATAATAATAATAATAATAATAATAATAATAATAATAATAATAATAATAATAATAATAATAATAATAATAAGCGTGGATACTACCTTAGGGCGACAGTTACATTGACTTGTACACTAAAAATTCAAATTTTCTAACCCTAACCCTAACCCTACCCCTAACCCCACCCTAACCAAATTTGGTAGACATACTTATTAGACCAAAATGAACAATTTAAGCCTATTTGCGACAGTAAAATTATTTTTCTAAATGGTACCTATTCCTTTAAGGCGACAGTTATGTGTCGCCTTAATTCCAGGTGTCGCCTTAATGTCGTTGAATTAGCACGAAGTGTCGCCTTAAGTCATAATCCATGCTGATAATAATAATAATAATAATAATAATAATAATAATAATAATAATAATAATAATAATAATAATAATAATAATAATAATAATAATAATAATAATAATAATAATAATAATAATAATAATAATAATAATAATAATAATAATAATAATAATAATAATAATAATAATAATAATAATAATAATAATAATAATAATAATAATAATAATAATAATAATAATAATAACAAATAATAATAATAATAATAATAATAATAATAATAATAATAATAATAATAATAATAATAATAATAATAATAATAATAATAATAATAATAATAATAATAATAATAATAATAATAATAATAATAATAATAATAATAATAATAATAATAATAATAATAATAATAATAATAATAATAACAATAACAATAACAATAACAATAACAATAACAATAACAATAACAATAACAATAACAATAACAATAACAATAATAATAATAATAATAATAATAATAATAATAATAACAATATTAATGTCTCATGACGTAATCATCTTAAGGCAACGCTTTGACAGTTTTGACGAAATCAAGTTAACGCTCAATTAGTCTGTGAGGTTGTTTATCATTTCTACAGATAATACCTTGCTGTTTCCCATAAAGTAGCTGACAACAACCACATTAACTATCAGCTGCCACATGAGTTAAGTAATGAGGACCTAAGGCGTAGTTTTATTTATAAACTAATTGCAAACTATGCAAAACCATGATTAAACTACTTTCTTACTTAAAAAGAAAATTTATCGTGATGAGTACGTGGGCGTTTGCGATAATATTTTAGTACTTGAAGAGCCACTTTCGGCTTGTCGTCGATACACACGAGCATCAGTCAAAAACGTAAATAGTCTAAGAGTAGTATTTTTTATAGGAACGTGCAACCAATATGCAAACAAATTTTGATTTTGAGTAAACATAGACGCAGGCCAGTAACAGAAAACGAAGTTTAAGCATAGGCGTAGGAAGCTGTTCTCGACTGGGGGTCTGAACGCTTTTTCTGACCACCGTCCTTGGAGGGGTTTAAGGGAGGGACTTGAATATTTGGGGGTCCTTTATATTTGAGCAAAGTTTGAGGGAAATTACTGCAAATTTTTTACATTTTTACAGAGGGAACAAAAAAGGGTTTTGTTCTTGAATTGAGGGGGAGGGCGGAAGCATACTTCCTCCCCTCCATATTTTTTGACTAGGAGGCTTTAGATCCCTATCCCCCGCTTTCTACGCCCTTGTGTTGAAGGGGGAAAGAGTGGGCATGGATAGATATAGGATTGATGAAGGATTCACGAAGTATCTCGATTAAAATGAATTAAACAGTTAAAGGAAGGGTTTAAGCAAAAATTAGTTTTTATAATTAAAAGAGAAAGTAAATCCAAGAATATGCTAGAAATATTTTTTCGGTTAATTCCTGCGGCTTGTCCTCGAGATAGTAACACATAAAGTTACTACGTACCAGCGACCGAATTAGTATCATAACTTTGTGTAACAATTTCAATGTTATTTTAGCCAGCTTGTTTACTTCCTGTAGTTTTGTGTACAAGAAACAGCTATCCATCTTTAAACTTGTGTAGCAATTTCACTCATTTGAGGAGCATTTCGCGATGCGACACCAGCTATTTCGAAAGCTGCTACGTACGTAACCAATAGTGAACTTGAAGCCAGTATAGAAGTGTAATGTCGTTTCCCCACTCACATTCATTAGCAATGCTTCGTTATCTTTGCTTCCAATCTGTTATTCTGACCTTGAAATAGATGGCGATATTCATTTGCCCAAAAGCAAGTTTGTACGATTCTCATTTCCTCTCATACATTCACATTAAGATAGAATGGTGAGATAATGGCGGAGAGGATATATGGCGCAGGAATAAAAGAAGTAAAATGTACAGAACAACATAACGGTGTTTAATGTGGGGCTAGTATCATCTCTGCTTGCTTCATATTTACTTTGGGTTGCAAATGCTGTCGTTTGCTGAATAACCGGAGAACTACAAAAGTTAATTCAATGCAAATTGTACCAGGGAGTTGCCACTCGGAGTGCGCAACTCCTATGATTTTAGCAGAATTCTTTTATTTTGTTCTACTTTAATATATCAAAAATGAATTTGATATTAAATCCTGTCGTCTAAATTTCTCCTTCCGTCAATTACTTGGAAGGAGAGATGTCGTGTTGACTGTAGTAAGTAGGCCTAAGTATTTAAATTACAACAGTATTAAGCCAGATTAATACTTGTGTGCTTCTACAATTATCTTTATATCTAAAGATGTGACGTCTGTATTAATTGGGGTATCTTTTTTCTTTATTTGTTTGCATGAAATAAATTTCTAATAGGAGATAAACGGCTTTACATCGTAGATCAAGTTCCCTTACTTCAATTCGTTAGGAGATGGGTTTGACGCGTTTCCGTCGTGATTTTAAACCTGTCACAATCTGACAGTGATTGCGAATAAATATGAATTCATTTACAAAATCACAGCATTACAAGGCGCCATTTTTGGTGAATAGGCAAAAATTAATTTGGTATTGTCGTGTGCCGCCATCTTTTGTTGAAATAAGATATGCAAACATGATCAACTTTTAAGTAAAAGCCAGTGTATTTTTGAGGAGTCCACACTTCCCGGTTTAAGTTGAATTCATTTACATTAGAGCGCTATTTTCACAATGCCTTTAACAGTGTAAGTGACGAAACCGTACCCCCTCCCCGTAAAGACAGTTGTACTTTCAAACAATGAATGTAGTTGTGTGTGATCCTTTCGTACAGATAAGGTGGCCCTTTGCCAATAATGAATAAAATAACAGTACACAAGTCACAAGACAATATCTTCAAATGTCAAGGAATCAACTCAATACAAATTCAAAAAACAAAATATGAGTTGTGACTGGACCGAAAAAGTCTGTTCGATCGTTTATATAAGTCTACTAATAACGTAATGTACTGTACACACCCTGTTACAATGTCGGTGCTACTATACTTCACTCCCGAAAACTACTTACTGCGTAATGATCGATCAATCTTGCATGGGTAAATGTTTACTGAAATGTTGTCGAGACGTAACTCCAAGGACATGGTTAGCATAATGTGTTGAATATTTTCTGCATCATGTAATATGCGATAATATCCTAATGTCTTTTTGTGAGGACGAGTTTGTTTTTATAATTCCGTGCACTTCAAGTTACAATAAACCAAGATTTTGAAAGTCCTTTTTCAGGTGGCTACATAAGTACATATGTTACCATAAGTGGCGTAACAAGGGTTGTTTGCGGGGGGGGGGGTGTCAAGTGACTTGATGTGCGCCCCCAAACCCGGGGCCCGGACTACCTGTCTGCTCGATCACCCCCGTGGGAACTCAGCAAACTCTTATTTAAGACCCAGCTGGCGGTGTCATTCTTGCAACAAAAGAAAATGACCGCATCATACCGTTCAATTTTTTAAGTGCTCTTGCCGTCACGAATTAACAATCCACCGGAGGCGGAGGGGCGCGAAAAGTACACAAGCTTTCATTTTCCTTTCCCTTCACTTTCCATTTTTTCCTTATTCTATGTTTTCCTACCTTTTTTCTCTTTTTCTTTTTTCGTCTGCCTTCATTTTGCCCCCCTGGCCCGTGTAGGGAGGGGCGGCGCCCCTTCCTTCCCCCTGATTACGTTACTGGTTACCATTATGGGATACTCAAATAAGTAACGACGTTGTACAAAAACTTGCGTTTTTCCTTTGCTTGATGGTATGACATCCTCTTTACCATCATCTGGCAAAACAAGTACTTTTGCATATTATGGTGACTTCACTGCCTCAAATTACGCAGTATCGTTTAAGTTGATGATTACAATTTGTGTAATGTTGAGGAGTTAAAGATGTAATCCATACGAAATGGAAAATAACATTTTAATAGGTGTATAGACCTTCTTGAAATAGCCTGCTAATTTTACAACTACACTGGCCTGGTTTTAGCCTCTTTCATATGAAATCGATTAATAAGCATTAATTCTAAACAATGGGTAGTTATATCGCAGGAAGGCCTCTCACGTATGGAAATATTGATCTTTACAACACTGGATGTGCTTTTTCTAACAAAGAAGGGAATCGTAAAAATAGAGCAACCAATGACATTTCAGATTCATAGATAATAAATCTCTCCATAGTTGTTATACTTCTTTGTCAATTCAGGTGAAAGTTTGTCTTTGTCCTAATGGTACCATTTTTTACACTGTTATAGGTCGTAAATGTCAATAAGCAAAGACTTTAATATCTTCTTCAAAACTGCATGTTTCATTTAATTAATAGTATGGATTCAGTCAATGTGTACATTTACCATGGAAATAAAGAGGGCGTTTGTGTCAGTGGATGACGTTATCAAGCGCAAGCCGTCTACGTATGTCCTAGATAACGGTTTCGTGCAAGTTACAACCCTCTTGTAACCGTTTAACATATTGACTAAAACCTGTGTAAAGTTTATAACTTTTCCATTTGCAAAACTGACCCTCTGCAAAACAATGCAGGATAAAGGAATTAAACATGACTCCAGAAATTTTTCATGATAGTGATCATCTCTGACTTGCAGAATTCCAAGTTTTCACAGGTTCATCAAAGCTGTGTTTTGTCCTTTTTTACATTATTTTGGTATGTGTTGATTATGTAAATAGATACAGGTCTACTTTAATTTCATTAAAATGAAGTAATTTCATCTTTTAAGCTACGTACTTTACAATATAATATATATATATATATATATATATATATATATATATTGGTTTTAAACTTATTTTCTAGCCATATTGGTAAAATAGTCATGCTATTGATCGTATCAATCCACATTTGTAATGTAACAGCTTCATTGAAATAGTACAATTATTTTCACATTACTGAGGGCACACTACTCTCTTGGTTGGATTAAGGTTTATTCATCAAAAAATACGAACGTTGTTCTTCCATTTTACTTCAGTTTTGCAAAAACAATTTTTGAAAGCATATGTTATGGATGTTCTGTCCCCATAGCCAGGTTTACTTGTGGAAAATCTTAACCTTTGTCGTAACCTTTAGTACTAAATCATTTTTGTAAGTCATGTTGTAAGAGTTCATACACACTATATCAACAGTAATATGCGCTTAAGCAATAAGAAGTATCGATTTTGTGCCTTCGCGGCTCAGTCGTTATATGAGAGTTATCAGACAAATCAGTCAGTTTATAGGTAATGCACTTGATTATATTGAATAGGTTACGGGCGTGCAACCTACAGATTGATTTCTATTACGATTAAAGTATGTGGTACTTACAAAGTATTTTGAGCAAATGCAGAGGTGGCGTCAGCGGGGGGGGGGGCATCCCCCGTCTGGGAAGGTTGGACAGGTGGGGAAATTTTCCAGTTTCGTCGGGGAGCCTAAATGCATACGATAAAATGTGTAATACCGTCCACAGTCAATCGCCGATCATTTGTTTGATTTTGCTCTTAGGAAGTGCAGATTCTTCAATGCAAACCCAAATTTTTCCAATTTTTCTCAAAACCAACCCAAATTTTTCAAATTTTCTTCAGTAAAAATTCTATTTTGTCATTTTTTTTGACATAATTTTAGAAAAACAAAGCACTCCGAAAATTTTGCGTTTGGCTGCACCATTTCGGGAACCTGTCGCCTCTGTCGGGGCTTCGGGTTGCTGCCCCCTCGTCGGGGGGGGGGCAGCAGCTTGGCTCAATGTTTGGTTTAAGATGGAGATATTCATCGTTCAGTTTGAGACGCAATGAAGAAACTCTTTTCCATTCATTCAGTGTAATTACTATCTCCATTAGCTTTGTACTCGACCACTTCCATGATTTAGCTCATCCCATTTTTGCATTTTCTCAAGGTAATTATTTAGAACGCCAACCACGCTTTTCAGAAATAACTACCATTTGGTTGTAGTATTTCCCTTTGTTACAGCTTGATACCACGAGAAATCCCGACCACAACCTCAGTCTTCAATGATTTCTAGAAAGTTTTGACAATCAGATACGTGGGTGGGAGTGGAAGTAACAATTTTCAATTATGTATTTATTTCCGCTAATACATCAATGCCGAGATCATTAGAAATTATATCTTGTAAATATGTTTTCACCCCCTCCCGTACCTTAAATTAGTACACTGTACTACTTATTGACTTAATCGAGAGCAAAGCGGGTTACGGGGCTTATGTTCTTCCTTATTCTCGTAACCTTGTTTAATCCTGTTAACTGACTTGTACGATCTTCCCAAAACGTGACCTCAATAAAATTGTTTAAACCCGGAGTCACCTGCTTCAAAAAGGTGGCGCCAAACCTTTCTGCAAGTTGATCATGTAATCATTGGCGGTTTGAAAGATGTCACCTTCCGGCATCAATCGTATCTTTAGCAGTTGATTTGATATTCAAACCACCACGGGGGTGACACGATTATTAAGAAATGATGAACTGCAATAACTAAATTATTTGACAAGTAAAGCATTTTTACCCGAAGCACATCGGCAGATATTCCCATCTGTCGGTGTTTCTCTGCTGTCTTTTGGAGGAGGTTAATAACCGAATCCATGTCGTCTAGCTTCTCCACTACTTCGTCAAAGACGTTGATCATAAGAGTAGACTGAGTTTCAAAGCTGAACATCCCCCTCAGTTCTTCCTCGTTTTTTCCTTTGAAGTCATGGAATAAATCTTGCACGGAAGGATCCATCCGAAACATTCTGTATGGGATGAAGAAAACCGAGAATTAAATTACGAATGTTGGAGTATATTTGCTATAGATTTGGAACCAACAGCGGCATGTGCACCCAGGGTCCTTACAGTCAAAGGAGGGAAATGTGGGGGCAAGAGGAAATATTGGTGGCAAATGGTATGTCAACGTCGTAATTGTCATGTAACTTAAAGTAATGTGTGTGTATAGCATCAATATTTCCATGCCACCTCAAATTGCCCGAGAGTTGTCTCTGGGTTGTCATTAAAGAATATATATATATATATATATATATATATATATATATATATATATATATATATATATGATAAATATATATGATATATATATATATATATATATATATATATATATATATATGCGATACAACTACTCCAGCGTTGGAAGCATCACTGTAGTGTACTGTTGGCATTTAATTATTAAATGAAAGCAAATCAATTTTGTGACAATAAATCAGTTCAATCAATCGTTCAGTAAAGTCTATACGTAAAATACCATATTGTGTCTGTTCGAATTTTCATTTGTTACGAGCTCTTTTCTGTTTGTACTTTTTTGACATTGTTTGTCAATGATTGTCCTTGAGTAAACCAAGATATGAAAGTCTTTTAAAATTAGTTCATGTAGTTTTCCCTTAAAGTTCGATATGAGATTGATATGGGAACAACTTAATCAACAGTTTAAATGCTGAATAATACCAACGAGGAAGGTAAAGGTATTCTGCGTATTGTTTCATTTGGCTAGTTATGCCATTTATTAGTTCATTTTAACCTTTCTATTTTCCCTACCAAGGTAATAATGTTAGCACTGATTAGTATATGCACACACGTTTACTCATGCGCATATGTGTACGTAAATATAACTTATGTTTGACTTTGCATAATTCCCCGTACTCGAAGGCATGGGTAAATGCCTTTCCCTTACTATTGAAGTTGTATAAGTTGCTCTTGTAATGTAACTTCATGTATCTTCGTGTCCACATGTCATCTTAATAACGAGAAACTGCAATTTTTCGTCATTAGGATCAGTTTCATTCACAGTAACTAGAAACCAAGGGGTCATAATACGGAGCGCGTCATCAAGCTGTCTGTCAACTTCTGATGGCATCTGTTAATGTTTTTCGCACAGTAAACAGCAAGGCATTTGAAAATTAACATATTTTCACAATGACGCAACCATTCTCATGTAGAATTTAGGGTGATCTGATGACGAGCTCGTAGTCTTGGTTATAAGTCGACATTTTGATGACGAGTGCATTCACATGGAGTATTGATCATGGTCTGATAAAGAGTTGATCTTCTGACGACGAACACGTTATCCCATGTAAACGCACGTAAAGGTCTTTCTTGGAAGTTTGATTATGGTGGTATGCAAGTTGCGCATGAAATATAATAAATTAGACAGTTCGTTGTTTAGACTCATACGGTGAAACCAGGACCAGAAATTGCTTTGTGGGCAAACTGTATTCAGAGTAGGGAGGGGGCAATGGCGTGGTATATGGAGTAAATATATTGTACTATGGGTTACATATGGGGCATTCCGCAGTGACTTTTCGTCACGAACGGGACATTTTGCAACAGTCAACGCCAAACATCTCCAGCAATATTTATTAATTGGGGTGGAATTCTGTTGGATAAATCAAGACGTTACCTTAACTTACAATGTGGCTGAAGAAATTTTTCATTTGCATATTTCATAACTGAATTAGGAACGTTTTTAAATGCGTCACGGACGAGACAGCAAATGGACATGAAATTCTGAGGTGTTTATCTTAAGTCTAATCTCTCTGAATTTACATAACATGTTACGGTCCTGGTAGGACAAGAGTAATCAACAAACAGTTAAGTTCAAAATGGCAATATCTTTTCATTGCAAAACTTAATGTATGTCCGACCAGTTAAAAAGAAAAAAAACGTGCGTCGAGGGATTAACAAATGTCTCAGACAGGACACCTTTCTTGTCATTTATATTTTTGTCCGGCACTTAAGTTTGTTTACTTGAAAATTAGCTCTTAAATACTTAAATCATTCTCCAATGACATGCCAAAATCCAATCTCTAAAATTTCGCCTTAAAGTATACGCTTTAGTATGTAGACTTTGGATATTTTCCCCATACATACAGTGTACAGTTTGCTTCCGTGACAGAATTGTCGCTCCTTTGACATGTTTAATTTTGATATTAACTCCATCGATGCATGATGTTTATTCCTTGAAAATAATTTTGTTTCCCAATGAGCGTAATGAAATGTAGCACATTCAGCATGAAGATATGTCAAATTTTTTCAATGATAATAATCAAATGTTTGGGCAATTTGAAATTTGACCTTAACTATTGTTTTATTATTCAACTAATGAAAGAAAAATAACATCCACTGTGTAAGCATATCTCCTACATTTGTTTCGATTAATTAAACCCACGTTTTTCAATTGCTTTAAAAGTGAAACAGAAAATTTTTGTCCCGTCCAATTTTCGTTTTTGTTAATTACAGGTAAGAAAGAATTATTTTGATTTTTTTTTGACATTGATCCACACCAATCAGAAGAATGATAACCTGTAAAATAAAGGTAATATGTGGATGTAAACCACAAAAAGAGCTAAAATGCATTAAAAGAAATGTCATGGTCAGGACAATCCAATATTTATTATAAATTATCAAATAATTAAATTCATGTTGTTGATAAAAAATGTTATTCACATATTCCTTTAGATGCCATTGCAATTGCCTTCACTGTCTTTGCCCTATTTTCAACTTTATATTGCAAGATACAGCTAAAATACGTTGTGCCGTCCGTGGCATAAAATTGTATCACATTATTGCTAATTAGTAAATAATTGCTTAATGAGGAGAAACTTTTAGTACAAATAAACTTTGCTGATGGTTCAATATGTGAATAACCAAATTGGTTACACTTATGCAGAAGTCAGGCACTTCAGATGTCATCTCTCATGTCCATTTTACTGTGGAATGTTCCATGTACATCACACTGAAAATTGGCATGCCTTTGGAATGGCCGCTGAGGTAAAAATTTGGGGAAGGTGTAACATACTCTATTTCTGCCCGTGGCCCCGATACTGGCCGTACAGCTGAGGATTGTATCCTGCAACAACTTTACTGTTATAATGGTAACATTAAAGGAACTCCTTTTATTTTCCTGCAGACGTGTGTTTTGATTTGCTATAAATGTCTTTTCATTCCTAACCATCGAACATCTGCAGAAACATAGCCATACTCCACCACTTTAAATAAATCCTTATCCGCGAGTTTTATCTTCTTCGGAAATATGCATTTTCTTTTTGATAAATTCTAATGCTCTCGACTCAAGAAAGGTTATTTTTATTCTAAATGATTAATGCACAGAGACGTTAAGAAATCATTTCCTCAGGTGGTAGGATGTAAGAGGAGCACCGTGTTTGTTATCTAGCCTACTGAATATATATATAGAACAAATCCTGCCCATGGGGTATGATACAGTTTTCTTGAAGATACAGGAGGGGTGAATAAACTGTTATTCTTATGCAATCATACATTGTAACTAAGGTAAGTCATGTATATTCTCAACATTCAGAACTGAGTCAAAATGGTAATGTCTGATTATGATCGATATGTGTTTTCTTTAGATTGATCTAGAGTGAGCATGCTGACGAAAACTAAACTGAAGTATGAATTTATTCGCGTGAGCAACAGGAATCGTTAGAAAACAGTAGTTAAACTATCAGCTCTCTGGTATAAGGATCGCTATGCCAGGTGGCTAGGGGCTGTGCTGCAGCTCGGGAGAAATGACAGACGCCGTCTTTGCTGTTAGTTGGTTTTGTATGGAAGAAAAAAGCTGCAAAGGCGGTAAACACGTTTAATTAAGTGGTGGCTGGGACCGCCCTCCTTCTTCTGTTTAATTCACTACATCGAATAAGAAACTGTGAGAAATTTAAAAATTGATTAATATAGCCTATCAGGTGAAATAGCACTGCCTGTGGGCAGAGTTTTGACCATTTAATCCCTGAAGCTTTATCTCCATTTCCTGATTACGATCCTGTGCTATGGCTTGCTTTCGGTGTGGATACATGAAGCCATCACACTGAACGCGAGTAATTGTGCAAAGCTTTTAAATTATACCACTCTTTTAGCCACTTGTGTCTGTAAGAATGTTCATATCCGAGTTTCTATTAATTTTCGAAAGTAGGGCAACTATCGTTGAAAGGTAAATTTTTGGTTAAGTGCTAGGAACGAGTTCAGATCTCCAAGGAAAACAGAATCCTTGAGAAAAGCCCAATCCGAGAAAGATTGACAGCTGTACTAAACAGGATATGGATTCCAAATTGCAAGTTCTTGTAATGGTACAAGGTGCATTTTACATAGTGCGATACTGACAATGAGTAAAATCATAGGTGGAAAGCTCGCACACCGACTACCGGTAGTATACGTCTTCCCGATTGCCATTGAACCGTAAGGGTTTTCTTTAGAACTAGCAGAAAGAAAGTTATTCAAGTTGAAAAACTTAATTATCTGATGTGTCTTTATCATTTTTGCTTTTACATAATCAGTAAGGAGTAACACACTTTTTTTTAAGTTAGTCAACATTATGTAATACGATATAGCCATCGTCACTGATAAACTTGCAAACAAAATGGTAAAAAAAAAAAAAACTAAAAAAATAATAAAAAAAATAAGGCACAATTATGTATATAGAGCTGCAAACAAAGCGAGTATGCATGAGTAAAAGCACAAACTGCATTAAGTAATTTCTCATGGACAGTAGTTTGGTATGTAGCAATATTTGCATTGTTGAATGAGTGTTCCTACATCAATACGTGCTTTTTAGTTAATGCAAGTTTCAACTTTACGAAACAAGTAGCCGATTATGTAGTCTCCACATGTTCTAGAAGGAAACATTAAGGCCGATGGGAGATAAGCATAATGTTATGAAAGAAGAAACATTAAATGGACTACAATCTTCCTGTGACTTTAAGCTAATGCTACGTCTCAGATGACACAACGTTTCCACCACGCGTTTCATTAACATGTCTCGAATATAAAATTCTCACTAGAGTGGTCAATTTCCACATACAAGTTGTATTTTACGTTCTATTTCTCTTTGAAGGTTTAACGCTTCAGAGCTCCATCCCACGCCAAATGCCATTCTGTTTGAGAAGATCAGAAGATTAAAGAAAATTTGAGTGAAACTGGCATCGAATAAACTAGCCAAACCCCAGAAGTCTCTGGAGATTTCTAGTCCGGAACCGATTGATCTAGCGATATTTCTCCTCCAATTTTAAGTTACTCAGATCAGGTAGTTGCTTAGAAACTCCCTGCTCAGATATGCCGTGTGCAACATATCTTCCTTCCGTTAACATTTGTCCAAAAGAGTGTTTTTATTTGGATTTTCCTGGAATCTGAAGTTGACGTCAACGTCATAAGAGCAAATCCACATTTTCCGGTGGTTTGTGTAAGGACTTCTCGATGTACCCAGTGGCAGTACTTGTATGATCGAATGGTTACTTATCGGGATGTTTGTATTATTTCATCTGTTCTGTGTGGGTAGAGTTCATTTATCCTTGTAAAGGAACTAGGTGTGTGAAGTCCCTATACGGGTCCTCTATAGCTGGGTGAAGGGTACCTATACAGAGTTTCACTACCTGTGTGCCAAAGATGCTACAACAGTAGATACCAAACTCATGATGGCGAGTTGACTCTTTATGGAACGAAAGTGCCGAGGTGAAGTGCACCTGACAGTCGTTTTGATAACAAATTAGTGTAATGCATCCCACAAGTGAAGTCGCATGGGGTTCTCAGATTTCGTTCACCTTTACATCTAAACGCCTTCCAACATTACAAAAATTGAAAAATTGTCAGGATTTTATGCAGCTGGTAAGTGTAACTTTGCTGGATTTGATTGGAAACAAACAAAGCCTTACATCGCATTTGCAAGAATAATTTGATTTAATCCCAACGGTATTCCACACGAACATACGTAAATATGAATGCATATATCATGACTAATTCGAAGTTCACCGCCTATATATGGGTAAGCTACCATGGTATCCCCAAGTAGTGCCGTGTTATGTATGCTTTTATTTCTTACCCGCTTACTACGGGGAGAAAAATACAGCGTTCGTTTTGTGAGCAGGCAGTATAGTTCGCGCCAGAGGTATTTCGAATAAATGTACAGGAAAATGAATCATACGCGTATAGACCTTATACATATGACGTCACAGAAGAGAAAGTGCGCCCCAATAAATGCATACGTGTATCATTGCAACTTATAGCAACAAATGCAGACAGCTGATTTGTGTACCGGTCAAATACGCCCGAAGTCTTCTACTATCGTGTGCGAAGACTACGTCGCGCGTGCAGTGTGCTTCATTTTTTGCAGCCAAAATGACGTCCCGTGATGTAAATACACAGGATTTTATACGAGAGAAATCCTGCATTTCCTCAATAGAAACCAAAAAGTTTGGGGGCGCCTCTTCCCACATCCTTTCGGCAACCCGTCGCCCTTGTCGGGGCTAGAGATGCTCCACTCTCCCCGTTCTCCCCTTTCTGATAACTTCCAAGTTTGTTGTTCTTTAAAATTGAGGTGTTTAATTTGACTGCAACTTTACACTAGTGAAACATTGAACAGCATTAATTTTAACCGAGCTTAAAAAGTTTTGCCAATAAAAGTTGCAATTCAGAAAGTGTCTGCATATTTTATTTATTCGAGTCAAGATTAAAAAAAAAATAAAAGATGTGCAATAAGTTTGCCTGTATAACACCACAGATTTCTCATTATGCAATGCAATGGTGTGAAGTGAATATGTTATTTAAAAACTCGATCGTAACTTTTAAACGCAAAATGACAACGAGATGCAATTTGCATCAATAAAGAGAGAAAATGTTTCTAATTTTACGAAACTCTCGTACTTTGTTCCCTGCATAACTCTTTAAGACTTGTGCCTACATTTTGCAAGGTAGAAATCAGGTCAGGATTTCTATTTTAACTCAGTCAGAACTCAGAAACAGATGTTAAAGCTAAGCCAAAATTAGTTTAGGAAATTTTTCGGGAGGGAGGAGTTAAAATTCAAAATATCGGGGGGCGATGCCTCGATTATTGGGTAAAATGTAAATCTGGCCGAAACGCATAATCAAATGGCGTTGTTGGAACAGCATGGTCTGCGTAAACGTAATATAGGCCACGCACAGACAGAATACGTTTCTCTGTAATTTTCACGGAATGCATGCCTCCCTCTACAACGCACTTAGACAACGAAGCCGATAATAGACCTTATGCACTGACATCACACTGACGTCATTTTGGGTGAGAACAATGCAGCACACGTGCACGAACGGCGTGGATTTCGCATGAGCGTGTAGTAGACTTACGCGCGTATACGAATGGTTGACAAATCAGCTGTCTACATTTTTTGCTGTAACTTGCAATGATACGCGCTTTTCCGCCACCTTCCTCCAGAGGAGGGCGCACTTTCTCCTTTGTGACATCATATGCATAATGTCTATTGCTTCCTCGTTACAAGTGCGAAAGAAATAAAGACGCTGAAACTGCGTTATTTGGAGGTACCATGGTAACTGGCAAAAAAGGGGTCTGGACTTCAAATCCGATCAGTTATTGTGCCTTCATGTTCAACTGATTCTGTGGAATGCCACAGGAAGAAACAAACATATTCCTGTAAACTGAATATTATGACGAGTGGTGCCTTCTTAGATTTAACAGTGTTCCCAAGAAACAATATTCATACTTGTTGATGACAGTAATTTATCGTTTGTTTTAAAAACGACTGAATAGTCATCAGCACTTCCGCACCTAATATCATTCGCTCATGGGGAGTGAATTCGCCATTCAAAGTTTGGTGTCTAGGCATATACATCTTTTTTATGTAGAGTAAGAATACCAGAGCACCCCATTTACATATAGAACTTATGCATATGATGCCACAGAGCAGAAAGTTCTCCCACCTTTGGAGGAAAAACGTGTATCATTGCAAGTTACACCGACGAAAGCAGACAGCTGATTTGTCAACCAATCAGTCAACAAATCGTAAGTCTACTACAGGCACGTGCAAAATCTATGCCGTTAGTACACGTGTGATTCATTGTTTTCCTCCAAAATGACATCAGTGTGATGTCAATGCATAAGGTCTATATAGGATAGAAATTATGTACACCCGAATTGCCGGCTTGCACCAAGGTCAAAATTCAGTGGACGCGTTAGTTGTTCTGGAGAACACTGCGCCACGCACCACATTGCTTTAGTACATGACCTAGCGTCCGCTGTTTGTTTGCCCTCCAGGTCGCGGTTGCGTTAGTTGACTTTTGCATGCGTGAAACCTCCCTACATATATGTGTGTGTATATATATATATATATATATATATATATATATATATAGTTCTCAACGACGTCACAACAAGGCATTAGCAACCGCCATGTCTAAGGGCAGGCCTGTACGTACATATGGGGATTGCCCTCAAACATGGCTGAAATACGCCACGTGGAAAGCTCCTATGACGTCACGTGAGAACTATCTACAGATGGATTTCATGTGACGTCACGCGCGTTGGATTCCCAGGCACTGAAGGACAAACACACACGCAGTATTTACAGCACACGCGTACGGTATGAACATAGATACTACTGTGACACAACGAACGCGTGCCCTTCAAAACTACTTGGCTGTATTCGACACCATGTTCTTGACAGTGCAGGAACATGACGAGAACATGGGAGCTCTTTCTGCAGTGTCGAACAAGAACTCTACAGTTCAGGTACAGTTACCATGGATACACGGACTGTACACTTAGAGAACAGCCGGCCAAACTTCATGGCACCTGATTTTCAGGTACCTCAGAGTACAGGCATGATATTCATAATCATCCTGTCGGTACTAACTACACCATCGCGCGGTATACAAAAGTGACAATACTGTTTAGCCTATGTAACGTCGACGCCACTCTTTATACATGCTACGCCCATAGTCCCTACCGTAGTTTCATACTTTCACTATTAGCTTCCTTTATTTTTCATAATAAACCCGCAAGTCTGTTGTTAGGTCATTTACTCCTGCCGGGTACATGTTCTGCTTGAATTGTTGTCAAAAATGGCACAACTAGGCCTACACTTTTGAAGGGCATTGTGCTACAACTCCCCTAGCATTTCTTCCGCGAGAAGACATCTCCGCAATCTTTGTTTATGTTCGTTCTCGCTGCATCACCAGCTAGGGTGGTGAGAGATTTGGGTGCAAGAACACTTCGCGAACGTGGACTTCTGTGATCGACTCGTACGAGAACACTATTCCCTGTTCGAGAACAGGGTGTCGAATACAGCCCTAGAGACGCGCGACCTGGCCCTTCAAAACCAAAGAGACGGGCGATCACGTGATGCGGTGAAACCCCTCTATAGCAACGAACAGCTATCAGCATGTTTCCTTGCTCTTTACCAGTAACCTATAAGCTCAGTGTAGGCCTAATCACCACGGACTTTAGTCCAAAATGGCGTACAGCTTCGAATGAACAGCATAGAACAGGATATAAGAACGTTCTTACATTCTACTTTATGATGAACATCTATTACTGAGTAGTAGGCTAAATATTGCCTGGCCGTCTTATGACTCTCTTGATATCACACATGCAATTGCATAACACCGGATAATACAGCTCTCATTTAGGTTCCATATACCTTACAAGCAATTGAACATGTTCCACATAGCACCACTCTACATTTTCGGGAAATGAGAGTAAGCGACATGCCTGATTGCTTACGGCGATATGACTATATTATCGCTTGCCCATGATTACTTGAAAATCAATACCATGTGCAGTACAAAGCTGTCTAGTAGACCTAATTAAATCGGTTGTACCATTGGACTGAAAGGATCTGTCATATCGTATTCTGTTCAACATTATACCATGATTGATGTGTATACTTCCATATACAAATCTGTATATACATACACAGGCAGTGAACTAGTTATACCATAAAATATCACAAGCTGATCTATTATGTGATGGCTTCATCCTGGAGTATTTCATAAGTGGTTAAGTTCTTGTTCTAAACTGAAGATATGAAAACCTATGCAACTCAGGGTAGTTCTATCATATACTACGGAAGTGTGACTAGGAATATTACAGCTTTCATGAATATAGACCTAATGCCAGGGGCTTGTTTTTTTCTTCTAATAGATGCGGATATATAGGCACTTGAGAGAGCTATAGACTTTATGAAGCTGCAGCTTTTTGATAACTTACATATGAAATCGATAGAAGTAAATATGACAGCTTGTCACAACATCTTGTACCTGAAGTGACAGGTTTATTAATAACCGAAACTAGTAAGTCTAGACTCACTATGTTAAGCGGTGGCTTCGCTTTGTTATAAAACGTATCAAGTTTAGCCCCTTGAAAGGTAATAAGCATTCGATTTCACCACAAGTTTACTACGCACATACAAAGCATGGACTATCCGCAAAATTGCAATTATACAATTCAAATGTGCGATCAACTTATGCCCTGTAAATAGATGTTATAGTCCGTTTCAACGTAGCCAGTGACTGACGTAGTTCTGGTAATTAACTGAAAACTGTTGAGCTGTGAGAGAGAAAAAGAAACGCAAGTACAGAACTACCGATCTAAAACCACCGTATTAGCCATAGCCTATAAATATCGCTTAATTGGACTAAAACTGCATCTCGTGCTTGCGTCGCTTACACTTCACCCTGTGGCTATCGAACTATCTACACACACTGTCAGAGACTCATCAATTTCCCTTTCAAAGCATTAGCGGGCAATCTGATAAAATAAATCGACAACAATTACGTACCATTTTGTCCTCTTATATAATTACAATTCCATTGACGATTCTCATAACCTAATAAACATGATACATCTAAAAGCTGAAGACAGAGAAAAGCCAACTGGCGGAAAGGAGTTAAGGGCAACTTTGGACATAGATAAAGACGAAAAAGAATCTGGTTCCTTTCCAGTGACCCAAAGGAAAATTTTATTGACCGTTCAGAACGATTTTTTTAATGTTGACTCTGTCGAAACTAGAAATCGTCTATACCGTGCCAAATATCGCAGCAGCTAATTTATTCTGTTAATTTGCCATCTATTGGGCTTGTACTAGGAACGTTTTGTTCATTTATGTCGGATATAGGCCAACACGCCTAGGTCTATAGGTAATTTTGTTCTATATTCTAAACCTTCCAGATTGATTGGCAAAAACTGTCCAGGACCTTAATGCTGGTGTAGACACGAGTGTATTGATCTGAGTCAGAATATAAACACGGTGTACAAATTTGGGGTAATCCATCATATGCCATCACATCACCAGAAAGACCAACAAAAGCTTGGTCAGATATCCTAAATATCTATAACTTCCTTACTTTTTAAGGTAGCTGCATCTAAATATTTATATATGGCAGAAGACTTAGATCATGTTCAATTGACTAATGCTGATATTATATGTTCTCACCATAATTTGGCTGATACTTTGCTTCTCTTTGTAATTGGGATCGCATTGTACAAATAAGATTCCATATATTTGAAGGTCTGTAGACATGTAACCAAAACAGCTGTCTGCCTCAGCAGTAATAGACTGAGATCCCCAGATGAAAAATTCGTTTGAATTATTTTAGTATTTCTCACCATTCACAAGACACACCCCCACAAAGTTTGATAACTTCTGAGATTTCTCATTTTGTATGTAAAAATTGTGATGTGGAGTGTTGCACCGGGTCTGCATGTTTTGAAAATCTTCATGATTTATCTGTTAATTAATAAATTAATTACTTTTTAATTTCTAGTTTTGTGTTTAATGTGGACATTTTCAAAGTAGTCAATAGCTACTGCAAAAATAAACCCCTCAGGGCATGCCAACATTACAACTGTCGTTGGTTAAACAAACAAACAAACGATAACATAAGACTCATCTCATGTGTCCCTCTTTTCACGTTACATATTAGCATATCTAAGCCATGTTTATTCATAGGGTAAGTAAAAACAGTAATTGTAAAATGTTCAGTTTTTTGTGGAATTGATGGGAATTGCGACTATTTTTAACGTCTTTAATGCTTTTTACATCAAATAGGTGGGTAAAACATTTACATATCCAAAGACGTTTAACTATGTCAGTTTTCAAAAGTACTCTCTTCAACTTCTTCATTTCTGAATCCATTTTAAATCGTTATTTGTTCAGTCGAATTGAAAATGAGTATATAATGGCTTAAAACATGGAGCTCCTAATATGGAGTGAACCTTTGACGCCATACTAAACAAGCTTCAAATCGGTCTTTTGGAAACAATTGCAGCTCCTATGTCAGAATGTGAGACACAGGAATGGTGATATCTCGACAATCAAACTGGATTCGAAGATGTGGGTTATGGCATGGGGGTTAAGAATGTTGTTCTTCCATTTGATATCTTTGTAAAATGTGAACCTTTTTATCTCCTTTAATAAAAACTTACGCTTCCAAGCCACTTGCACGTAAGTGCAGCAAACCAGTAGTGGATATGGTATAATAAGGAGAGAGGGCAGTCTCAGTCTCCTACACTTTTAAACCTATTGGGCACGTATGCTAACAGGTGTTGTCAAAAAGTGCCCATGTTAGGTTAAGTTGGCTTGGCTGACTTTGGACCAAGCTGCGTAGTTTCCTTACCCAATAGTTTGTGAGTTGAAATACGTGCCCAACAGTTTTTAGAGTGTTTAGGCTACTCTAAATTCCCCATTTTCACTTCTGTTGGTAAGGTGTCTATTCTGTTGATAAGCTGAGATTTGTCATTTACCAATAATTGTCAATAAAGTGAAGATCTTGTCCCGCTTTTGTTAACGTTTTCGTTTTGTTATACTTTCAGTACAGGGAAAACGTCTTCTAGATGAGACAATGTGTTTGGCTAGAACTTGCGTCAGGGAGTGGCACATTGACTTCGTGGAAATGATTATAGGCTATTGACCACATTTTATTGCTAAGGGTAGTCATGTCACAACAGACTGTGCTTCCTGCAGAGGTCTTGTCACTTAATCCTCGTTGAGGGGCAAGTGACAAGCCCAAATAAATGTTATCCTTCATTAACAACAGTTCACACATAAACACATGGTATACTAGCATGGCACGCTCAGGCGACTGGCCCACACAGTAGAGAAACAACCGACGTTATTGACCCTTGCCTTTGATCATTTTGAAACTGTCCCTCTTATGATAGTAAACCGCCTAAGATACATCAAATTACAATTGTCCTCAATTGGACGCAGGGTTGAACAAACAAAATATAATGCAAGAAATATTATATGCACTGGGGTAGGAAGCAGTGGGACTGGGGGCTTAGCCCAGCAGTCAAAAATGTGGGGGGCTGAAGTAGGCTTCCGCCTCCAAGATCCAACTGCAGAAACCCCTTATTTGTCTCTTCTGTAAGAAATGTCAAAAATTTGAAGTAATTTTCCTTAAAGTTTGTCCAAAATGTTGCACCAAATTGCATCTGAGGACCCTCAAACACCCAAAAATTTTCCAGAGGGGAGGGGGAACCCCCTCTCCTTAGACCCCCCAGGACGGCGATCCGAAACAAGGTTCAGCCCCCCCCCCCAGTCTCGAAAAGCTTCCTACGCCTATGATTATGTGAGTCCCTTCTTCCACATCACAGATATGCATACTTAGTTATGATTATTGATGATGTAGATATCAAACAAGTTCAACAAATTCTTTTAGAAATGGTCAATATTTGACCGATTTTGATGGGAGTTATGGCCACTTCCACGTTTTCAATGCATGCTTTTACAGGAAAAAAGAAAGGTATGTCATTTGTATATCCAGACCCATCTGTCTATCAAAGAAGGAAACAATTGCATCACTGATATTGCCATTACGTCATCGCCAGTCTACCACTTACATTGACTTTTGATCGTATGATGGGTCATGTGATATCTTTATGAGCATTGATGTGATTAGTCCAAACGACT
Source organism: Holothuria leucospilota (assembly GCA_029531755.1). Taxonomy (NCBI): domain Eukaryota; kingdom Metazoa; phylum Echinodermata; class Holothuroidea; order Aspidochirotida; family Holothuriidae; genus Holothuria; species Holothuria leucospilota. The sequence goes on along the minus strand of CM055963.1, from coordinate 32,176,292 downwards.
GCAAGGCTCCTACTCAAAAAACTTTCTTTCAAACTTTTACAGCCCCAAAACATTATTACATTGTTATCTTCAGACTCCAAAGCGTATATAATTCATGTTATTGGCTCAATGTACAACCTGTCTGTGGATATGAAGTCCCTCTTTTAGACGTAGGTCTATCTTTGCTTCGTTGCACACATTTTCAACGCCCTGGCGGTTATTATTGAGTCATTGGAACCCGAAGAGGCAACTTGGTGTATAATTTTATTGAAATGTTATAAAATCGGAGGACATCAAGCATAACTTCTGCTAAAAATTATTGCAATATGCAATTTTTCAACCACTTTTTGCGTTTATCTCAACGTCAGGATGATGTTAACCATGCACGATAAGGCTTCCGTTTAACCTATGGCTTGATGTCAAGTATGAATAGTGAACGTACGACTGTATGACATGGTAGATTCTTTTCATTATACGATTGTTACAAAATTATCAAAAAGGAGCAAATGGTACCCATGCAGATCCTTTATCAGTAGATTAGGTTTATTCAGAATACTTCATAGTACGCCCACGAGTGCTTTCTGCCAAACTGAATGAAAAATACCGTATTGAGAGCAGTGCACGTTATAATGACGAGACTTGCGATGGAGTACTCTGGCTCGTAACCTTTTTGTCTCAATGAGAAAGTAATTTTCAGTATAAAGCTTAAGGAACTCGGTGTGGAGTTTGTAACATTTAAATGCATTTTTGGACGTGAGCACCGTCATGGAAGTGACCGTGTGGTCTTAGGGGAAGATTACATTGACAAATGAATAATCAAGCGTGCATAGTTGCTAACCGGTACAGCATACTGCAATCTTTGAAGTAAATGTATACTCAAGAGTTATCCTGCCCGGGACTTTCTATGAAGGTGGGGAGTCGTCCGAACCCTCGAGCAAGCTTTGTTTAAGGGGATGGTAAATGTGGTACCCCTATACCCCTACAAAGTGTGACACGTCTTACATTGACGTACGGTATTGCAAGGGCTAAAGAGAGGTGGACCATACCCTTTACTTACAGTACCTTTGCCCGTGGTTTTATTAACCGACACTGGGGCAATTTTTTGTTCAAAATGGGCAACTCAGTCATCGATTTGGCAAACAGTTTGCCTGAATGTTACGAAATTAGCAAACTTAAGAGACTTGCAGGCGCGGATCCGGAATTTTGAGAAAGGGGGCGCACACACCGTCGGCCGAAGGCCGACGAGCGAGCGCCGAAGGTGCGAAGCCACGGTGGGGTGTTTGGGGGTCCTCCCCCCAAAAAATTTGAATTCTGGATGCGCTTAGATGCGATTTCCCAGCATCTGGGAATCATATTTTCCAAATCTATTTGCTCATTTTTTCAAAAAATCGTTAGTCATCGAAAAAATGGAGGGGGGGGGGGGACGTGCGCCGGGTGCTCCCCCACCTGGATCCGCGCCTGATTTTTTAAGAATGTCCGCTTTTTCTGTTACTTTTTTCAGTAACTTCAAAGTCTTCGATCCATAATAAACAGGATAAAGAGATTTTTTATCAATATGGAAGAACTACATCAAATCCGGTAGAAAACTTAGTAAAATTTGGGAGTCCCACAAATTGGTTATTTTCTTTTTCTTATATTAAAGTTTGTTATTTTCCATTCCCTGGTTTTATTCTTTAATTTTCTTTTTCTAGGACTTACTTCATGCACAGATCACTGAATAAAAGATCGAGTTTTGACAACATTTAGCAAGACGGGTGCAATTATTCCCTGTTTAACGTTCAACTGTATCCCTGCACGAAATAACAATGCGTTTAAAGGTACATCCTACTGAGAGTAAAAATTTCTTCTCTGCCCCACATTCTCTTTTCTCGATAAAGTGTTCGACAAAGGGTAGGTTGCATGCCTGAATTCGTAGTTGCAAAAATAGCAAAACTCAGTTACAATTTTGAAAATCAAGGCAAGACAGGATTTAGACCGTCATGTAGGTGACACCTTATAGAAACCGTGTCAATATTAATGACTATTGTAATGAAAGTTTGCCCTGAAGACTTTGCAGGAGACATTTTGTAAACCTATATCAAGACAGATCGGCAACAAATACATGTTAAAGCATTCAATCACAATGTACGGTATTAAAACCACTATACGGCGTTACCTTCTACGGTTCAGGACTTTAAGAATAACACTTCTCTGGTTTTATCAACAATTCTTGAGTGATATGTCCTTCTCGTGGCCATTTGAAAGCACTCTAATCATTGCAAATATCTTCAGCAAAACACCCCTTACATCATTTTCCAAGTTCCAGCGCGACTTACCCTGACAAAATGAAGCGTCCACCACACGCGTGCTAAATTTGCAGTAAAAAACTCGCAAAACAGAGCAGCGGATGTCTTTGATAATTAAGATAGATGGAACATGGCGGAGGCCATACAAACGGCGAGGAACATCACATTAACTCTATGTAAGCATTTTGCCTGTACCACAAGGTCGCCATAAACCAGTGCGGTATACCAAACCTACAACATTACTAAGGAATTGTGAGTCTTAAAGTTCCGCCATTTTTTTTTTGGAGGGGGTGGCTGTTCATCTTATGAAGTAGTAGATCATAAGCTAGCTTCTTGTTTAAATTTAACTGTTTTAAGGCATATAGGCCCTAAGAAAAAAATTCCATCAAGTTTCATTTCCCCGCAGTCCGCAAGAAAAGTAGTCATCGACAATACATATACATTACTGCCTTGCCCTGTCGTGCATGTCTTCCTAATGACGTTGAATCCAAACTTGATTCAAGCCTTTCAAAAGCTTTCTTAACATTTCGATACCTCGGAAACCAAAGAACCCCTGGTTTTGTTGTTTTTTGTTGAATTTACATCACTAGTAGATAAGTTTAATTTATCGATTTCATCTTCCATGGCAATTACCAGTACATTAGTTCAATTTATGGATTTTATCTCCCTTGGCAATCTCTCGAGATGTACCAAACGATGTGTATCATAGTCTACAGTAAATAAAAGCAAGGATATTTAATGTTAAATTACAACATTCACGGAGGCATTGAACACGGTTCTCAGAGAAATATAATTGTGATTTCAGTAAAAAGCCATTTTGCCATGTTTGTGGTCTTCATTATGTAGCATCACTTAGACGCTACGCTTGATACTTCGTCGATAGGGATTTTTGAGATCTTTGTATATAAGAGCTGTATTGCTTCATTTAAGTTACTACAGCTACAAAATATATTTTGTAGCTGTAGTAACTTAAATGAAGCAATACAGCTCTTATATACAAAGATCTCAAAAATCCCTATTTTCCATAAATTCCGCAAAACATGTAATTCCACATAGTGGCATTGAATATTCATGAGTTAGAGGTGTAGTGGAAAAGTGTTAAAGGTGGCTAACACCCTTTTAACTGCGACAAGGGAATGGTTGCTAAACGTGACTGCTCCAACGGCAACTACTTGTAGGCGTTAGCTACTGATCTTTCATTCGGAGCACACGTGTTTAAGTGCCGATCCATTAATTTGCAAAGTGTGTCTCTCGACTTTACGACATAACAGGAAATATAAGAGAATCTGAGAGCCTCAAACACAGTAGGAAACGACAGTTTGGACGCCTTTTCTCCAACCAGAGACAAATTTGTCAAAGAAAGCAACTCCCTGCTCCAACGTAAAACGGATTCCTAAAACATTAGTGTTATCCTCCAGAGAAAGTAGTAACCGAATATAAGTGCTTTCTTTTAAGTTGCAAACATTAGTACAAATAGGTCCATAAGAAACGATGTCATTGAAAATTGAAAATTTAGTCCTTGACGCCGATTATATTGCCCTGGGTAAAACCCTCTTTCTCACTAAAATTGTAAGAAAAACCTTGGCATGTCCCTAAGGACACTTCAAGTCTATTGTCCTGTTCACTTTATTAGTGAAAAGTGAAACGTTTTTTGAAGGCAGACGTTCTTGGTTTCAAATGGCCCCAGTTTGAATATCTTCATTTATAAGTTGGCCTCTTAGAGCAGGTTACCGAAAAGTGTGAATTTGTTCTTGGTTAATATACAAGACATACTGACATACACGTACGCCTCTTATAAACGATCATCCTAAAGAAAAATGAATAACATGTGCGATTTACTTGTCTTTCATGTATACGAACACTCACAGATCTAATTACCATAAACAGTCGGTAAAAGTACCTACGATGATTACAATATCCTGCTACATCGAGGCAATGTATCACTTTGGGTTGTCTAAAATTCATGAACCTCCGTACACGAAAAGACTTCTTGTTTTTCGACGGGAGAGAACTTGCTCAGTTGCAGGAAGGATTGGATGTTTCAATAAGTTAAGGGTAGGCCTACTTTAGTTAAACTGAGTTCAGTAAAGAAGGTACATTATCCTTCACGTAAGACATATGCAGAGATAATATTTATGGCTCATGTGTTTTACAGGCAACATTTGTCGATGAGTATTGTTAAATTGCTTTTTATTTTGGAATTAATTAGTGTTTGGAATTAATTAGTAGCAGAAAGACAAATTAGAGAATACGAACAGAGTACTTTGAGCTTACAACCCAAAGAATGAGATATAGAAAAATATTCAGATTGGCATTAAAATTTTGCAATAATTTAACCGACAGCTTTTGAGAAAAGGACGGTTTGCAAAATCAGTCTGTATCCTAGGAGGAAAGTGTAAATCATATGCAGTGACGTGCCTTGGATAGATTCCACCCGGGCGGATCATTTCTTTGTCACCCCCTCCCCGCGTGCAAGTAGCGCATGGGGGTGGAGAGGTCAAAAGAGAGGACTATTCACTTACCACTGTTAGACAGCTGCTAACAAAATACGGTACCAAACATATGGTTTTCAGGCCATATTTCTTGTGGAAGATGACGAGTTTTTGTTTGTCTCACGGTTATGAAAAGAGGCGACAGCCACAGAGAGCTGCTAGGCAGGATATCCCCGTAGTAGCAAATTATCATAAAGATATCACAGTTTGTATACCTCTTAAATGAGGCGAGAGACTACTGAATGTATTATTTAAACAGCTCAGTTAAAGTTAACAGTAACATTTCAAAAATATTTCTGAAACTCCACGAAGGGACGAGGAAAGAGATTACCATTTCGAGCCTTCTTGAAGACAACGTACCAAGGCCTAAAAGAACCACTGTTCGGGCATTCTTAGCACTCAGTAATTGGGCCTCTTTAAAATTAGCACACACAAGATGTGCAGAGATCCTATTACAACTTGAGGTTCACATTAACTGTCGTATTATATGATAGTAAGCGTTACACTTTTATTTTCATTGAAATGGGAAGCGGGCATGGCGGCCAGGATTTGCCCGACGGCAGCAGCAATCGAAAAGCCACGACAAAAGTGACGAAGTGCTAGAATATTCGCGAAAGCGAACTTTCTTCGGCGAGCAAATATTTGGGGTCTTTTTTGAAATTGAAAACAAAATTCTTTTGAGGAAAATTTTTAAATTTAGTGTTTCGATTGAAGAAAATTTAAAAATTCGCTGTTCAGTTTATTGGAGAATCTGCCTTAGAGAGAAAAATCATGTAAAAGGTCGGAGCGACTGTTCACCATCGAGGATTACAAGCTTTATCGTATCAAACAGAACTCCCCTACAAAACTGGAAAATTTCCCCGATGGGGAGTGGCCTTCCCCTACTAGGGAGGGGCATGGTCCCTGCCTTCAACTGGCACCACCTCAGTGGTGGGAAGCATTTTCCTGACAGTGGTGGTAAGCTATAGAGCATTTCAGTATGATGGCCATTAAGATTGTAAGCTTACATCCGGCTAAAGACCTGTAGTAATAGCTATTCCACCTCATCTGACCGAATAAAAATGTCAAGCGGTTTCTTTGCTATCACTATGGTCGAAACTCATTTGAAGTTGTTTCGGATATCAGAAAGAGAGCTAAATAAACCTGACATAGGTTTTCATTTATGTAGACCATGCTAATTCAAATGAAGTGGCCCTTAAGTCATTTCTTTCAATAGGACTGGTAAAGTCATTTGTTGACTAAAAACTTTTTAGTCAACAAATTGACCTTACCAGTCCAATGGAAAGAAATTAGACTCAAGGACTACTTATTCCCATTAGTATGGCCTACATAAATATATGCCGTGGCTATACGGAGTTTAGGTCAGCGCATCCTTCACTTTCAAACCATGGAACTATAATCGTCACGGCCAATAAGTGTATCTTTCAAAATCGAAGGAATATACTTGAGAATGGTTCGGCGACAAACTTGCGTTTTTTTTTCTTTGCTGCTGGGGTAGCCTACTTCTTAACCGACTTTTTCTAACAGATAGCAGCTTTTTACCCTCTGGCTAGTTATTTCATTCTCTACTAGGAAGTAATGAAAAAGTAATCGATGCAAAGTTAGCCAAGATAGTGATTGATTCTGACGTGTCTTTCATTATTTCAAAGGAAAGCGCTACTTCAGTTTAACTATAAATACTTTAGATTATATCTGAGGCAAACGGAAGAAATATTCTCATTTCCCATGTAGCAAACAGAGCAAAGATGACATCCGGTATAAGAGAAATAGTGCTTGGAACTTTGACAGCCATTTTTTAAGTTACAAGAATCCCTCCGTCATTTATCAATGTTTTTACTTCACCTTTTTTAATAGATTTTACTTAACTAATCGATAGAGCACGTAGAAACTCTTACAGTATGAATATTAGAATTTGAATATTATAATTTTAGGCAACGAACATCTCAGCTGGTTCCTTATACACACGCGCATATATATATATATATATAAATATATATATATATATATGTCGGTAATAAGCGATAATGTCTTTTTCAACCAACAAATTTTATTTTTCCTCAAATGTTTCGGAGATTCAAATCCATCTCCTTCCTCAAATGAGTATAAGACGTTTAATAAGAATAGATTAATATTTATAGCTTAACATTAATAGATTCTCCATACATACATACATACACACACAAACACACACATATATATATATTTATATGTTGAAGTATTAGACAATGTTGTGTGCCGTATAAGTGTGAAGTGTATGCAGTGTCAGATATTTGATTGTTATATCAATGAATGTTACTTTAAAATAAAACAAAAAAAATCCATATCTCTTTTTCTGAGACCGATGTATTTTAATAGAATGATAAAATAGGCCTATTTCATTATTTACACTATTTTGAAGCCAATAATAAGAGTCAATGCAGAGCAAGTGTGCAAATCGCAGTAATATGTGAATACTTGCTCATACATTTCAGTGGCAAGGAATCACTAAGCCTTTTAACTTTCTGATTCAAACAGGAAATGACATATCATATAGATAGATATTTAAGTGCAGTTAGTTGAGTACCATACCATATACACAGTTTTCATTCCAGCTCACCACCAATGGCACACCTTCAACAGAATTATTTTAAATCCTTCATAATTTTATTGCAGACAGCGAAGCAATTTGCGTCTGAAAGCAAAATCAATTAAAACTGTCTTACATAATAAACTGCGATGTACAAAGTCCAAGCAGAGATTGTTCAAATGTTATAGATACTCATCTATGGAAGGGAAATTCCTATAAATCATTTCATTTTGTCTGCTATAACTCGAAACTTCCACAACATGCTTAACAGCCTGCTTTACTTAATTTCCTTTAAGAGAAGGGTCTTTTCTCTCTGCCGGTCGCTTCCTTATAGTTTTTTTGTGTAAGCTATGTCTGTCATTGCACTGGGTGTGTCAGTCAAGTGCATTGTATCGGAGAGAAGTAGGTTTTAGAATTGTGTGGCTTCAAGCCTCACATTAGAATAACGTGCATTGTACTACATATAAAAGAGGTTAAACAGAGTTTTTAAATGAGAGATTTTTGGCACGGATATACAGGAGGTCAATTTACTCGTATCGTATAAAGTACTGAAACCGCCACGAAATAACTGCACTGCTAATGATTTACACTCTTTATATCTTTCACATGTGAAAACCAAAGTGATGAAAGAAGACGACTGCCGAAATAGTTCTCATTGAAAGTGACAATCAAAGTTAATATTTCTTCTACAGAACCAGGATTTACTAAGTGACAAAAGTTGTGTTCTCTGTATTAATGTCTTCCAGGTCACTGATTACATAGGCCCATAGTTTATGTTAAAAAACCCTTTGACATGCAACGCAAGCAGTCATAAAATTGTTATTAATTTGTCGAATTACACGTCGTGCACATGACTGACATTTGTCAAATTTGTTTGTCTAAAGTCTTAAGAATTCCAAAAAATACAATCAAAGTAGAGATTACAGATAATTACTTAACGGAAAGTGTTTAGATGTAGAGTATAAACAAAATATGACATGCATGGCAATACTGAGGCTGTTTGTTCTAATGATGTCTGCGTTGACTGCTTATTTAGTTGCTAATGCGCTATTTACACAACTTTTCGAGCATGAGTCCAGCAACTGATTACTTTCGCTTATTTCACCATTTTTGTATTCCAAGGTCTTTGAATTGACTAATTCAACGTAGTAGCTACATACTTCATCATATCGATGATATTCCTCATAATACCACATAACCTTACAAAGGCAGGCGTTTTATGTCATAGTAATCACGTTATATGCAGAGTTATTGCAAGACATGTTGTTTTTTTGGAAATTATCACAGATGTGTAATTTCTTTAAGTTAACTTAAGTGGTGTTTTAAAGTCTCATGAAACAATTATAATTAAGCAATGTAACGTGTATTACAATCTTTCTTTTGTAACATTTTCACAATTTTTTGTGAACAGCTTTTCTATGAAAAGTTTGTTGCTCGTAATCTTGATATTTCTCCAATTATTAATGAAATGAACCCATCTGTTTTTCCAGTGCGGATGAGTTGCAGTGCTCATTAATTATTTTCACAGATTTGTTGGAGGCGTCCTCGGATTGTTAACGAAAAATTAAACTTCAATGAAGTCCACAATCGTATATAGATTTTATGCTTTCGTGTTTCATTTAATGCTCTGTACGGATCATGAAATTCCATCTGGTTTGTGAATCTGACCAAGGGACCTGGGGCAGGAGTGACAACATGTTTGCTATCGAATCCAAGTAACAACGGTTAGACAGCGTTATTCACATCAAAACTTTGGAATACGATCGGTACTTGAGAGAGATAATTTATCACACTGTTTTGCGTCATATATGGAGGATCTGTAACAAGAATTCTAATGGGATGCTGAAGTGCTTACTCATACAGAGAGTTGAGTACAAAATGTCAATATTCGCGTTACAAAGTGGCAATTGATATGTCGACTTGGTTTCAACTGGCCGCGTGCTGTTTTTTTTCGTAGGATGGCGATGAAAAAAATCGGTTTTTCAAAAAATTTTAAATTTGTTTCAAAATCATGGTTAGGGTTAAGATTAAGGTTAGGTTTACTTGATATTTGACCTGTTCTATCATAATGAGGCGTCAGAATTACAAAAAAAAATAGTCGAAAAGCTGTTATTTTGGCATTAGGGGTGTGGCCAATTTCCAAGAAGCTGATTCGTCCATTGGCATGATTATTCCATTTCCATCCTACGAAAAAATATCGCTGGCCGCGTACAATTCTCAGTAGACACATTTATGCAAATTAGTGTCAATTTGAAATGAACAAATATAAGATGGGTTGTCCTTTTATTATCCAAAACTTTAAGTTAACATTTGTTTACACATGGATAATACTTTTATAAGTCAGGAAAAGGCCAAAACTGAATATTTCGAAATTTTAGCAGCATCCATTTGTTTTTGCAAATAGGTAGGCTTCAGCTGTTACTTTGATAGGTCTATCATGCAAAAATGTGTCTAGATGATTTACCAGAACAAGTTGATAGCACTTACGTTTTGTGGTACCGATCATACTACTTGGCCCAAAGACTATAATTGCTTTATAAAGTTATTGTCGTTAAAATGTTCCTTACTAACATAAATATAAACTAGATTTGCTTTTCACAGTTATGACTCCTTTCAAGTATTCCGATGATGGAATTGATGTTTGCTCTCAAATGTATATATTGATAGTCCAATGTTAAAGAAAATAAGAAACTTCACGTAAAAAAATAACCCTAACCCTCACATAGCCCAGGTAAATAAGCTAACTTCATTTCGTATTTCACCCATTTTATAGAATTATGAGTCTTTTTGCTTCGATTTATCACATTAATATTTCCCCTTCACAAGGATAACACTGATTTAGAGCCTCTCCAAACTTAATTGTAGTGTGCTAGAGCCTGAAAGGTAAGACAGTGAGGAAAACCATTTAAGAAACGCTTCGTTTGTACATATATCAGACCTCATTAGATCTATCTAACTTTCCATTTACTGGCGTAAATCCTGCCATTCCTGTTTAAAATGTTATTGGGACCAGACACCAAAATAAAGCATTCCATCAAAATTGGAACATCATCGAAAGGTTACCACTTCTTCCAGCACAACGTAGGAGAAAAAATTACAGGAAATCATGTTAATTTAACATTATAAAACACTGGTGTATCTACTTTGTATCCTGCTTGGAGTTTTAACTATTAACATTTGCTTACGTAAGCAGCATAGTATACTAAAAGGATGAATATGGAGGGGAGGAATTTTTTATTAGAGAAATGATCAAGTTGTGTTTTCACGACAAAATTATAGGTATGTAAGTTTTACATCAATAATCTAAAAATTAAACGAATGGAACGATTAACAGAAGATAAACAAAAATAACCATATAAGAAGGAACAATCATGTGCGTCTATTAAAGACCCAATTTCCTCATCCCGGCAACAAAAATTCTCCCAACGTAGTTGTATACTTCTATCCTTTCACTCAGTTTAACAGAGAAACCATCCAGTTACCAAAACAAAAGGTCCGTAGTGTAATTGCTCAAGACCATTTTCTGCTGAGTACACTACAGTGTGTAATCTACACACACCATTGACCAATCAGGACGGCATGTATTTCAAAGACATAGTTTGAATTCATGTAAAGTAAAATATAGTGAACAATCTGACAATTGTGAATTGAGATATCCTGGGTTTTTCAGTATATCTGGAGTGATGCATGCGTCGCTTTAAAGCAATGGTTTGAATAAAAACCTGTCTTTAATGAGTGAAAGACGGACTAAATCTATGTATTCTGGTGAAAATTTTATTGGATTACTGTATGTGTCTCGAGATATTAGCATGCAGATGGAGTCACTACATTTGCAACCTAAAATGAACGTGAGCAAAGCAGGATGCAGGTGTGAATACCATCTCCCCAATTTGACGAAAAATACTTTATTTTCTTGGTTTTTCAATTCCTTGTTTTAAGCTTGACAAAGATAGGAATATGATTGCCCAAGAGGAATGCGGAGCTTGCAAAATCTCACTACCTATCATGCGTTCACATTAAGAAAGCATGAGATAAAGGAGGAGAAAATTAATTGTAAAATTTAAAGAAAGCTTAAAGTGTTGATTTATGTAAAAGGCCAAGAAGTCTAGTGTCTTTGCTTTAAGTTCATGGTGGTTTTAAAAGTAAAAGAGTTATCTGTTAATGCCTCGAGAACCACATGCAAGAAATGAATGCAAATTTCACCTGAATGCTTACATTTAGCACCCCTGTCCCATATCTTTAATCCTTCTTTTGAATAAACTCTTCAATCTCTGACATTCTTGTATTTATTTCATTAAACAAACCTCTCTTTTATAGGATTAAAATGAAATGATTGACAGTCCATTCACATGTGATTTACCCCTATTTATACTTCCTCAATCTCCTCAAAGTGATTCGCACTATTACCAATTGAATGTGATCAAGTGTCTGATGCGGAATCATGACGACAAATCTTTAAAGTTCTTATTTACAGTTCATGTCTTATAGCTCCAAGTTTATCTGCTTGACTTGAGAAGAAATGTTACCTAAATTAAATTATTTTACCAAGAGTAAAAGGCAGTTAGAAGTTGCACAATTCTACAGGCAAAGAAATTAAAGCTATACCGTGTTACACAACACCAATGCAGACCTACATGCTATGTTAATCTGCAATTTATTCCGAACCCAACTGTTAACGAAGTATACTCGCATCTGCAAATGAAAGCAAGTCTGTCATAAAATTCCTTTTGACAGCTACAATAAAAACGTTTTGCCTAAACAGTAAAACTGCCGTATCGACAATTTCCTCTTAAACTTGTCAAAAAAGTTCATTCTCGGGTTTATTCACTCAAGTCAAATGGTTAAAGTTGGAATTTTTTGTGCAACAGCTGTATGTAACCTTAGACAGAAATGTTTAGGTATAGCGCGAGAGTAGTGTGTGTTTATGTATACTATACATATTATGATGAGTTAACATCAACAATTTACTGCAGACAAAAAGTTATTGAAGGTACCTACGTCTTTATTTTGTGCACAGATGTAATTAAATTTTGACTTGAGTCAGAACCTTAAAGGGAAATATTGCGTTTGCTTTTCTAAAAATATTCGTATTTAAAAAACGAATATTTATAGATACAGAATGACACAATTCAAAATAAGGCAGCTCGGTCGCTTTCTTTTCAAGAAATAAGGTTCTTACAGAAACAAATTCAGTTATTTCTTGCTCAGAAACAATTTGATGGCCCAAAATTTCAAAAGTTCAAACGATGCAACTTCCGTAACTCTCGAAATGCACAATATTTTGAGGAGATAAAGCTAGAGTTGGAGTTTAACGGTGAGACAGAATGGTTTAATAATGGCTTAAGCTGTTTTCTTTGTATGCCATATTGGTTCATTTCAAACGCAATATTTCCCTTTAAAAACTGCGTGACTTGACAAAATTTTACAGAATCTTCCCCAATTGAAATAATCATTGAGTTACTGAAGTCAAAGACTTGCATCGGGTCACTAAAACAGCTGTAATTGACTCGACTTGCAGTAAAACAGGAAACTTAATTACAAACACAGTCTTAGGCATGACCGCCTATGTCAGCATCGTACCATATTTGCTGCATAAACATATCATTTTCTACCAGAATACCCGACATTCTGTTTGCATCCATTGCCATTCAATCAGAATAATGGGAAACAGACATTTTCCTAGTTTACAATAAATTTCTCCCCCAGAAAATAATCCAATTTCTCTCCTACTTGGACTGTCTCTCTCAAACTGAGATCCTTGCAACAAACTGGTCGACTACATTTCTGACAGTAACACATAACACTCACACAATCGCATGTACTGTATGTGTATGGTGGACAGGCCACGGAGTAGCAACCTTCCAATTACGAAAGACAGGCCGTAAAAGTCCGTGTAATATTGAAAGTGTCGTACAGCTGTCTAAGAAAAAAAAATGAATCGGCACAATCAAACAATTGGAAGTTCTTTTCGTCGTTCGTAACAATAATCGTTTCTTTTCATTCGAACAACACAGTTAACATACACTGCATGATTCCCTCCAAATCTTCTGGCGTGACTCATAGAAATATAGCTTACATTTTAGACAATTTACAAAATTTATCATGAAGGATGATAAAAGTGATTAAGTTTTCCTTTTTTAGATTTGGCACTTTTGGCGCAGGGAGAAAAATATGCATTGTCATTGTAAGCTTTGACTTAAACGACTTTTATAGAAGTTGTTTTGTTCAAAATGACCACCCGATCCTCATGGCTTGTACAGTAATGACTGATCTATATTTATCTGTGCTATAAAAATTGCCTGAAATGACAAAGGCACATAGTGTACCGAGTTTACAATAATACACCTGAGTCTGGGATAACAACAGCCTGGAAAAATCTTGACTAAGACGCAAATTATTTATTGGTCCGTTCGTACAACTTGCTTTCATTACACAAAGTAGGTTTCGTATATAACTTCATACCATTTACCGTACACCTTTAACACAAATACTGGAATATATATATATATATATATATATATATATATATATATATATATATATATATATATATATATATATATATATATATATATATATATATATATAATTGGTAAAGAAGAAACTGTAAAACAACAGTGCTACAAAATTGAATGGCTGGATCTCGGAAGAGATACAAATTAGCGGATGGCTTATATATATATATATAAGTTCATATATATATATATATATATATATTTATATATATATATATATATATATCCAATATACCATACCCGACGGTTTTCAAAGAGATGTATAATAAGCCATTTTTGGAGTACAGGATTACAGTTTTGATTAATCAAATCGTATCCCGTAGTATATATACCCCCTAGCCTAGCCGATGCGTCACAAAACTAAGAGATGTTTACATGAGTAGCAGAGATTCAGTAATGAAGGAGAATCTTAGGTCATAAGTATTATTACTATTGACTGTGATGGATAAGTCACGCTGATAAAAGCTATCAAACATTGCCGTCACAGCATCTTCAAATACAATACTTTGGTTTGCACGTGAGATATATCTTTCCGCTTTCATGAAATATCATCTCACTTGAGACCGAGGAACGCCAGGAGAGCTCGCAACTGTTAAGCGTAAAGTTACGTGTTCTTTTATACGGCTTCGCGGGGCTGCCTCTTTGTTTCGCCGCCTTTGCGATGGATTCTTCCTGATTTTATCGATAAATAATACCAACTTGACATGAACACATAGACTTTGGGCCCTGTTTGAGGAAGATGAGACGGAAAGACCTCTTCAAACAACGTATATAAGCGAGTCTAGATTAAGAGCACTGGTAAAGCATGTACGTCATCCTGTAAGTGTTCCTCTAAATATTGAAGTATGTAGACGAAGTTAAATGAAGTTGTAACAATCAATGGCAATGTTAAAAGACAACATATCTTGCCCCAGACAGTTTACTCCTAGCCCCACCTCCAATATGTAAGAAAAATACCTTTCCAGTTAGCCTTGGCCAAGATGTTAGTAAACGTATTCTTTTAAAATGTAACAAAATGAGGGCTCTTGTCAATTCACCTGCACAAGGTCGAGTGTTCCGCACATTGCTACCACGCGCAATGTAACTAGTATTAGGGTCTTGGACAAGACTACTGTCTTGTGCACTTCGTTTCATGGCCAAAGTTACAATGACCTGTACCGAATTAAAATTGCTCAAAGCCATGTCCACAAACCACTGTGTTGAGCTGTCAGCTACGTATTGGGTAGGCCTGCACGACTGACTAATCTGCAAAAGTCATCATTAACCAATTACAGTAATGCTATTGTTTGAATTTCTGTCAGTCAAAGTGTAATCACAAATTGTTAAAAGAGATACTGGAGTATTCCTTAAAATGTCTGGGGTGATGCAAGGGCCTCTTTAATAACACTTTTTACTTCTGTCTATGATTCTCCCTGTTATGTGCTATTAACTTTCAACTGAGTGCTGTCTAATTTTCTGGGGCAAAGTTTGAGCCATATATCCTTCAGGGGACTGTTAAACTTTTTAGTAGACTGATTTTACGGAAGAGAATCCTTTAATGTCGAGATTTTATCCCTGTTGGTGACAGTTGCTCAATAAATTAGGCTCGAGGAACGTAATAAAAATACACAATCAAGCACACAATTTTTTTCTTATAAATTTCGGTAAAGTAATATGAAAAAAAAAATCACCAAGTTACTTGCTCTATTTAAGTGGTTCTTAACCTGAGAAGGTGACCCCCATGGGGGTTATATGGGTCCTTTCCAGAGATTATGGATGGATCACCAATAGTTTTTACAGATTTGATGTCCAAACGGTAGTTCAACAATTACAGACGGAACAATGACGATTTTGTCACCAAGGTATTTAACAGTTTCATAAAAACTGCCTAATTGTAATTTACTGGTTTCTTGTGCCATTTCCTTTCGCCTTTTGCATTATAAATCAACTTGCACTAAGCACAAAATAGTTAGGCCTACATTTAAAAGGATCTAACTTATTGGACAAGAGCTCTAGGAGGACTGAGTTGGTCTCTACTACACCCGATGATCTTATAAATTAACTTTCGTTCCCGTGAAACTGAAACAGGCAAAATCGTCCATTTTCTGGAAAATGTTACTTCAACAGTTATAATTCTACTAATAAGATTTTGTCACAAGCGTTTACATGAAGGCAATTTGAAACTGCTAGTTCTGCTTTGTTATGTCTTTTACCCCCAGAAGAGTAAGATAAATTAGAAAATTAATACCACAAATCGTCGTTGTTAGAAGGGGCTTATGACTTAATATGACTTGCTGGTCCGACAAGAAAAGTACAGTTTAAGAAAGCTCTGATTAACCGGACACCAAACCGGAATGTGCTTGTATTGGTGACTTACAGTATATTTGGTTCAAAAGTAAAAGAAAATGTTTCTGTCATTTTAAAGCATATCCGGTCAAATACGACCAGATTCTGCTTCAGTGCCCTGTTGATCTGATTCAGTTTACGTTAAAGCAAAGTGTTTTTAGAGTGTACGGAACATAAAACTGGCCTCAACGTAAACCTAAGTACCTGACTCCCCTTCCTATGAAGTTGAAGAAAAGGTAAAATTCAATTAGAGGTGAATGATGATTAAAGTGTTTCTACTTTATCTCCATCTTACTGCCAATCTCTCATCATTCATGATCTCAAGCCAGTGAAATTAATTAAATAAACTTATTATACGATCTCAAATCAGATGACCTCTCGTCCGTTGGCGATTGGCAATCAATTTTCTCAGTACACCAGCCACGAATTAACAACTAGCTTCATATCACAAACTCTGCTCAGTTTACCCATTGGAGGAGCTCCTTGGTTTGCCCGAGGACTGAACTTCTCAAGAATTTCCAGGCTGATATACTTACCTACGTAGCAGGTTGTACGGCCTGTTCTTGCTCAGTCATATACCTGTGTTTGGGAAGCCTTAAAGAGGAGCTGAAAAAACAGAGTTCGCCAGGCGGGGTAAGCTGATACAGGTAAAGATCACGAAGCAACTGATGTAGCCTTAGCCGGCTGTGTTTCTGTTATAACTCCCTGGATTACTAACATATCTATACAACTAGCAGCAAGTATAGTAGAGTTGAGGATCATGGTACACGAAGGTTTTTGCCCTGAATAATATTATTTTAATGATTATGAAATTTGGAACCATCATTTACGAGGAGGGGTGAACGAACGAACGCAACACCTTGTAGGCCTATCAGGAACTTGGGTGTATATTAGACATTTACGGATTAAACCAATCGTCTCGCCTAACGCAGTGTGCTAACGTATAATTTCAGCCTGCATTGTATCACATAACATGACGCTCTCGGCGAAAGACCTATAATCTCGATAGTTGTTGAAGAGTAAACAATTCTAACCACGTACGTCCTATAACAAGAGGAATATCGATTTGTACTGCATGAGTAACACAAAGACCAGGTTTTATTACTCCTTGGGGAACTGGTATATATCCAGTGTCTTCATGATGTATCATACGTTCATTGATTGCGCCGGAAGCTTTAGAATATTCCTTCACATGTACTCTATTGGTAATAGTGGGTGTATGGTGGGTGTATAGCAAAGGTTACGGTAGCGATTTCTCATCTTTTTCACTTCAATCATATTTTGATGTCTTAAAAGTGACGCTCATATTTTCGTATGAGTACTCAGAAATTCATGTATGAACTTTAAAGATTGCCTATTTTTAAGAGAAAATGCAGTTACCCCAATCAGAATTAGTATGCGCTGCCATTTTTATTCATGAATGACCTTTTCTGATCATGTGACAATATTTTTGTAACCGGTACTGAATCACAAAGAATAGCTCACTCCTTTATCTTTGTTTTTTTTTCTTCTTTTTTGTGAATGGTTATGTTCAAAAACATCTTCAGAGATATTCTTAGGCAAATAAGAAGTGATGTGCAAGAGTTTGCTGGTTTTTGATTTTTCGAAGCAATTTTTTGGTAGGGTGACTGTCTATTGCCTTTAATCAGAGTGGTCACAGGAAATAACTTGAGGGAACGTTCGACAGTTCGATGAGACCTTTTACTCTTCTATTGGGCCAACTCGACCACATAATTTTCAATTTGGTTGCGCCCGTGTTAAAATCATCTTCATACGAAACAAGACATAACACATCAGTATACCAACTGTAAGCAGAGTTACTTTTTATGAAATGGCGAATCTTCCAGTATAGGGCAATATTAGGCTATATGACACGTCTTCAACAGTTCAGCTTATCAAATGTCTGCTTTTGTCGACAATACTACGGCTATAAGCTTTGACGGGCGTTGGATTCTGATTCAAAAAGACAAGTTTACGTTGATTACTTTCGATTTTGTCTCCACGGTTAGGTGAGTTATTACTTAGGGCACTGTATACACAAGTGTAATCAGTATCACATAGGCCAGCTACGTGTATAGCGTCTTTATCTTTAAGGAAAGCGATCAGAACTTGATTCATGTGGCGTATGTGACATGACGCGCATATCTACGTGTGACTGTAACTGGATATCAAAGCTTGTCAAGAGACCTTCATCGGCAAAATAAAATGAAACGAAGTGATCTTGAGAACCGTGGAGTTTTAATCCACATGACAACCTTCCAAGGTCATTTAGTTAGAGCAGTTAAGACTATCTGTTAAAAGCAACTTACAAATTTGACCATACCAACGTACAGTAGGCTAGTAGGCCTACACATAATCGAGAAACGCTTGATTGAAAGAAAGTATGAAAGATATGATGAAATCCGTGTGGCTTGTGTCAAGATGTAAGATATGGCAAGCAACCGAAGTTACAATAGAAGGGATGGCTAACAAAATCCAGGTTGCCACTAAGAAACGGCTGCCACATGGAAGACTCTAGCCTGAACTGGACATTGCAAAGGCTAACCAATCAGTCCCTCTCTGCAGGACCGATAAGATAATTTGATTTGTAGATGAACAGATCGGATCATAGTAGCTGTTTGGGCACTTGTCAAGTTGATACCTTGTCTCCCTGCTCATCGGACGTATTTTAAGACCTTTCCTCAATATCATTAAAAGAAAAGATAAGAACGTCTCGTCCAAATGCCGTACCCATAAATATTTCAACACCGAGTAAAGTTTGAGAGTCAGATGAGGTCACGTATGACGTGATGAAATGCACACATAAGTAAGTCTAGTATCCGAGACTGTCCCATTACTCTGAACCTAGAATTTATTGATAGGTTTCTAAAACCACCTGACAGTTTGGAAAAAGTACTCCATTCTGCCATTCAGTCACGGACTGGTTATATAACCACAAAATTTGATCCTTCAAGATTAAAGGCAGTCCAGAATACAGATTACAGTATTACAGTTCACTTATTACTTATGCTTGTTTTACACCACTATTTACATCTGCACAAAACGGACAAGACATTTCAATACCACCCCACCCCCCACCCTCACCCCACGCAAGATAATTTCGGGTCCTTTCAGGCCACCATTACATATACTTATAGCACATAGCGAAACAGGGACTTACCCCTTTTATGAAATTAAGTTTGCCTTTTCAGTACAAAGAGTTAAAAGTTCATTAGGAAGTGAGCGGATCCTCAGAACAGATCAATGTTGAAACCTGAAATTTTCCAAATTATGTTAGCTTGTTTTTTCTGAAAAGAAACAAACGCCATTTTTTAAATTTTTAGAATTTTTCATGTAAGAATCCGACCTTTAGTCAAACTACTGTGACTCTGATAACAGTGGCGTCGAGATCACATTTGAAAGTCACTTGTCTGAATCGTAGGCTTGTTTACTACGTAACTATTTCTACTCCAAGGGTAGCAAAAGAAAGTAGTCAATTATCAGGGTCACACTTCTAGTTATTTGCTTCAAGACAGTGTTTAATTGCCCAAGGCAGTCAAAGTGCAGCTGACAGTGGTATAAAAAAAGGGGGGGGGAGTGTTAAATGTAATTCTAGAAACATCGATGATTGGTAAATATCGCCACATACAGACATTATTAATTACATTATGCAACCTCTTTCTGATAAAACCAGCAAAACGTCACAATGAACTTCCACAATGGTGTGTACTCTATACATGCGCCGGCTCACAGACTTGTGTGTAAACACATGGATACCACGTCTGGTAAAATATCCCTCGATATCACACCGCAGTTTGCCATTTTCATTATATATCACGACTCCAACCCCTTTCAACTTGATAGGACGGATACATCTATACTGAAGGTATGCACGGACACGGAGTCAACCAAATTCACCCGAAACCTCAGTCGGTTTTGGGTCTGTGTGGTCTCGGGTGGTCTTGGGTGGTCTGTTCGTTTCAGACATAAACCGAGACCAACCGAAAAACTGACGGTTCAAGTTGTGTCAATTTAACGCCTTGTTTCAACGTTCAAGGCACAGATTTATATCCCCGCCGTTCCAAATTCCAAAACCATCCATGATGGTTGTATAGTCTCTGTGTCCAAGGTAAACTCTACAACAGATTAATATGAATCTTCCAATCATTTTTCTATGTTTTTTTGATGTTTTAATTTACATGTAATGGAGGAAAGTTTCTCAATTTAAGTTACTAACCTACACTTTGCAAACTTGATTCGCTTGGTCACGGTGTCTGACGAGCTGAAGACTGTCGGTTTTGGTGGTTTGCTGGCCATCAAACCGACACCGGTCTCTGGGTCCAGACGGACCAACGGTTGGGTTGTCTGGACATCAAAACCCAACCAGATGCACACCTTTAGTCTGTTACACAGTTGACATGAGTTTTAGAGTTCAAGTTCTCTTTGAGCACAATTTGTACACACGCATTTTGAAAAGTATTGATTTAGCTTGACCTAAATAAGCACCTGGTAATCTTTGTCTTTGAATCATAAAAATGCCACATAACTACTGCCCGAAGCACACAAATAGTAAAGTCGAAATGTCCAATTAACTATTATATTTTAAGGTCAATGGAATAATCAATCATTTTCTGAGAAGTATTTAATAGATCGAAGTGTGCACACGTTGAAATGCGGGTGTCGATACCCCGCTATCTCAATTAGATGAAACTGCAAAATACATGTGCGATACTGCTGATACGTACGGAAACGTAAGCCTATGTAAAGCCGCGGTCACACTACAACGAATTCGGATCGGATTCCGATCCGATTTTTGTGAGTTTTTATTAAAATCTTCTCCATTTCGGGTCGGAAAGAACCAAAAATTTGCCAACCTGTGTAATTGTAGGATTTTTATCGCAGGACTACGAAAATTAAAGTTTTACGAATTATTTCGTGACGTCACATCGACAGACAGCTTTTATCGGACTACGCGTGTCCGATAAAAGCTGTCTGTCGGTGTGACGTCACGAAAAAATCAGTTAACATTTCATTTTCGTAGACCTCTGATGCAAATCATATATTTACACTGGTTGGCAAATTTTGGGCTCTTTCTGACCCGAAATGGAGAAGATTTTAATAAAAACTCACAAAAATCGGATTGGAATCCGATCCGAATTCGTTGTAGTGTGACCGCGGCTTTATAGCTGCGTGGAATCATGGAATTACTACCGAGGTAAGTACTGAATGGTTGAAGTAAGGGCAGTGCATGTCAGTTTTTCATTAAAAAGTAATGTTAAAATGGAAGAGTTGCTAAGGGCAACCGTTGTTTCATCTTCGATTAGACACTTACGCTGTATCTTCTATACCATACACAATAACAATTTTTAACTACGGTTCCGTATTTGGATAAAGCTTTCTCATATGCAGGGAAAGGGCATTCACCCATCAATTAGACTCCATAGTCGAAGCCTCTGCAGGCGACAACCAGTACTGATGTTTTATCAAAGGACATCGCTCAGTAAGTGCGTATGAAGAGACTGTTTAACTCAAATTTTACCTTAAAGAGACTTTCTATCGCTTAGTTGATACAAAAAACAACAGGAAATTGTTTGTTATAACTTCAATTGCAAGGACGTTTGGGCAATGGATTATATAGCTTTAATACTGTTTTTCTTTTCTATTGAGACCACATCGCAGCGCCGACATTATTTGGTCAATTCTTTACGCAAAACTTTTTCGCTTCAAGGTAAAGCTGCTGACGCACGTTGTTCAATATTTGACTGAGGGCGTCGCGATAAGCAAGCTTGTTGAGTCAGTCGACGTAACTATACAGTAGTTGTGTATGATTTGAGTGTATGACGCGAACTGATGTTTCTGCCATTGATTGATGAGGGTGTTTGGTTGTCAGGTTCTATTGTCATCTTTGTCCTCATTATAATTAATTCAGTTGACGAAAACGAATCATAAAGCAAGGATGAAAAAGGCTGAGCAGACAAAAAGTGTCCGTGAGGAGGTTTTCTCAAGGATTAATGAGTTCTTGCAAAACAGTAGCGCACAATGTCATTTCCTTTTAGACAGCACATCTATTTGATATACAAAAATATAAAAACCACATTTCATGCTTTGGGCTGATTTTCAAAATGATTCGTGAAGAAGGTAAACTGGAGCTCTAACGTAATTTACCATTGTGCAAAGGCAGTACATAACGTAATAAGTAAAGGTATAGGAATACTTCGTGTGAAATAGCAGTTGAATCGTCACATAGTATAAAGTCCGTAGGAACTAGGTTTTTATGACAGTAAAATTCAGAAACTGTCAAACTGACCCTTACTTTGCCCATAACAACCTTGAATATATACACTTCTTTCACAGCCTCATTGACCCCAGTTTAAACTTTTGCAATTTAAATTGTTACAAAGAGATTCTCCCCTCTGACAATCACTTCATTACTTTACACATGAGCAGTCTTTAAGGCACAAAATCTCGCTAAAAATACGGAAATTAGCAGCTTCTAGAGGTACTTGGATCAAGCCCGTAGCCAAATTTTCGCCCCCAGAATAAAAATTACCACGCATTTTAGTATATGTCGCCCCCCCCCCCCAAAAAAAATATTTCGCCCCTGGACGCTACCTCACCTGTTTCAGTATCTTGTCTCGCTACGGGCCTGGCTCAGATCCCTAATAATACAGCAATTCTAAGTAGGCCTTCAGTCTCAAACTTGCCCCCCCCCCTTAAGTGGACGTGTAGTGCTTCTGCATCTATATTGACTACACTTGTAATACCAGGGAGGTGATATTAGATGGAGATCCATCGAAAACTTTAGTTTTTGTTAACCCAATTAGATTGAATTAAGAGTGGAGACTAAATCCTTTAACCGAAGATCATTGAACTAAAGGGCATTGAATTCTTTTGTCTTATATCTAGGTAACCCTATTCATACCTACAGCGCGACCCCAACAACAAGGATTATTTGGAAAAATGCTTTTAATGTCTAACTAGTTGGCGACAGTCAAGTAAGAAACAACTGTTCTGACATTCAAAACGACTGTTCATTACCAAGGAACCTAATGATGCTGGTAATAAACCATTGCTCATGATTTATGCAAATGAGCAAAAGAAGTACAAGACTAAACTTTGCTGTCCGATTTTGACTAATTTTTGCATTAGCTCGCATGATTTAAAAGACACACCCATATTGAGCAAGCTATAGGTAACTAGACAAGTATGTTGTAAATAGCGTCGAAACGCGTTCATACCCTCAAAGTAATGTACAGCGCGACTGGCAATGTTAAGGCAAGGGGCAGATATCTCGATCTGCTCGTCAAGATGTAGCAGACGACGTGTTCCACTTGTATTTACAGTAGTTCTTAACACCTAAGTCTATTGAATCATCAAAAACAACACACAACAGAGATTATTGTCGGGCAGTAGGGTTCAAAGGAAGAGTTTTCGATGGATCTCCATCTAATATCACTTCCCTGGTGATAAAGTAACCTGATTAATATGTATAATTTGTTTAATTACACAACGATATTATCACATCTCTTGATTTATTGACGTACTGCAAATCACATCCATCGCTGGTGTGTGACAAAACACGCAAATATTTGTTCTATATGAATATGCATAGGGCCTATCAGCTAAATTTTATGACGTTGAAATTTCAACAAAATATCTTAAATTTAAAGGACAAAATTTTGAAAGTTCCTACGTCAGCAGGGAAATTCGTTGCGAGATAAGATCTTAATGTTAGGCAATGTGATACTTTCGTTAGAGATCCTAGGAATTTAACATCACTCTGAGTAAATGAAAATCTGATGAAATGTACACAGATTTGTGGAAGCCATCGGCTTGGTTCAAGAATCCTCGTAGAGTACTCATGTCGCACTTTTTAAAAGGAAATTTTCAATCAGGTAAACACTGGATGTGAAATTATTGGAATGAATGGCGACATGGTTACAAACTGTCTGCCCAGGCAGGCTCAGTAAGGGAGAAATTTTAACCTAAAACAGTATTTTAGAACAAGACAAATCTCGAATAAGATGTATGACCTTTTCAAATTGAAATTTAAGGTTGTTTAACAAAAATTAAGTTCATTTTGTGTTTATCTGGGCCTGATAGTAACTTTCTGAAATCTGATATTTCTTTATGAGTGCCAGCGCTTTTTTCTGTGTGCTAATATTGTTTAATTGATACTGCTCTCACCCTGTGGTTCTATATTCTTTACTACATTTCATTTTGCTACGTATTCTTCTCACTACCTTCGTATTACCGTTCATTTTACATAACTTTGTCATTGTACTTGTATTTTTTATATCTCCCTTGAGAAGGTGTAAAGGGAAAATAAATTGAATATAACTATATCTAACATCGGTTTTATAAATCTTCATAACTCAGTAAATGCGACCTAACATGACCCTGTTGCCATGACAACGGATGTGCCATCAAAACTGGGTTGTTGCATATCCGGCAAATGTAAATAGATTATGTAGATACTAATTGTTATCACGGTGAGAGAAAAAGCTATAAGCTGCTCTTGAAAACAAGTTCATTCGAAATAATACCGCTGATTGCACGGAGCTGTGAAGTCCACAAGATATCAGGCGTCACAGCACCACCGATATCGTTAATTGTTGTTGGTCGATCAATTGAAGTACGATTGCAATGCAAATTGCGAACAGAAATCATATCACCAGCTAACCGTTTTAAATGAAGAAAAATGTTTTATCTGAGATGAAAATGTAATCGGTAAACGACCTCTGGTGTGAAGATAGCAAATTGTTTATTGTAGTCACGTTCCACTCCTCCAGTCGTTCCTTATTGCTCATGGCGACCACTCTATTTCTCACTCCCCTCATTCCCATTGGCAGTCAGGTTGTCTAATAACGCTAAAGATAGACCGTTTGTAATTTTGAACAAGCTAATCCTTGAAATTAAAATGAAATTTAATACATTACACGAAAAAGGGAGACGGGAGGATGTAATGAGATGCGCGAAAGAGGTGGATGAATTCCTCGTAAGATAAGAGATAAGTATGGGTTAAAGGTATCCGACACCCAGGGACGTAAACCCAAAGGAGTAAAGGCCTTGAGCGGTAAAAATTGCTAATGTTAGATACCAAAAGGTTTTAAGAAAAAGCTTATAATATAGAAAATAATATAGATATGGTTTATGTATAAAGGCTAAAATTAGTGGAATCAAGTTGATAGGCTGGCTATTACCAAATAGAGAACTTTCAGACAAAGGGTTCCTGTGAAAGGGGGGGATGACAGTGAGAGAATAAAGAACAAATTCGGGTAACGAACACTGTATTTACGTGGTGGAAAAATAGGAAATAAGTTATAGTCAATAGAAAGCGGTATGATCGCGATTAAGTATTATCATTGCAATCCGTACGTATAATTCTCATTTTAAAACTTTTAGGTTTTGGGATGATGGGAATTGTTAAGACATAAGTCTAGTATATTCTGACTGCAACAATTATTTTTAAGCACGAGCAAGGCCTGTTAGCTTTTAAAAGTTACTAACTTTGATTTAAGCAGGCGGTTTGTGCTCTGCTATATGCACATAAAAAGTTTTAGCATATAAATACGTTTCTCGGGCAGCATCCACATCTAAGGAGAATTAACTGCTTAACAAGGGACAAGTTTTGTAATGGGCCTTCGTCATTGTCATTGTGTTAACTGTTTGTTGTCATGCTATCAATATCAATCAAATCGAAGATTAAGCCAAGTAGTGCTCACTATAGGTTTGTTGGCTAGAAGTAAAAGTGTGTTGCCTTGCGGCAATCGATACTATGTAACAAAGCAATCACCGTAGCAACTAAGCAACCGGCACAAAACGATATCTTTGTTGATATAGAAACAGAATGACACACTTCCAATCCGATGATTTCCTTTAGCTGTCTTAAGTTTTGTCTTCGAATCTCATAGTCTATATTCCTTAATTAAGGCTAAAGACTGATTCATACTTCAACATAGCGCTATAGCAATGTTGAACATTATTCAGTTCTGAGATACGTCAGTGATTGGTTTGGAAGAGCAAGGGATCACCATATATAGTTCTTAAAGCATTATAGCGCTTGAATATTTAGAAGTATGAACCGGCCTCAACTCAAGGAAAACTAAACCCTAGTATAATTTGCTAAAACAAATGAATCTAAATATTATAGGCATGCAATTATTGCCCTCGGTCTGCTATTTCAAAGTAGCAATCAAACCCTTTGAGACAAATTTACAGGTGAAGAGGGGGTTTTACTTTTTCGTTTTATCACTATCATGTTTACTCAGTATCATTACTTCTCTTTAACTTGTTTTCGGTTATTGTATTGATGTTTGCATGGCATTAACGTATTTTACAATATATATACATATATATATATGTGTGTGTGTGTGTGTGGGTGTGTGTGTGTCTGTGTAAACGTAACACGTATCACAACAGGACACAACATATATGACAGAAGAAGTCCAGTGCCGTCCTAAAACATTTATTCAAATTTTCGGTCGTCAAACCTTCTATCTGTCTACATTCATCTATCTGTCTGTCCATCTCTAGCCTATGCTTATAACGAGGAAAGGTGTGCGGTATACATTCTTCTCCATTTAAATGGATGACAAAAGTCTACTTTTTGCATTAATTTCAGAAATGAGTTATATTCCAAAAGTTACTCCTATCTCATTTTTAAATCCAATGAAAGTTTCATATCAAGTTATGCCCAAAACAAATTAGCATTATTTAGAATAATTCAAGTCATCCGATCTCTAGTGTGAACAAAATCATTGGCAAAAGGCTGTATGTCCGCACTTACCCAGTGCGGTCAAGCAAAAACTATATTGACGGGCAGAAAACTCACTCTGTAGTCACACTGACAGTCAACTTAAGATGAACACACGTTAATTCTATGAGCCCGAATGCGTGATGAAGACAGCGCAAGAAATCAAACAAAAAGAATGTCAACATTAAAAGTAATTTAACCGCTTTCATCTGTTTGCTCAATGTCCTGTCAACCGGCACAGCAGTCACAACTCTGATGGAATTCTTTAAGCAGCAATTCCGCAAGTCGGCCGAAAAGATCAGTTTAAATAAATTGAAAGGAAAATGGTCTTAATCTCTTGAACAAATACATTCCCGAAAGATAACAAAAATATCCAAAGCTGTATTTCAGTTTTAAAAAATGTGGCGTTCTGCTATAAGCTTTTATTGGCAATGAATGGTCCAAAAATTTTCACGTTGTTAAGCCAAAATGTCACATACATTTTGCCAGAAAAGGCAAATAATCTGCTCAATTGAGAAGGGATTTGCAGACACCAGTCCTCCGCTTGTACCGCATATGTTCAAGAGGTTGCGAAAAACAAGCATTCACAGCGGCCTCCCGTAATGGATTTATGTAAACTTTCTTTATAACGACAGCCTGGCAAAACAAGTCATTGCGATTCAACTGAAGTCAAATTACTTGATGAGTAACTCTCATAGTTTGTTTGTTTGAAAGTTTTAAAGTTCACGTTGAAGATTACTTTCTCTCTTGCATCACGCACCTTGGGCCATTTGACTCCATTATTCTAATCTTGACGTAAAGTCCCATCAGTTTGGAAAGATTTGCCAGAAAAGCCATCAGCTGGATGAAGTATCGATACTTATTAAGTCTTTTATTTCTTTACAAAGTTCACTTCACTTGCTAGCTAAATGAAACATCATTTAACGACTGGTTGCAAACAGTAACGCCGCAAACTGCTGGGGTAATTCAAAATTAAATCTTTAAAAACACACATTGCAGGAAATACCCCGGACCATTTACATGTTTTCGTCGGAAACCAACAAATGAATGCGTGGGAAGTAAAACTGACTTAGCTTGAAATAAATATTAGCTATCCGTGATGAATACCTTCCGGTTTACACACCCAACTTGTGAAAATGACGTCGGCCATGCAGGATAAAATATTAAATGGTAAGCTTGTCGTCATGACAAATTTTTGGAGCTGTTAACGGTCAGTCGTAAGTGCTACTCTTCTTGAAGGATTACTTAGTGTGGTGAGTGGAACATTGCTAGCTTGCTACGGAGGGTAATAGGGTTAGGGCACAGTCAGCAACACCACGCCACGAGGAAATCCATGCTAACTTTCCTTACATCGAAATAAATATAAAATTAAAAGGAAAATGTATTATTAATTGGTGTACAGCTTCAAATGTCAAGTGTGTTTTTCAAAAACTGTGTTTGCAGTGCATCCTGACTGTTTTTACTGAAGTTACACTAATCTCATGCAATTGATAATTTATACAGGAAATGTGAAAAAAAACGTCGATACTAACACCATCAGGTATATCACATTTGTTATAGGCGTAGATTGCAGTACTCGGAAATACCGTAAAGGCACATTTTGACAAGGACTTTAAATATTAACGAAAACTTTTTTCATTGCCGAAACTTTTCTTACAGTAAATTTTTCCTCAAACGATAGTATTGCTAAATGAACGAACAGCAAACCACTACAGTTTGAGCATGCATGGAATACGTTATAGCTCCATGATTTGAAAAAAACTTATTTTGACATTCTATCTCTCACTTACATATGTGCCATACAGGTTGGAAATTAATACAGCGGTTTTTAGATGATGACATTGGAGGGGACTTATAGTGTAGCTTGTATCATCTTTCCATGAGAGTTTTAAATCTCCGATATTTGCTTTCTGTTTATTTGGGTGATCTTGATTTACCTGTAGGCTTAGAAAGTATACCACTACAGGCTAGGTGTAGGCTATTTATAATCCATCTTTATATCACATAGCCTATATTTGTGTATACACGTTCACCATAGAGTCATTCACCTAGCGCGAAATCATTAAAAGAGTTACGCGCAGTTAGAAAAGCAATCTTAATCGAACGAATGCTCACTGGAGAACGGCAAAATCAAGTTAAAAGTTACGACTGTAGTGCTAATAACTGCAGCAATATAGGACTGTTCTCTGGGGGATTGCAAGGCAGAGGCAGTTTTCTGCTAGGATAAAAATGCTCATGGGGGAAAGAGATGGAACGTAAGCTTGAGGGCAATAAATGATTCCTAAATTATTAATATTTGTGTCAGGGTTATATTGCAGGATTTCTGCATCACGGATCTTAATGCCTTCACATGCAACAAGAAAGAGTAATTATTGTTGACTGTAATTAAACCTTTTTCGGGAATGAGATTGGAAGGCTCTTCAGTCACGATCCATAGGTAATCATTACTTTGTTGGGTATCATGGAAAATGGTTTTATGGAAGGAAAATGGAGGAGAGGAAGAGATGAATTTGATTCGAGTCGTACTATCATGCAAGGATCTAGGCCTAGGTTCTCAAATGTCGGCCTGGGGGCCACTTGCGGCCCGCGACGTCCATTAATGCGACCCGCAGAAGATTCGAGAAGCCAGAATATTTTTGTGTGCAATTTCCTGCGTGCAATGTGGGGCATTTGGATGTTACATTTTCTCCCATAGGCCATCTGGTGATTCACACGTGGTGGACGCAAAAAGTCTGGCTACAAGATTATGCTTAAAGTAAGATGTCCTGCATTCTAGAGCATTTTGGATGCCATTTTTTCTCCCGTACTGATGACTCACGAATGATACAGGCATTGTTCTAATGACAAATTTGTGTCTTAAGAGTGCAATGTCCTACACTCAAGAGTGCTTGGGTTGCCAGATTTTCTCACCGTACACTGGTGACACACGCATGTGGGCGAGGAACTGCGGTGTAAAAGATGCGTTGAAGAGTTCGTTTTCCTGAGGTGGGTTGTGATCCCCCCACACGGCGACCCCACTGAGAATCAACCACCCAGACTGAGAATAGCTAGAATCGCCTGCTGTGCAGGCACTTTCGGAGCTCTTATGTACGAGTTTCGCCCTCAAGAATGAGCCCTTTTCTCCTAACGCTGGATTCGTTCCTGCTGACTACTACAACAGTGATAAAGGATAATCCAGGGGAAATACAGCCTGTGCCAAAGCGGCTGAAAACACTCGAGAACTCTGGATCTAGGGTAATCGAATGCAATACATGCGAGACAACTGGGGAGATATCACAGCGGCGGGGCGTTTTCGCATCTCATGGAGAGACAAGCGCTTAGGGGGTAGGGCAAAGGGCGTTTGAATAAATGAGATACTGTTCTATAAAATGGGGCTAAAAATACCACATAATTCCCTCTAGCTGAGTTCTCAAATAAGTACTCACAAAGTGGAGATCAATAAACTCAAAAAGTTGAGTGACATCCCTCCTTAGGTGCATTTGACAGTTTTTGAACTATCTGAATTGCCAGATCGGCAAGAAAATCACATCTCAGTGTTTGATATCAAAATTTTCCCGGGGAAATCCGGGCAGACCTTCATATATTGTGGCAATGGAAGCGGAAGGCATGGAAGGGGGATCATGGCTTCAAATTGCCATTTGCTTCGAATCATAAACAGTGTACACTAACAAAAAGTGACAAACTGTGGATAATTGTAAGACAAAGTAAAATGAACTCGAACGTCATAAAAATGTTCCAAAAATGTTATTTCTTGAATTTTGGCGATCTGTCTCATTATTACTACCTGTATAACAGCTTGAGTGGCATAAGCCATCTAAAGCCTATGCAACCTCTACCCTCCTTCTTCCTCCTACCCACAAGACACGCCGCTGGAACCCTGGCCTATATAATACACCAATTGGATTTCCTATTGATGTAAAACCATAGAGTAGGATATAGGAACTAGAGTGCGCACTCCCCGAAACAGCTGTGATCGAATGGGGACTCGGCCGCCTTACAGTTGGTACACACATGCTCGCACACAGCATAGCTTCATGCCCCCACCCATTCAGTGGTCCCCATGCAATCACAGCGGATTTACGTACGCGGTATTAGGAGTGCGTACTCTAGTTCCTATATCCTACTCTATGTGTAAAACTCGATCATCCTTCCAACGATCCTTTCTAAGAGTATTTATTGTCTAGAGACCAAGGTCTAATGCATGCCCTGTACAAAATTTTGGCCAATTTGAAAGCAAAAGTTAGGTCCAAAATGGTTTAGTCTCCGACGGTCAGTCGTTGCGCTGTGCGCATCTAGTGGGCGAAACATGTCGACATTTTAGTGCTTTTCGTAACTTAAGAAGAGGTATATTCTCCCTCGCAATTCCCGAAGAGTAAATAAACAGCAGTACTTTTGTTGCTGTAGGAGCACTATTTTACCTTTAGTCTGATTATGTAATAGTTGGAGAGCTGCAAATTAGTGGCATATCGCCTATATCTGACATTTATTTTCAACTTTCAGAGTCACAAAACGAAGGTAAGAGATACCGAGTTGCCTACTGAGCCGCCTCGCTTACGCATAGACTGTGCAATCCTTAACGACAAATTCTGTCTATGTTTGACACATTACTAAGGCATACAGCGCTAATGTAACGCTTATAGATAACAAAACGTTACCTTAGCAACAGGATTTGCTACGAAACCCTAGGCGACGATAACGAATGAAAGCTTTAGTCGTCTAACATGGATAATATACACTGGGCGACGATAACGAATGAAAGCTTTAGTCGTCTAACATGGATAATATACACTGGAATAGATAATTAGGCACTTACCTTTGGGTGTCTCCTTGAACTACAAATCCTTGGCTAAATATCTAAAACGCCAAACGTACAGAATTTCACACTGACTGAGCAGACAACTGCTTGTAAGATCAAACTACAGTTTACGCCGAGCATATCTGAACGCAAACGCAACTATTGCTATGATTTGTATGTAGGCTATAAGTGGCAAAACAGAGCGCGCTAGTGAGCGCGTACTTCGGTTTTCATAGACACGCGTATTTTTGTTTTGTTAAGGACGCGCGAGTGTGCACGCACAAACGTTATCCTGCTACAGCGCGTCGACGCGCTACATGTAACTGGCTATGAACAGCGCATCGACGCGTTACAGATAACCTGATAAAGTTTGTGCGCGCACTAAAGCGCTGTATTTCAAAAGGGCCCTTTATTTCTGTATGATTATGAGACGCGATACGGCGTATGTTGAGGTTAATTCTGTGCACAGCATACGCAGGCAAGCCCTATAAATAGCACGAGTGTTAAGCCGCGGTCACACTACAACGAATTCGGATCGGATTCCGATCCGATTTTTGTGAGTTTTTATTAAAATCTTCTCCATTTCTGGTCGGAAAGAACCCAAAATTTGCCAACCTGTGTAAGTATATGATTTTTATCGCAGGACTACGAAAATTAAATTGATACGAATTATTTCGTGACGTCACATCGACAGACAGCTTTTATCGGACTATGCGCGTCCGATAAAAGCTGTCTGTCTGTGTGACGTCACGAAAAAAATCAGTTAACATTTCATTTTCATAGACCTCTGATGCAAATCATATATTTACACTGGCTGACAAATTTTGGGCTCTTTCTGACCCTTAATGGAGAAGATTTTATTAAAAATTCACAAAAATCGGATTGGAAACCGATCCGAATTCGTTGTAGTGTGACCGCGGCTGTAGAGAAAGTACACGCAAGGAAGAAACGACTGATGGTTGGTCGAGACACTGCAAATTCGTACCTTCTTTGGCCTCCATGGTCGGATGTTCCGCCATTTTGACCTTAGTCTCTAGTCAATAAATACTCTTAGGATCCTTTAATGACTACCGCCCTCTACCACATGACCAAGCAATCAGTAATCACTAGCCTCAGGCTTCCATGCAAGTATGTAATGCATTGAGTTACCTCTTACGTGGATTGTGACTTAGTCAACTTTTTCATGTGACCCTGAAACCACCACGTAGGTGCAAGGGCGTGGATCCATCTCCAAAGGTGGGGGACTTTTCACCATTTGCGAATCGCCGTCCTGTAAAGGGGTCTAAGTGGAGGGGTGCCCCCTCCCCTTTAAAAAAAAGGAAATTGGGAGGTGCCAAATATGGCAAATGGTGCCATATTTCGGAGCAATTTAGCTTTTAAAATGTAATGTCAATACGTTATCTTTGTTATATTATTGAAAAAGTGGGGGGACTTTTTGGACATGACCCCCCTTCCAAAAAAGTGAGGGGGCGAGTCCCCCGTCCTCCCATGATCCACGCCCATGCGTAGGTGTAGTGTCGACCTGTATACAATTGAGTTAAAATAAATTTTAATTTTCTTTTTATGTTATTTCATCAAAAGTAGGCCATTTCAGCTTAACCATAGACAGATATAGGAATGTCAGATACCTATGATTTAGCACCAAAAAGAAAACTTTAAGTTTACTCTTTTAATTAATAATGAAAACTATGGGAGTCAACAGGCGGGGGACAGGGCACATGCCCCTCCCCCCACTTTTGAAGTGGGGGTACCATATCGCTAGTCTCCCACTTTTTCCAGAATCCTAACACCCCCCCCCCCTCCTAAATATAGGCAAATGTTTGATTTCAAAGCTTACAATAGCTTAAGTAATGAAATCAGTGGTGAAAGCAGTCATGTAATGTACACGTACAAATCTTGGGAATGTGCCTCAGATTACATAACAATCATGGGGAAATCTAAAATTTTCAGGGGCCCGTTTTAAGGGTCCCGGATCTCAAGCTACTAGGGCTTCGCGAATCTCGCTTGAATTAGTTCTTATCAAGCTCGTGTCAGGGACGTAATCGCACGACCCCCACTTTTAAAAAGCCGTGTTGACGCTCTTGATGAAAACTGAATGTGGTCAATGGACGAAATAATGACAGATTTGCTATTGTGTATTTATATTTCTTCAAACACTGCTTAGTATTAGATGCAAAGGCATACAGTACCTATATTTCAAGTGAGTGATCACTATGCGATGAGCATTATCCGACTTCTATGCTAAATGGACCGGTATAGGGAAAGCACACTAGTCGCTCAGTAATTGCATATGTGCGTGGTCGCCGACACGCTATGTTGTTAGTGCATTTGAGTATAGGCTTAAAAGATTGTGCTTAGAAAGTACGACACAAAGTTATGGGTTATGATATTGTTTACTACCGTTGCTATGGTTTCTGAGAAATTACTATCAGTCCACGGAACACGATCCTAACAATGTTCAGCAGCGATTTTCGTATCATGAAGGTAAAAATATAAGTTACTTCCCGGATTGCTATATTGAGCCCGTCCAATCATAGGATTAAAGGGAAAAGAAGCTTTTCAGTCATAGTGTCCCCGGGCAGACTCTATAATTTATTTGATTATATGGTCACGTCCAACATTGTTTAATAAAAAACATTAACTAAACGTTGTACAATCACTGGATAGAGTACCCCTAACTATCTTTACGTAGTCTTTCAGTCCTAGAAATGCCTGTCGCAAGGCTTTTGCAACCCCGTTGTTCTCTTAAAACTCAGTGATACGATGGTGCTTGTTCCACATAGACGTAGAGATAATACACATGCAATGAAGAACATACTGAGTACCGTACTATAAGTTACAGTCTATAGTCTGTCGAAAGTAACTCCAGCTGTTTGTTTTAGATACTCATCTGAACAAAGTGTATGGACGACATCTCTACCCCTTTTCATTTGCCAAAAGGATTTCTAACTTAGCAAATATCCAACTGTTTGTTTATCACTGAATGTCCACATGCATCTCCTGATCATACGTTCATTGGAACGAAGCTTCCTTGACTTATTGTTACGTGTAAGTATATTTAAACTAACACAATGATTGTAGTTTGTGTAACCTATCTGTTTGACTTGTAACAATCACTAACTTAGAACCTCACAGTCCACCCCCCAAAAAACGAACCATTATACGTTGAACTTGTTTACATCAAGAATACATGGGAGACGAAGAAACGAGACGGAAGAATAGCAGAAGAAAAAGAATCTAACAGAATTACGTAATGCCCGCCCCTTTTAAAAAATAATTAAAACATTAAAAATTTCCAGCTTACCTTAGTAATGTTTCCGATCCGACCGTCTCTGCGTTTCGTTGTACTGCTTTCCATGATTTTTCTAGACTGAATTTTTGCCTTGCTGTTAAAGGTAACCTTGGATCTGTTGGAGGTAACGGTGGAGGGTCACTAAGGGAACCATTCATCCCATTAGAACCCAGTTTACCTCCTTCATTGGACGGACCACATCCCATTGTATCTCACGTCAATGTAAAACGAAACAAAAGAGTAAATTGTTTGAAGGGGCCATCCTGAATTTCTACATAATGTTCATATTTTCAAAGTGAAGACTGAAGCCGTACTTTCAACGTTTACATAATTAAATCGCGATTTTAATGACATCCTCAGTATTATAAACCTATTTAAAACAAACCTCATTAACATCTCATACCGCAATCATTCAAAGACTTTAAAACGAAAGTATTTGATGATCCTGTTGTGGTAAATAAGTTTTTAAACTTGCTATTTACAAACATTTTAATTCAGCGCTGGGAAATTTATGTATCCAATTTATCCAATTACATTCCTGGGTTCTGCCTGAATTTAACCAGAGTACAAGCGCATGTCAACCTGTACTTTGATTTATAGTTCACTCAGAGCTCGTAAAAGACTGCATCATATACGAACAAGGCTTTACATCTCCCTAAAAGCAAGACATCTGCATCCGTCGGTAAGAGAGTCCACCTGAAATTCACAGCAACGTGTATTAGTGCACAAGACACCCGTTAATATGGATGTATAATGAATGTCTCTGACAGAGGATGTAATCAAATGAACAGTTGTTAGTGGTTGGTAACGTGTCGACAAAAATGCCGCTGACCTGTGGAAAGCAATAAGACCACACTAGTAATTTTAAATGCGCGAAACCGGTGTCATCCTTTGCCGGCTGAAACTGCGTCGCTTGAAGCCCGATCGTTGCATTATAAGACCAGAGAAGTGGATATCAGCCAGACAAGATTAAACAGGTATCACTTTATTGCTGAGTAAATACATGTTAACATTGTAGTATAAATTAAAGCACAATGAAATATAAATTAAAGACCGTGCCTGGAGACTTATGGACACCTATTTTCTTCGCTCTTGTTGATGACACTGTCGAATATAAAACGATCCGTGCACCTGATCATACTTGATTTGTATCTCTGAATCTGTTGCTTTTAAATTCATTCTGCAATACTCCACTGTACACTTCAAAGAATGCACGGCAATAACGCACGCTTTTCCCTATACACTGCCACATATATTCCCTAACGTCACAACGAGTAACTGTGGCTTTGAGGTAAAGTTCTACCGTTTAAACGATGTTCAAGTCCGAATCTTTTTTGTATACCTGTTTCCATGGATATGTGTTTGGCAACAAATGAAACTTTCTAAAGAAAATTAATGAAAAAACGATAGTTTACTGCCGCTTCGTGAAAAGCTTTCCTTTCTTCCATATTTTTGTTATTGCGAATATTAGATATAGAGCGGTCGATAAAATACCACTGTGTTTGAAGACAAGCACTGCTATATTCAAGCAGACGTCAATTAATGCTTTTCTCCACGTGAATCACAGTCGTTAACAATGGATCCCATCACAGTATGCATGCATCCAGAGGATACGACAGAAACCGCACCAGTTGAAGTTTACCATGCATATACTTGTAACTGTAGGCCTAATGGTAAACTTATTTGAAACATGGATGTTATTGCTGTTGATTCCTTTGATGATCTCGAAACTTTGTCTTCTACTGAGCTTGATATTCTCATCCTTTCATTAAAACCAACGATTATTGAATGGCTTTATGGTTTTATGCAATGATCGCTAATTGCTTGCGATTGCCAGTCGCTACGGTACCCAACCGGTCCGGTTTTACATTACAGCAATAATGAATCCAAGGCACTTCAAACTGTATAAATACACAATTGCGGCAGGAAATACGGTGTAGTTTACATGCCGTTTTCAAATTTGATCTGTTTATTTTCTTTTTATTTCACACTCAATAAAGTGTTCACAGGCCTTAGGTAACGTCGATTCTTCTGTGTACTTTGCAAAATTCAGACAGTTTTTTTTTATCTGTTTTCTGTTTTTGTTTTTTTGCTTTTGGATTTTATTTTCAATAGAATTCAGTGCATTCAATAATCTGTTTTTCTTTCAGTTGTGCTGCTTAGAGAGCTTATTAATTTTCTTAAAGTCATCCAAAAGGAAATTTGTAATTTCGTGACTGAAATATTGTTGCAAATGATTAATTTTTTCCTAACATAATGAACTTCTCTGCCTTTACAGAAGTAGACCCTCTTAAAAGACAGTTTTAGTGTCAGTTGCAGTCTGTGATTGCACTCTAAAAAAAGGTCTGATCAGAGGGCACCGAACAGGAATCTGGTCAAAAATTTGACTAGATCCGGTTCAAAAATGAACCACTTCTGATCATTGCTGAACCAAATCTAGTCAAATAATTGATAAGATTCCTGTTCGGTGCCCCTCTGATCAGATTTGGTTCAAATTTGACCAGACCTTTTTTAGTGTGTGGGCTAAAGATGCAGAACCATCATTCGCTGTAGGAGTAATACAGCTTCTATGAAAAACATGGTTTAATTTGATATGCACAAGGAAGTTAACAGAGGCCGTCACCCCAGGGTTAAAGTATGAAAAGTGACACATTCCTACTGTGTCAAAAAGTCCCCTGGTTAAAATGGTCAGTTTCAATTTAAGGTATACGCATCCATGGGAAAAGGCTTGACCTGCCAAAGAACCTTTTTGTCACCGTGACCGTTAACTTTCCAGGATCATTATATAAAGCGGAAAATGAACAATTAAAGGGAACGAGTAGTTGCCCAAAATTACTTTGAAATATCACCTATATCTTACTAATTTTGTCTTGTTTCTCTTACAAATATATTTTATGACGTGTACAAACACAACATTTTCATATTAAAGGTAATCTAAGATGTGACTTTGCAGAAATTGAACATTGTAGTAACAAAAATATCATCACATAATTAAGCAAGGTCATTCATGAATTACGATACCGGGGTAAACTAATTCAAATTGGAGTGACTGCATTTTCCCTTTAAAATATGAATACCATCATTCAAAATATACCCGTAAGATTTCCAGGGGAATGAGACGATCACGTTAACAGCAATCTTTTTGAGCTACACCTGCAAAAACGTGATAACGAAACCTGAGATTTTCAGCAAGGAAAGACTATCTATTTCTTGCTGTGAAGGTGTCAAAAATTTTGCTCTCAACTGAAAAAAGAAGGAACGGCGTGGAAACCTCCCCGAGTGAAAACTTGCAAATATGAGACGGGCATAGCATGGCAAGCCTAACGTTAAATTAACAGAAAATCCAGATAATTGGGTACATTTCATATAATGTTGTTGAAACGGAAGGAAGATGGGGCAAAACGAATAAAAAATGTGAAGGTGCTTCTTAATTTCCCCTTTCTCACTGTATAAAATTTCTGTAGATTTACAGAAGAAAAAACAAAGAAATACATAAAGAAAACGGAAAAAGTGCTGTCAATTTGTTGCAACAAATTGACAGCACTTTTTCCGTTTCCTCTTTGTATTTCTTTATTTTTTGTTCTGTAATCCAACGGACGTCTGTAGACATTTTTACAGTGCTGGTACAGCTATGGGTCCGTTTTCCAGTGCCTTTTTTTACCTTTGGTGCCATCTTCATTCTAACTGCAGTATTATTGTTAAATAGAGAAGCAGAAGTTTTCAGATCCTGGCGAGGGTGACTTTTGAATGCAATTGCACCCAACATTTCCACATTAACATGATAATGAGATTATATGTGCAAGGTTGTGAGATAATGAGATTATATGTGCAAGGTTGTGAGATAACGAGATTATATGTGCAAGTTTATATATCAAAAATTATGTGAAAGTTATGAAATGAATTTGTATCAAAGGTTTTCAAAGCACGTGTAAGGTCTGACGGTTTAGTATTCTACAGTGACCGGAAGGTACAAAAAGACAAATATCGTACATGCGTACATCAACAAAGAATTAATAAAGGATGACAATGTTTGAATAGATGACGCAACAATAAATAGGGGAGGGCTTAAAGTATACTAGTATAACGCCTAACACGGAAAATGCAACCACCCTTAATTGAATTAGTATACCCGGGTATCCTAATTCATGAATGGCTCATGTGACAACACACGTGACAACAATTTTGTAACTGGAGTTTTAAATTAATGCAAAATACCCCTTTGTTTAACTTGAGAATACCACCTTTTTGTTCTGAAACATGAAAGATATATGCAATAGGAATAAAAGATTTGTAAGATTTAGTTTATGTGTCAGAGTTTGAGGCTACTCCTTCCCTCTAAGCACAGCAATCAACCAATCAATCAATCATCAACCTAACAGCGAAAAGAAAAACGAACAAACAGAAATAACAAACAAGCAAACACAAACGAACAAATAAACAAAAGTAGGCCCTCATTCCAAAACGCAAAACACGCACCACAGTAATTCCTCATGTCAATCTCTGGAAGCGTTCTTTTCAAATTTTATTATCTTCACTTTTTACCGAATTGCCACAACTTTAACACACTTTCTATACATTTCATCCAGACGGCAAATCTGAATACCTTGTAATAATTCTAGGAAGAATTTGCTAGTCGGACTGTCCGAGGCTACAGAACATATTAAATTCTGACGCCATTAGTTATTGATTCCAACTATAAGGACAGTCTACTAAGGGCACGGCAATTTTATCAATGTTCATTTAAACTTTTGAAAATTAAAACTGTCGATAGTGGCTTGGCGGTAATTTACGCCTCTAGAATTATCCTAGTAATTTATTTGTGATGGTTTTATCGGCTTTTCATTGACACATCAGGGCCATTGTGACACATGAAAGTTCTTCCCGTGAGAGTTCATATATACCTTAAGGCCAGTCAGGGCTTATAAGTATTGGGGTTACATTATTAAATGGAATCTGCTGTGCGCAAACAGGCAAAACTGTCTAATAAAGATATAGCGAGAAAAGGAGATTAGTAGAGGAACACTGCCAGTGCTAATAAATCTATTCATTCTGCTAATGGGTCCTCTTGATTTGCTGTTTCGGTTGAATAAAGCAACGAGTAAAGGCATCGAAACCTCAGTTACAGTCTCAATAGGTTTTGTTGAATGTAGAAATAGGAATACAAGTGTGACAAGTTTATCGATTGAAATGGGTTGTTTCATTGTTTAGGGCATGACGCATCCAGTTTTCAAACCTTTCTACTTCAGAAGTTTACGATAAA
This sequence comes from Holothuria leucospilota, assembly GCA_029531755.1. NCBI lineage: Eukaryota > Metazoa > Echinodermata > Holothuroidea > Aspidochirotida > Holothuriidae > Holothuria > Holothuria leucospilota. Next base: position 32,136,048 of record CM055963.1, on the reverse strand, counting down.
TAAATCTTCCATTAAAGTTGTCATCTGCTCTTGAATATTTAGAAGACTTTGAGTAAGATCCTGCCAACAACAAACCAAAATGTCCTTGGGTTATCGAGTTGTTGGCGTAAGAACAGGGAGTTGCGGATAAGAATGCCTTGCCTCAAATCAAGGAGTTGTAACTCTGCTCAAATGTCATACGAGAGCGACCATGGAGCCTGGAAATGAAGACTCTTATGTTCTCTTTGGTACTTTTTGGAAATGAAAAACATGTGGATTGTCTCATCATTTCACAATATTAATATGTTAAATAATCATAATTAGGACAGAACTATTTCAATTTTGATGGTAGCCCTGCAGGCTATGAAACAAAATAAATTAGACGAATTATGTACGACTACATAAAAATTGTGAAAGTTGTTGAGGTTCTATGACATCATAAAAGACTTACTGCAAGTCATCTTAGTTGCAATGGTGCCCCTTCCCCCTGTTGAAGAAGACAAACTTTACAGTCACATTTTGAGAACAGAACAAAATTTGATAGCGCTGGTTATTGTAGCTTTTTATAACGTATTGCTTTTATTGGATGAATGTACTTGGAAGATAAGGTCTGTTTTCTCGATTATTCAAGTAAGAACGTTCTGCCATTCTTATTTAGCAATTTTGCCTTCGCGGCAGTAATTATTCCCAAAGTAGGCTAGATACGGTGATGAAAACAAGCCCTGAGCCAGAAAAGGTGCTTACTGGGCACTGGGCGAGATAGCTCATGAGGGAGGGGGAGGAAAAAATTCTTTTCAGGTGTGAAATGTATTAAAACGTACCGTATTGTGGCAATAGTAATTTAAAAATTTTGAGGGGAGAAAAATTGTTAGGGGGTCCGTTCCTGGCCTAGCTTGGCTACAGGCTTGGAAAAAAACTAGTTAAATGACAAATGCAGTCTCACCATGGAAGTACTACCTCCGAGGTCTCACAGTTCTTAACTAGTAAACCAAGTATGAATTCAGCTGTTTTGAATCATGTGACAGTGTTGTTATCAGATTGTCACATCTGTGCTGGTTTAGTGATTGGTTTACCCTAAATATACAATATATATGGTTTGAAATATTACGTGAAAAACTTACAAGAGAAATGTCAAGTTAAGAGATTTTCAAGATTTAGACGATTTTAAAAAGGACTTGAGCGACTGCTCAGTTGCCTTCGAGCACAGTGATTTTCATTCAACTCGCAAGTACGGTCAGTTTATCATTTTATTGAAAAAAGAGTTTTAAACAGTGCTGGATTTTTACCTTAGACCCATAAGTTGTTCTAAAGCTTGCTCAAAATAAATTGCTTGGCAGCGTTTGCGAGGAGACAGCTTATACAAGTCATTCCTCAGACCGCAGTTTAGATAAGTAGCCTACATGACAAACGGTTCATTTTTAATGGGCAAATTTTTGGATTTATTTATTTTTCTTTTTTTTTTAGGGTTTCGACTATACCAAGCTTTGCACAAGTAAAACGCAACTGTATTTTGTACGTGGTAAGAGTATTTTTTTAAATGGAGGACACTGTAGCAGTTCATAAGCATAAAACACTTCATAAGGACGGTCAGCAGACTTGTAGTGTGAGTACAATGTCATGAGTACGAGTACAAGCTGAGGGCCTCTGGCTGTGAGTACGATTACGAGTACACGTCTTTTTCATGAATACGAGTACAACATTTTGCACTAACCCCAACGCATAACTTTCAAAATATGTGAGTACGAGTACGAGTGATAGTCCATTCTCATAAGTATGAGCACAAATTAATTCATTTGAGCACGAGCACAGTCAATTGCGCAAAACTGTGAGTATGAGTAAGAACTCAGCAAACTCTTTATGCAAAAGAGTGAAATTATCCCCAAAAGAGACTGTAGTTTGGGACCACTCCTAGTAAGAGTGAATTTCACTCGGCGTGGAGTGAAAATTCACTCGAAGTAGAGCGATATATCATTCCGTACGAGTGAAGTATCGCTCTGTTTGGAGTAATTTTCACTCCATCCCGAGTGGAATTCACTCTTACTAGGAGTGGTCCCAAACTACAGTCTCTTTCGGAGTGAATTTCACTCGTTTGCATTTAGAGTGCACAAGTGTGGTGGTCAGATACGAATGGTGATCACGGGGAGCCACAGCCGTCTAGTAGCAGGGACGCCCCATACCCTAACCATCTCCTTAGAAGTACTGCACTCTGAAAACGTCCTAAGGGGCACCGACCCCTAAATCCGGATTATTAATTTGATCTGATTTGGATAAAAAATGACCCAGAATGGATCATATTTATCCAAACCTGCTCACTGCAAATGATCCGGATGTGGGTCTGTGTCCCTCCTATCCAGTTTGGGTTCATAGTTTATCTGGACGTTTTAGAGTGTGTAATGCCAGGATAAATTCAATCATACCCAGTTTTTTGGTTGAATACTATAAATAAACATAAAAGCTGATTGTTGTTATTTAAGTTACCATCGCATTTGACGAGCACAATTAAAACATAAACCATTTTATGAAAACACAGATTGATTACAACCAAAACATTTTAATTCAACCAAATCGAAGTATGCCTAACCAGCTTCCTGGCCTAACTACGTCAAACATAGCCATTAGTTCCAGGCAGAATGGAAATTCAATGAAGTTGTTAATGAAAAAAGAGTTTTAATTGCCAAAATTTAATGACGATTTTGAGTACCGTGTTCCGTAAACTCATACCCCTGACGTGATAAATTTGTCCGACAAACACGTTCTGGGAATTTTCATTAATGACAATAGGCCGAATATTTTTGAAAGATTAATTTATTTTCAATCTACTTTTTTGTCTAATTCTATCAGAAATTTGAAATTTGATAAAGAGAAATGACACGCGGTTTTCACAAGATGGAAAAGTGTTGAGAATTTCTGTTCACGAAGTTGTGATAAAAGTGTCGTTTGAAAATATTAATGACCATTATAAAGCACCATACAAATTCAGATCTCAATGAGCCAGTATTTAGGCACACGCTCTCAAGAGCAGTTGTTATTTCAAATAACGATTGAAGAGGTAAGAAGGCGTTGCTCCTGGATACCACCGATACGATTCGTTTCTTCAATTGTTTTCAAAGACATGGTCGGGATAACAGAGGTAAATCGACTCTTTTACGTCACCTGGTCAACAAGATTTTAAGAAATAAAGGAGGATGAATGGTTGTAATTTGAAGATGATCTCAAATTACTTCGGCATATAGAAGCAGTGTGAACATTATATATGTGTATCTCATGTGATGGGAACTAAAATAACTTGCCTTATAATTATGTACGCAATATAGCCCACCAGATATCTAGTATGGATGTAGGAGATAGGCTGGGGTAACATCTTCCGTCTGGCACTGCAGAAATTAATTACTTGTCTTATAGCACTTTTGGCTGATAAAACTATCTGGCCATTGCAGACTGAGTTGAAGTACCTGTAGAGCATATGACGTCACGCTGAGCTTCACCAATGGGAGCTATTATATCAATTCCGTTCTTACTGCCCTCACTCTCACAAGAGCCTCATTACATTTCACATGTGACAGATACACGCAAAGGTCTATCACGAATGTACCAAGAAGTTATTTGCATACAGTGAACGATCCATTTAGAATTAACTTTTTCATCACTGTTAATAAAAACTTGTAATAGTATGGCAGATACTGGCTGCATTAATTCTATCTGTATGCACGTATCTCAGCTTTGTTACCATACACATCTGATGGAGTGAAAGGTTTGTTTCTCATGAAGTATTCCGTATGCAATACTTTGCATTTGATGTTAAGATCAGCTCTCCTTCAAACTAACTTATCGAACGGCCAAGCGAGAAAAATGCGTAATTTTTAGGAATCAATCTTATAGGCCCCTTTTCAACTGTAAGAGGAATTTCAATTAAATCAGTTTGCCTAAGTTGTTTTGGAAATTGAAGATTGAAAGTACTTTAAATTCTCCAAAGCGCTGCTAATGTAATGACCTTTGCATATTTGCAAAGGTTTTACATCACAAGTGATAAATTATACCATGAAATTCGTCGGTCAATTTAGACCAAGTGTGCAAGACAACACGTTAACTTAGTAGTACCAGACAAATGTTTGCTTGCCAAGTGAATGGAAAACATCCCATGTACATTTTCAATTTCAATACGGAAGATTAAGTAGAAGAAAAGGGATGTATCGTAACCATTTCCTTTCCAAGTTATCCTTTTAACAGCGCTGAATTGGAGGTCGTTTCATGGCCATGGGTCAAATTCCATGAGCAGACGAGTGAGCTTATTTCAAATGTCAAGGAAGGACTATCATGTTAGAGCGGCAATAGGAGATTAACCAAAACCATGACGAGAACAATCCACTAAAAATGTTCCCCGAGGAGCGGACTTTATTAATTGCTCATCTCCGCTTAAGGCTTCCCAAAGATATGACTGGAAAAGGAATATGCCGCACAGTCTGCTACGAAAGGCAACTAAAAATGATGCACTTAAAACATGGTGTATGTTAGAAGTTAGACCCAGCCGTTTTCAGATAAGCTGTGCGCCTGTCACCATAGATGTGCAACGAATGATCCATACATTGTACTTTATCCTCTTTGTTGACACGGATTGTTTTAAAGACTTGCTGAAATCCCTACAACCTTGACTTTCAAGTTCTTGAAGCTCTCATATAACCATTCAATCTCGATTTGTTAATCGCACGACTGAACACTTTATTACCCTTGAGATGCTTAATGGACGAGCTCAGTTTAGAGGGTATTTAGACTACCTTGGATGTAAAGAGTGGATATAAACTAATCGTGCCTGCTTACAAACTCATCACAAGGTCAGGTTACTACAGAGGGAGAAATGCAACGATCAACACAGCTATACTTCTGAGGACGATTTGTAAAACCAGAGAGGTGTTAGGACACCTCCCTGGTAAAACTTAAGGCAGCTGACTTAAATTGGGGGGGGGGGGGTGTAAGAGCACTTCTTGCTTTGGCATTATGTCATGCCTTTAACATTATGTCACGGAACCACTGCGTCAAGAATTTTCGAGGAAACTGCAAACGGTAGGCATCTGTCTCAGTAACACCGATGGTCGAATAGATGTCACACATCACGAATAATTCAGCTAAGTGACACCAATATTTGCCACTGGAAGTCGATAGATGGAGGAAAATGCATTTCCAGAATGTTTCACAGTTTACTTTTAAAGTGTAATTAAAGTTTGAACTGATTTTCGTCAAAACTAAGTGAAGACCTGTTAAGGATCTCTTGGGTTACGATAATCATGAATTAATGCATCCAGACGCGCTTATATTGTGTTTCCCATACGTATATGAATAATTGTAATACAAACTGACTTTTTCATAAGGATTGCAAGTTAAACGAAGAACAGTCTGACAGTAGGTTATGCCATGACCTGTATTGTTTCTTAGCCCTCTATACCTAAGAATGCCCACAATGTCCATAATGCCCATAGGGGCACGTGTCCTTCTCTGAAGTCGAATATAGTTTACAATCTCAGAAATTATACATATTTGGGTTTGGAAGCTTGAAAAATACGATATGGTAGGACATCAACCCACTCTGCATTGCTTCTTAATATAGACTTCTTCTAGCCGACGTAATAAATAACAGAAAAAAAAAAAACAATTATGATACAGTCATTCATACATTCATTAAAGTTGTTTAATTTTTATATCGTTTTATTTATTTATTTATTTTATTTATTTATTTTTTTTTGAATGTCTACCTTCGAAGTCGACTCCGAACAGTAAGAGCAGGGAGCTGGTAAGAGAAAGCTATAATCTTCAATAAATATACTCTTAACCGTGGCGAGGCATTTTCCATTAGCCTCTATATTATCTCTAAATTTCAGGAAAATTTAATTCTGTCACATCTTGACCCTTTTTAAAATCAATCGTACAGAAGTACACTAACCTTTTTCTCTCGAGAGATTGCTTTCTTCAATTTTCTTTCAAATTAATTCTGCTATTTGAGATTTGTGGCACGCACAATTTACAAAATAGCCTAATGAGTTTTAAGCGTAGTTTTATTCCTCCAGGGGCTGATAACTGACGGTTACTATCTGCGTTTGAACTGACCTAAAAGCCCATCTAAGGTCGATACTTTTTGTTTTTTTTTATTGCGTATACAACTTAAAGATAACAACCTGATTTTTTGTAAAGTAAGATTCAAGGAATTATCTTCCACGGACGGATCCTTTTTCGTCTCTGCCATCTTGCGGCGTGCCAACAGTGATTATGCTTGGAGAAAGGAAAAATACAATCACCATTGGGTCAAGATATAAGCTTTCTTCCGGGGGGAGACAAACTTGTGACATTTTTTTTCTTTACCGATTGAAAAGAGCATGTGCGCTTATGGCTGTCACTTTGATTTTAATTTACAGCTTGGATTTGATAAGTTATGTGATTCTTTTGAAACGAATTCTTTTTGCCCTTTTAGCCTTTTGATTTGATGTTTTACACTTTTTGACATGGTCACTTACTTAGATAACAGTTTTTCTGTCTCTCTAGTGCTATCTTATGTTGTCTATCAAGCTGAATCATCACTATATTTTAAGATTGTTGGTCAAAAAAATATGAAAATAATGCTATTCAAATTGACGAAATAGTAATTTAGCTGGTGGTATTTGTGCCCAACCTGAGCAAAAGTTTACCGAAATATTTTGGAGTGTAAGAGAACCCTGAAAACATTCTCCCTGTCACAGTGCACATTATTTCTATGTATGTGCAAAGTGTGATCTTTGCATGCTACTTTAGTTTTCTATTCTTTTTGTCTTGTTTTTGTACAAAGTCCTTTAAGTCCTTTATTTTATTTCCTTTGCGTGGCCATTTCACTACAATATTTGTTTACATCTACAGTGTTGTCACTTAGATAGACAAACAAATGCAATATTGATATATTAATTTTATAAGTTAAGCTGGTGCTTTAAAAACAAGGTGGAGATAGTATATGACTTAAAATTTAAAATAGCAATTGCATCAACCCAAACATATTTAGGAGGCTCGTCTGTCTAACTCACGGACTTCAATACATGGACAGAGGATTGCGCAATCAATACTGTCGCCACCGTTCGAACAAATTTAGGCTAACCAAGATGGCCGCCGGGTTGCCACCATTTGCCTAATTTGACGATGAATCTGCAACATTTCAGACAAAATATCAGTACGAATGGAAGAACAATATCACAGTCCTTCATTCTATTTGATGAATTTGACCTGAGCTTGCATTCTTTCGAAAATATTACAAGTTTTTCACGCAATTTGTCGATACTGAGCCACTTGAGCAAGTCCAAACTTTTACACACAAGACTATAGCAGGCAGCCATATTGGTAAGCCTATTCGTGTACGTACGGTGGCGACAATTTACGCATAGGACGTTAGTGCAATATGCTCTGTCCATGTATATAGGAAGTCCGTGGTCTAACTTCACAACTGAGTCTGTACTTTAATTATGCAAGTCCTGTCCGCCTATATACCACTCTGATTGGTCGGACTGGATTGTGCGGATCACACACAATGCACAATGCTATATACACTGCATAAAGGTTAGAAAAAAAAATTTCACCAACACTAGGCAAGTATGTGAAAAAACTGAAATTGGGAAAAGTTTGCCCAATATTTGTTAGTTCATGGGTTTACGGAGAGGTTGGTTACCTAATTTAGTGTTAACAAGCCTCTCGTTTTTCCAACAAAGTGATTTTACTGAATTGGTTTTTCAAGTTTAACTTTTCTTATTGAAGTCTTAGTGTCTAAAGAATAAAGTCTCAAAAATATTGAAATGCAACTTTGAAGGTCTAGAAATTGTCATTTTCGCCGGCCTGCGAGATATTTTGACAAAATGTAGACCACGTATACGCTATGCCCCCAACCGATGGTGACCCTCCAAGTAGCGCATTAAGAGGGGCAATTAGTTGGCACCGGGTACCAGTCTTCGGCTGTGGCTGGCATCAGTACCATACCACATCAAACACTATATAGTGGGAATTTCTGAAGCATATAATCAGTTCAAAGCTTTGTGAACGATAGCACCATTTTGTATCCAACCAACCTTACAAAGGCTAAAATTTGTCAAGGGGGAGGGGGCTTAGACAGCACCCCTTCCTTCACACCCAACCAAAAAGAAAACATAAAAGGTACAAAAAAGTGAGAATTCCTAAACATGAAACAATTCCAAAGCTTTCCAAAAGATAGCACAATTTTGCTCCTTACCATCTTGCATACAGAAAATGTCGCGTAGAGTATACTACTAGGGAAATTACCCCGGCACTTAGACAACCCCTTCCCCCTCCTCCCTCTCAAAAAATTAGAAAACAGACATAATCAGAATTTCTTAACATATGATCAGTTCAAAGCTTTTAGAAAGGCAGCACCAATTTGCACTAAGCGACCTTACATAAATGTCACGTCCTTCTCTATACCTCCTATTAGATCCCGCCTTCAGGATGGAACTGAGTGACAACAAAAGGATCCGTCTGCGTGCGAACTATCCTAGGTATACCACTGGATGCTGTCATGAACAGCCTTCTAAGGATTTTGACCAGGCTACGGCCTTGGATTAATTCACTCTTTTAAATGCAGAAAACTAATAAAGTGTAGTTTAAACCAAACCTTGAGGAACGAGGGAGTTCTCCTAACCACGTCGCTTTTTTGTCGATAAATGTAAGGTCGAGTCTTCTTAGATACAGATACATAACATTTGTACGCCTTCAACCTGGCAACATCGCAGTAAAAAATTCAGTGTGTTAACACCTCCAAGCATTTGAAATTCTCTTGTGATTTTAATTTCTGCCTCCAATGTTTCCAGTTTTGATATATATAAAATCCCGCGAGGAATATTTTGTTTAGCCTCCCTCGAAAATATTGCCCCAGCGAGATGAGAAACAGGCCTTGGGTTCTAACAATAGCATATTTCCTACGACTATGTTCATCTGACCATCCAATATCCCCACACCCTGACACGCCCATTCTTCATACAGTCATAACGTCATCCGCCAATGAAATGTCCGCTTTGAAGCTAACACAACTTGCTTGCTTATGATCATTTTTACCGCCATAGCAGCGTCACTAAGCATCAAGAGGAAGCTTTGCATGTCTTTTCAGGTCTTCAGGCTCTTCCGCTGTGAAAATTTGAATGAGACCCTGGTCATTGATCATTGTCGCGGATTTCCTATCTTGACTTAAAAAATTAAATCAATAAGTCCACTATTTGCAAACGTAAGAATAAGAAAAATGCATTTATCACATGCTCCCCTCAACTCTTTTCCCCGTTTAGATAACCTGCAAAATTTATACATTACAACAGATTAAATTGCCCCAGTAAAAGCTCTTTGATTTGTTGATACTTGTTAAAATACGCGTTTCGTTAACATGTCTTTCACGTTGTCACTCACGGTGACTGTAATTGGTTTACAAGCATTCATTTGCATTCGATTCTCCTATAACTCTAAGCGTACTTGGTATAAGGGGTCCACTCGTCAATTCTACTAATTAAATTTCGGAACCAAATGGACAGATTGAGGTCGTTGTCAGATCTCTTAAATTAGTCAAGTGCAATAAAGGTTAGCTTTCATTTTGCGAGCTTTTTATACTTGCTTTAATTTTATTAAAAAAATAGAATTTGTTTATGCCTCTTAGTCTTATCTACCATATCGCAGAAAGACACCAACGACCTATCTGTTTGGATTATAAGGAAACCAGAATGCAAAAATGCATAGAGTTGTCGTCATTTCATTTGAATAGACTTTAAGAAACTGGCTCTAAAAATCTTCATGCCCTGTACCGCTATATTGATCAACACGATACATCCACACGTGTATGAGAAGCACACCGCCTACATCCCTGTCTTGAGATATCGTGTTCACAAGATGTTCAGAATGTAACCTCAAGTGACCTCGACATTTGACATCTACCAAAAACAATGGGGCTCTTTCATTTACTGTATTGCATCCGCATGCCAAGTATGAAAATGTTTCAGTGTCACCCTCCGTTACCTTACAGGACCTTTGACTTCCACCAACAAAACATTCAACTCAATAGAATCTACTTGCCAACTAAGTAAATATTCATCCTTCCCATCTTGAGGTACTGTGTCAGTGAGGTTTTCAAAGTTTGATGTTTAACAAAGTTTGACCTCCGGTGACCTCAGATGACCTGACCATCACCAAGACAATAGGGTGTTATATTCTTCATAATGAAACTACACGTACGCCATTATCCAGGCTTCCTATTTTGAGATATTGTATCAAGGAACTTTTCAGAGCTTGACCTCTGTTGACCTCACGTGACCTTTGACCATCATATACGATAAAATTTTGCTACCCAGAAGTATGCATCTACATGTCAAGTATGGAAAGTACCCCTGTATTGGGATATTGCAATCATGGTGTTCAGTTTGAACTGCGATAACCTCAGATCTCCACCAAAAACAATACGGTTCTCTCAATATAATGCATCTACATGCAACGAATGTAGTATCCATGCTTCCTATCTTGAGATATTGTATAAACAAGATTTTCAGAGTTCTAGTAACCTCAGGTGACCTTTGACCTCCACCAAAAACAATGGGGTTCTTCCTCTCAATGTAATGCATCTATGTACAAAGTAAGAGCACTGTAGAAGTTTCCGTACATGTTAACGAAGTTTTCAGAGTTTGACCTCAGATGAACATTGACCACCTCTAAAACAAGTGCTCTTCCTCTCATCATTGAACATCTATGTATTAAGTATTGCAACTCTCAGAATTTCCCTTCTGGAGATACGGTGTCAACAAACTAAGTATCACTAATACATGAACACAGACGTCCAGATGATAGACACGCACGCCCACACATACATTGACGGGGATTTATTCTGAAACCTGGGGGAATTGAACAGGCAGACGGTGCCAAAGGCTCAGTGGAAGCGTGAAGCGCTGCCCGGACGGTGTGGGGTCCAGGGGCTGCCTTAAAACCACTGGTGGGGTCCAGGGAAACGCCCCGGTGGAGATTCAGGGGGAGAAAACCCCGAAGCTCTAGGGTAGGTACAAAATCATGAGCATTGGCATGAAGTATTTAACCAGACTTCTAAAGGACTTAACACAGCACAGAAATGATAATACGACCGGTTCTTATGTTAGTGGGGTCAAGAGGCAACTCCCTAGAAGGGGCCAGGGGGAGGTCTCCCGAAGCCCTGAGGTATTTACAAAATTCTGGGCAGTTAGAATGAAAGTTAGGTGTTTCCAAAGGAAACTGGATGCGCAATTAATATACCACAAAAATGATTTTTCCAGACCTCTGGCTGTCCTAAGTAAGCATACTTAAATAAAGCCAGTCAATTTGAAGATTCAAAGGGCTTGTGGTATAATATTAGACTGCTTGTCAGGGGGAAACGATTTTATTTTCCGATGAACACTATACCGATAGGTTCGAACACGTGACAAACCGAGAAGGCGCATGGAATTTATCTTTATTAGGCCTGTAGCTATTTCAGAATTTTAAGACGGGGAAGAATTCAAGTTAAATGACCCAACGGCCAGATTGCGCTTCGCGGATTTCGGGGACGTGTTCAACGTGGTGAGCTCTGCCGAGGGGTGTGAATCGTTTCACTATCTGAATATGGCACTGAATTCCAGGGGCGTAGCGAAGGTGTTATCTTTGGGGGGGGGGGGTGGAGATTATGTTTTGCCGACGGATCTGATAATGCATAGTGCGAAAACGAGGTTTAGCTCTGAGGTTTAAGTATATCTCTGGGTGAAAAATTAAGTCTCAGGATGGATGTATTTTGGTTCATAATGCATCATCAAATACAAACTAGATCCCCACTAATTTTAATGCATTAGCCTATTCCTCTCGTCAGACCGCTATAGTTTTGAGCGGTTGGGATCCAGAGGTCCGCCAGTGCTTTAGCTAGGATGTTTTCTCAATGCGACATTAACTGATCTGTGGCTGGGGGAAGGGTCTAAGGGGACCCCTCCCCTCCCCTTTGGAAATTTTTGGAATTTGTAAGGTGCCTAGATCGCAAATGGTGCAATATTTGAGTGGATTTCTGCCCTAATGAGGAACCTCAAAATTTACTCCCGGGTAGAATTTGCGTGTCAGATTTTTTGGGCGACATTTGTCGCCGTTTATACGACATTGTCCCATTAATAGGGGCTGGCTGAATCACTGGGCTGGCCTTAGGGCCTCTGGTGGGGGTCCGGGGGGCGAAGCCCCCGGAAGCTCCGAGGTTTTAGCTTAATCCCACTATACTTCAGGTGCTGAATCTGTGGCTCATAATTGGAACACTATGTGTTCAGCGTTTGAACACTACATGCGTCATGCGTTCAAATACGATAAGTGGATAGGCGTCCGGCGTTCAAAAAGGGAGAAAAAGTGTTCAGAATCTTAACACAAGCATTGGAAATATGCTTTGATCTGGAGATTGGTTCTGTATCTGTTTCATTTCGGTGTTCAAAAGTTAAAAGACTGAGATTGCAGTGAAGGGCGGGATTACGCGGCACGCATTATTTTTTCCTAGGATGTTTGTGGGTAAACCGGATCCTCAGAAGTTTGCAAAATGTGTCTGAAGTCAAGGTTAGAGTTTAGAAGACGGCTAAGGATACCCTCTCCATGGGTAATCGAGTGCTGCATCCGATAAAAGTGAGGAATAATGTGCAGAAAGTGGTTTTTCAAGAATGTCATATGACCCGAAATCGTGCACCTATACGGCAGCCGTTAATTCCCTTTCTTTTCCTGAGTTTCCGACGGACTCAGTCACTCGTCCAATTACACCGACGGCCGTTAATACGGCCGTACACGGCCGTCACATGCATAATCAATTTGCCGACGAGCCTCAACTTAAATGGGCCAATGAGATGAAGAGCCTGCCGAAAATCGAAAGGGCCCATAACAGACTGGCCCGTTCTCTCTTTCTCTTTTTTCTTTTCATTCTCCGTCTTCCCTTTCACTTCCTTCCTTTCCCTTTCTTTTCCCTTCTTCTCTCTTCTTTTTCTCCTCTCCTCTTTTCCTCTTCTTTTCCTTTCCCTCTCCTCTTTTTGCCGACAGACCGAAAATTTGCTGACGGGCGACCAAATATTGGGGGGGGGGGGGGTGACATCCCCCGCTCGCTACGGCCCTGCTGAAATCACTCTAAAACATATCTTGGAATTGGAACTTGACTATTATTTTCTGTAATTGCCGCATATGTAGCAACAGCCGCTTGGTGAATTTGTTGCAATAGAATTTATGGTGGGAGAGGTCGATCAATATGCAAAAGTCCTCAATGTGATAATCAAAATAATAATACAGAGCATATGACTTTGTAATACTGACTTTTGAAAATCGGAGGGGGGGGGAGGATGTTCGTGTATAGGCAATCCGCTCTTGTCAAAAGTGGGGAGGATGTGCCCCCCGGGATTTCCACCTATGTACACATACATACACACCATCATGACCACATAGGTTTCTCTTATCATTGAAACCAAGAGTAGGCCTAATTAGACCTTTATCGAGGTCATTTATTTTACGATGCAAACCGACCACATGTAGGCAAGGGCTGATGGATCTCGACTAATGTTGTGTGGCTTTCAATTGAACATCCTTTTAAATTTAGGTCTTTCAGTCTGGGAAAACCGTAGTTTACCGGTACTCTTGGATTAAAATCCTTCCTCGCTATGATCCAGCTAGGCATCAAAACCCAAACGTAAGCGTAGTTGTTTAAAATGCCACCACCTTTATCTGCCAGATCATTGGATGAACTCCATGACAGAGGTCATCTGCAGGGGTGGGGCCAACCGGATGGGGGGGGGGAGGAGGAGAATGGGCCATGCCTCCTCGTCAAATTTTCCAATTTCGTCGGGGAGCCTTAATGCCTACGATGAAATATGTTATCCCGACGTCAGTCAGTCGCCCTGACCTGTTTCACTTTGCTTTTAGGAAGGGCATATTCTTCAACTAATAGGAACACAAATTTTCCAATTTTCTTCAATAGAAATAAAAAAATTCAATTTTTCAGTAGAAATCCAGATTTTTCAAAGTTTCTACGCTAAAAACCCAAAACTCAAATTTTTGTCAACAGATGGCAAAAATGTTTGGTGTGCTTCGAACGTCGAAAATTTTTGCGTTCGACATCCTTTCGGCAACCTATCGCCTTTGTCGGGCTTCAGGTTGCTAGTTTCCCCCCCCCCCACCGTCGGAGAGCTTGGCCCCCTTGTCGAGCAAAACCTGGCGCCATCCCTGATCACTTGATAATGTGATCTTTACAAACCACATATTGATCAATGGGAATGTGCTTTCTCTGTTTAAAGACGTCATTTTTGTAAACCAATTAAGTATTTTAATTAAACACAGAGAGACGAAGATAGGGGTCTAAGGGGTGCTAGAGGGGTAAAAGTAGGATTGATTTAAATGGGATCCCTCATGGTCCATATTGCACATGGTATATGTTATCTGGACCATAAGAGCACATTTTTAAAATCCAATTTTTACCTAGTGTATGCATATTCCGGCCAAGCTGTTCTATGGGCAGTATTAGCTCATCAAATGTACTACGTTGGCCAAGTTCGTAACTTGAACAGCTTTTGACTTTCAACTTCACTTCAGATGGCTTTTAATACAATGCTGAAGCTTCAAATTCTCCAACCCTCAATCTTGGTACAGGTCAACGAAATTTTTGATTGGAACAAACAAACAAACAAACAAACAAACAAACAAACAAATAAATAAATAAATAAAATACGTGAGGTGGATGGTGGATGGATAGGTGATGAGATGGGGTGGAGTTCGGGGAAAATTTTGGACAATTTCCATCATTCGGTGCCAAAACACATCTACTTAACCCAACGTAAACATTATGTTCATAACTCGTGCAATACGACTGATGACGACGACTCACAGTTTCGATATTTTTTCGGGCATCAAATTAAAACAAGTGAAATTATGTCGAAAGCAATGACACTAAGAGAAATTTCAGGTAAGAGAAATAACTTTTTTGCCTTCTCACATGTTACGACAGAATCACCAAAGGTTAGACTTATGGACTCCAATGTCAACGTTTGCTACGAAACTACTGTCACGCTGAAACAAGAAAATAAAATTGCATTTTGTGTGTTGAAACATGTAACACAAGCAAGTCCATTTTATAGCGTAAAACTATTTCAGAAACATAAATAAGACATACTTATTGAACAAGACATTATACCAAAACATTGGAATTTGAAAGATTTAAGCTAGGCTTTGCTTCCTTTGTTTCTATGAATTCTGACATTTAATGCCACTACGTGATAATATTAAAATATTTTAATGGTTTCATTAAATTTTCATTTCTTACATGAGTGAAACATTAGCCCCTGACGTCATCAACCTGCTCTATCAGTCTAGCCTAAAGATCCTTTTCTCTAGCTCTCTCTATATATTTTAATTCCTCTCAGATATGTACGAAATGATTTCCCGTCACGCTGACAAAAAGTTCTGGGCTCATCAGTCTCAACAACTGACATTAATTAAAGAAAAACGATGGATCCACATATTTTTTGTCAGCTCGTAGCAGATTTGTACAATGTACTTACTCCAGACGTTTCTTGAGACAAAGATTTTATCATAAGAACTTCGGGCGCCACAACGGTAGTTAGACATTCGTAGATTGGGTTAAAGCAAATGTTAAAGAACTTTGACAATTTAATTCAATACTCACATTTATGTTGGTACTTAATCAAAATGAGTGCTTTCAAGTTATAAAAACTAATAGCTACTGAAATATTATGGGCACAAAAACACGAATATGGAGACACATCATGGTCTTTAGACAACATCATGGTCTTTAGACAACTTAAACGTAGGCTATTGGCTAAATCTACTTACAAGAGAACAAAAATCTGTGATTTGTGATTATTCTGTAAAATTGGAACAGTTTTTACCATACGATGAACAATCTTTATGTATAAAAGTTCCTAAGCAGGCTGGATTATCTTGGAGTCAAGTCTATTCATATTTTCTGATGGAAACTTAAGGCAGCTAGTTATAAAACTGTGACACCTTTGAAGTGCTATTTTGTATTTCTAGTATAAATTCCACAAGAAATTTTATGATAATTTTGTTGTAAAAATACATCTCTCTATGTCATTCAAAAATACTTTATGAATATTTATCTAGAAATTCAGTTCCATGCAATCATTTTGATAAATTTCGGTAACATGAAGAGGAGCTTTTCACAGAAAATCTTATCTTTTCGACGAAAACTTACGAATAAATTTTTCTTATCCCAGGGTCAATGCTACAGTAAATTCATACTTATTTATCAACCTTCCCCTTCTCCAACAAAATAATTCTTCACAAACGTTGCCATACATAATTTCCTTTAACAGGCATCAAACTAGATAAAGTAAAAATTACATAAATAAACTAAAAACAAACTATACCTTTTACTTAAATCTTTCAAACTTTTCTTCAAACACAATACATAAGACAAATTTACCTGAATCTTGAGCCACTTAATATCCTTATCATTCTATTTCCACACTTACAGCATGCCCTAGCCCCCCCCCCCCCCAAAAAATGGAGATTTCCCCATTTCCTCTAAATGTAAAACGTAATGAACCTATTGGATATATATTAATACGAGAGACAATGGTTGCAATAGTTAAGGTCATAATAAAATTTAACTGAGTTTATATTGAGCATCATCTTTATCCTGATAGAAGCCACGTCTAACATCCTGATTGGAGAAATTCCTGAAAAAATCATTTTTCCTTTAAAAGACAATAAGTCATTGTGAAGCTACAGGAAGCAGATGTCATCTTCTGAATGAGAGATCATCTCTCCAAAGGAGACATCACAAAGGTCTTTCACTGGCGTGTAAACATTACCTGGAAAAGACAAACATACAGCCACCGGTAACAAGACAAAACAATGTAATACATCTTCTGGCCCGGTATGTCTTAGAAGCAATAAATGTCAGTGTTAACTAACAAGGACGCAAGCTGATATACAAGACTGCATCTAATAGGCCTTCTATGGCCACCTGCTATAAGACGTCAGTCACTGTGTGGAGCGCCATGTTAACATATCCCAAGCGGGGTGCAAATCCACTGCCAGGGACACAGAAAGAGAATATGAGGTGTAAGAGCAGTGCTGGATTGAGGATTTCTTACAAGAGGGTGGGGTGGAGAGTGAGGGCTAAAATGCAAATGGCCATAAACTGAGGTATTGGTATGTATACAAAGGTAAGTATGGCTTGAGGAGCAAATTTTTCCTAAAATATGGGGTCCAAAACCATAACTCCTCCTCCTCCCTCGATCCATTCCCCGCCCATGAGCACGAACATTATCCTTTAAATCAGTATGGCAAAATAATGGGAGGGATGTGCAACCTATGAACTATTCATTTCAAATTCATTCATTTCACAAGACAAAGGATGTGAAATGTTGTGCAATGTCGAAGGTAGCCAGCTAGAAGGCAGTGACAGAAAGACAAATGAGATGGGGAGGGGGTTAAGGGGCTTCAATTCCTTAGCCTTGTGGTAAAATCAATTTCTCAGGCAGATAATTGGAAAACTTTGCAAATTTTCAGTTTGCTCTACATTTTTTCTCAAGCAGAGATAGTTTAGCCATTCCATGGGCGTCCGAAGGGGGGGGGGGGCAAGGGGGCACTTGCCCCCCTGGAAAATCAAAAACTTGAAAAAACGAAGAAAAAATAAAGAAAAATCGAAGAAAATATAGCATCAACATTTTTAGCAGTTCACTCAGTGTGAATTTCTACTCTCAAAACAGGAATTGAATAAAAATATCAATATTCAGGCCCCAGCTTTTGGTATTGCTAATGTTTCCCCTTTTTATATGCGGTAAGTAGGCCTTGGAAATGCCATTTCCAGTGATCTGGGAAGCATTTTGGGCCAAAATTTTCTTGAGCTCCTAGCCAACACATGGTAGTGCGGAGTGCTGAGAGTCTGTCTATGGGCTTCGCCTCCCCCCTTGACAAATTCTTGGCTACGCCTTTGTCATCACTGTGTGAGAGTAGCATCTAAACTCTTTTCTGGGAGTAAAATACTTCCCATGAAAAAAGTTGGGCCCTCCTAAAAAATTGTGCCCCCCCCCTTTCGAATTTTTTTCTGCGGACGCCCATGTATCTATCATGTAAAATTTTCATTTAGCACATTCACAGATCACATAAATAGGTGTCATTCTTACCTTGCAGGTTCGCTTTGATAATTCGGGAAGGTCTGTCATGAATTAAGGGGTCCACTGCGATAGCAAGATAAATCTCATTATTCAGGCTGAATGCTTCAACTGATTTTATACCAGGAATCGGTATGTTAAAGGCACTCACAAAATGTCCACTTCCTGTTACCAGAAAAAATATTCAAAGAATATCACTAAGCTATCTTTACTCATTTTCTTTTTTCTCATGTCAGAAAAGGAAATAAAGATCTATTAAATTTACAATAGTGAGAAAGCATATTCCTAGCATATTCCCTAATTCATATAAGCCTTTACAATGAATACATATTGCACAGAAACCATTTATTTACAATAACACAGGAACTAATAAACCTCATGTTACAAATGGACCTTACGCATATGATGTCACAGAACACAAAGTGCACCCCCCTGGTGGAGGGAAGTGCATACCATTGCAACTTACACTAACAAATGCAGACAGCCGCTAATTTGTGTGCTGGCTGGATACGTGCTTCAGTCTACTCAATGCATGTGCCAAGTCTACTTTGTGCATGCAGTGTGCTTCATTGTTTACCCACCAAAATGACATTGCATGACATCAATGCATAAGGTCTATAAGAAATATGGAAGCTACTGATGCATGTCACAATGGTTTGTTCTATTATATACCCGTAAGTCTGCATGTGACCGGAATGGTGAGACAGAAACATGGACTTCTTATATATTTGGACAGAGGGTCATGTGACTAAAAATATCACCACAGCACGAATGACATTAGGCTCACCAACATAGCAGATGTGCTAATGTGGTTTGTGTAATTTGTGATGATGAATCTGCAACATTTCAGATAAGATACAAACATGTGGAGAAGGAAAATATCACATTCCTTCATTCTGTTTGTTGGTCCTGACCAAAAGGAGCATTTTTCCGAAAATTTTGCAAGCTTCTCCTGTAGTCTGTCCATACTGAACCACTTGAGAAAGTCCAAGCTTTGCACAGAAGACATAGGAGGCAGCCATATTGTTATTGCCTAACCTTGTATGGTGGCACCACTCTATGCACAGGACGTTAGTGCAGGATGCCCTGTCCATATATATATATATATATATATAGCAAAAGCCTGTGAACAGAATCAATTTGATGTTGAGAATTTTGGAATGAAGGAAGTGATTTGCCTTCCACTTCGCTTCCACTTCTTTCCTAAAACTGAAAAACTTTTCTGCATGAAAGCATGATCTAGAAAGTTTTAGGAAAACCCTTTACTGCCAAATATCTTCTTGCTCAAAGCATATTGCTGGATTCGTCACTTAAATTATATTTGGGCATCAGGGAACTGCAAGAAACTTCCATCTATTTATTAATCATCCAAAGGAATGATTGCAAAATATCAAACAGTCTGTCAACAATCAACAGTTAGAAAGACTGAAAGCTATCCTTGCCCTCCTGGAATGAGTCAAACAACAAAGTGCAAAATCCTTTCAGTCAGTTAATTTGTTGTCTGTCCATATGGTATGGATTGGTTAGTCTGTCAGTTGGTCATTCCAGTCAATGTATGCTCGAAATAAGTGATAAAGAGGGCACCAAAGAACATTATGTTCAGCCATAGACACAGCTTATGTTTTTCCTCACCACACTACCAATAAAATGCCATATTTTGCCTACAGTCAGGAACCAAAAAAGGAGTCCAACACAATTTTGACGAAAACATGCTGTGTGAAGCATTTTACACTAATGCAAGCTGTTATAGAAGTATCTTGTCAACTTTGTACATACTGTAATCACTTAAGTTTTGTTGGAAAGAATCTTCACCTATGACTGACCTCCAATGCAGTTAGAGATTTTCAATTATTAGTACTGGTGAAATATTAACAACTCTGATTGGGGTATACTAAATCTATTAAACACAGCTCATGTGCCAAGCACTCAATCAAAGTGTTCAAGAAACCACTGACATTAACTATATCTTTAATTTTACAAAGCTGGAGCATCTAATTTTCAAATTCTAACAAAATTTCTACAAAATCAATAACTTTTTATATCTTTACTTGCTTATTATCCATCATGATTGTGGCAAACACAAGAGCAATGAGTAATCTATTAGTTTTCATTGATATTTTCGTGAGCAAATGATTGCTTTACGTCATAAAATCCCTTCCTACGCAGCTCACAGCTTGTGATGTCTAAACTATCAAGTAACAAGCCATCATTATCACTTTAAGATGTTCAGCCTGAGACAAACAGAACTGACTCTCAATAGTTATAAAATAATCATACAGTGTTATTTTGCACTCTTCTTTGGGTACTTCCTATAATTGTGCGTTAAGTTCAGCAGCACCGGAAATGACATGGCAAAAAATATTTGATCAAATAAACAAAACATGATGGTACTAAAATGGCTAGCAAATATAAGTCAGATTTAATTCCATGAAAAAGGGGTTTCCTCCTTAAATGACAAAAAAACATTTTTTGATTAAAGACAAGATTTATTTACAACCAATTTCAACATTTTGACAAGGTAAATACAATATACCTCAGATTCACAGTCGACTATTGATGAATGAAGTGATACTTGGAAAATATCTGGTGAATATATATCTCCAAATATGGAACAGTAAAATGGAAATGAATCACTTCTGGCACAGAAAATCAAAATAATGACTGCCATGGTGATGAATAGAGTTATCAAGATATATCGATGGCACATAGAAAGAAATATCAAGATAATTATTAAAACAGGTAAGAATTCACCAAACAACACAAAATTTATGGAGACATTTATGATGTTTGCCCAGATGGAAGGTTTATGAATAGGAAGAAAGCCCCTGGTTAATTAGTCAGAAGCAAGTAGTTTCATCAACAAAAGCACTTCCATGGGAAAAATATGGAAAAGGGAAAGCATGTAAATGTCTGCAAAGATGGTATATTTTCATCAAAATGTTGCCCTACAGTAAGTGTTGGAAGCCACTCAAGCATGAAGTTCCATTACCACTGGCAGGCAATTGTAGTCACTTAGCAGGTCCCTGTGGTCACTTTAGCATTGTCATGTGCCTCAAAAGTTAAAATATTTTTACACCCGCAACACCCAAATTCAAGACTACAGTACTCGACATTGCTCAGATCTTCACTTGTTTCCCGTTAAAAACAACCCAAAAAAGCCTAAGATATCGATTAGTTAATGTGTGGAATTTTTTGCCACTGAAATCTTAAATTTTCTTACAATAGCCAGCTTCAAAAATTACCTTTAGAAGTACTTTCTTAGCAATTATTGGAATTTGTATCACTAGTTGCATATATTAGGGATAGGTGGCGCTCTTTTTTCCTACATGGAGTGGGATGAGGGTGTGGTGGGTGAGTTGTAAATGATGAAGTGGATCCCTTACAAAAAATAGTGTGTCAACCTGTGTCAGTTACCACGCGGGATCACACGTGAAAAACAAAAGAAATCACGCGTGTTCCTGGGTGGCAAACCTGTGTTTTTGGAACCCTCTGGACACAGGTTTGACACAGGTTTACACACCTTTTCTTGCTTTTAATTTTAAGCCACAGGTTTTAACTCAGAATTCTTTGTCAATATTATTTTTAATTGCCACACATTTTGTGTGTCAAACCTGTGGCTAACCTGGGGCAAAGTGTGGCAACTGACAAACCTGTGTCAGTTTCACGGGAAAACACAGGTTTCCCTGCAAAAACCTGTGGAAACCCATGGCAGACACGTGAGAAAACCTGAGGATTTGGAACCAATTGACACACGTTTTTTTGTAAGGGATATAGCTTTGATTTATAGGTGTCACTGTCTCCTTGGGGGAGTGGCTGCTAAGTTAAGCTCACAAAGAGTTTTTGTGATCTCTCCCTTCCCCATCTTGTAATTGTGAATTATGTAATTAGTATCTTCACTTAAGAGTAGGATTAAGTCATTATGTAATAAGTGTACAAAGTTCCTTTCTTTACATTGTCATCTCAGAAAACAGAACATATGTAGCATATGATCCACTGTGAACCGCGATCGCCCAAGCGCTAACCTCAATGGGTGGGGTCCAGGGGGCGAAACTCCTCTCTTCCTCTCTAAATGTTCACAATATATTTTGAAATCACTTAGGTGTATGCAAAGATTGACTTTATTTCTGCCAAGCTGTTGCTTCACGATTTTTCTGATCATTTACATTTTAATGCTAAAAGTCAGAAAAACTGAATGCTCTGATTTTTATGGGTTTTAAAGCTCATAAAATGGAACAGTTCCTCTTAAAATGGAACGGTTGACAAGTATGCAAATAAATGTTACTACTTTGATGTGTTTAACCATATCACATCATTATCAACTCATGTACTACATTTGTGTATATGTATATATGTCAAGTTATGGGAGAATCGAAAACATGAAATAAAATGAAAGTAAATGCTTGGAGCCCTTTATAATTCCAGTATTTTTACCTGAGGTCTTTGAATGGGTTTAAGGTTGTTCCTGAATCAAGCATAAAACAAAAAGAGTATTGATGCACTTCTGTCTTTGTTTTACTGTGTGCTTCACCTGTGAGATGACTTGGTGGCCTTTGCAGATTCTTAAATGAGTCCAAGACTCAATTTGTTTTAAGAAATGTCCCACACTTAAAATTTTTTGGAAAAGTTATGTGGGAGGGGAGAATCATACTTAAGGTTTCAATCAAGGAGGGATCCACCAATATTTCCTAAATATTACGGACCAAACTGTGTCATTCTGACCACAAAATTACCTTCATATCTGAATAGTTCCACTCTAGTGTACTGTTCAACCAGAAGGATGTAGGAATGGTGCCCAACAGTCATAAAAGCCACATCTGAAGCTCTCCTAAAGGGAATCACATACTCAGCTATTTCAAAAATGCCTGCAGCTTCTGACCAAAAGTATATCTGCAAAAGAAAATTTTAACTTTGGTTTTTTTGTCTGAGTGTGCATGTTACATATCTTTATTCATTTATTTGTAAACCATCAAAATAAAAACTTATGTTAGAAGCAACATGGCACAAGACAGCAATCAAAAATTTCCCAAAACTGTATTAGTAGCTACTTAATCAAAGGCTACAGTTTGATATTCGATGTCACTGGATTGAAAATTACCATCCTTCGTTTCACAATTTATTAACTTAGTCTAGGCTAAGTTCACCCATCCTCTGTGTTAGGAAATCAAGCCAGTTTGCTGATGAAATTGCAAATTAACAGCACTGGCCATAAGATAGATCTCCTCTGATTTACTGAGCAGTTCAATTTCTAAGAAACTCTAAACAGATGTTAAAGATGCTCGCACCATGCATGATCTACAAGTGTAGCTTCATTTATCAAATGCTACTTCTCACCCACAGAAAATCTAACTTTACTCATATATAATACAAAGATGATGCCATGTGTACAAAAGGAAAACATTTAGTTTACCAATGAGTCTGTCTGAGAGGTCAAACCCCAGAGATCCTCCTCTACCGTTGAGAAACCGGCAAAGACTACTCCAATCTTTCCATCAATTCTGCAAGTAGTGACATCATATGCATACTTACTGCTGATGGTGTGGTGTATAGTAAAGTTACCATTCTTCAGAGAAAGGAAAGAGAAAAAGTTTGAGTGGAGACATTAAACACTGAATGATGAAGAGGTTCCACAGGAGATATGCACTTTTGTCATCTTTTATACAGTTATACCGGAAGATGATTTTTGACCATTATCTTCACATATTTTTCATTCTACAATATGAGAGGGGGTCTGAAGAAAGAGTCCATTTTGCAAACTTGTCAAAAAGATAAAAATATGGATGACTTTACCTTAAGAGAAAATGTTTGAATTACGGTTTACTGTGGCACATTTAACTACTACCACTTACTGGTAGTGTTTGAGAGAATTATGTTTCCTGGTGATCTTATGACAATAAGATCATACCATCTTACAACAAAAGGGTTGAACATTAAACTGAATATTAGCTTTTAGCAAAATGAAACCAGAAAGCCAAAAGGTTTAGTGATTTTTTGCCTCTGAGAAGGTTTTTGGGTACTCTCACTTTCCAGGGTTTCCAATAAACACAGTTTGATCACCAAAAGCTTCTCAAGACAAGAAATGTCTTGCTAGTCCTTAGGCTGAGGGGGTCCCCGTGTGCATGAGAGGTCCCCTAAGTTTCTCTTCATATTATTGAAGTACACCATGTGGCACATCAAAAAAGTTTGGGTAGACTTTTGGTAACCTGGCAATAATCGAGAAAATGACGTCATAAGCCATGCCCATTGACGCTCTATTGGAACCAAAATTTAGGGGTAGGGGAAACATAAATCACTGTATCTTTAGAAGTGTAAGTCACAGAACAACAAAATACCCCTTAACATGTTTGTATTTAAGTACTCTATTCATTCAAATAATCATTTTGCAAATTAGTATGTTAATGAGGTCACCAAAGGTCAAAAGGTTACGAAAATCGGTTACAAGTGAAAATTTGACCGTTGCTCCAAAAATAACCTGTCAAATCATGATTCATTTATTTTGATATTTGTGATGCATGGAAATGTTAGAAAAGATGCTACTAATTGTTTTGATATGCATTTCAGGCCATTTAATGCCTAACAACATATCATAATATCAACTGAAAAATTCCATTAATCTAGAAATTGGGTATTGTGCACTCAAGCATATAGTATGCTGTGCATGCAGTGTAGTACCCACAAATACATTAGTTGAGCAATATTTGACAATGTTTTTATGCTTTCCATACAGAAGAGAAGTTTCTTAATGGTCAGTTTGTTTTATTTACCCTTACTGGGCCTTTGGAAGGTAGCTGGACAGCTCATGAACTGTTCATCCCGCCCCCCAAAATCCCGCACCCACCCACCACCACCCCAAATAAATTACGACAGTAAAAATGTACGTACGTCGGCCTGGCCAAGGCTGGTCCTAGGCACTTCGAGGGTCATACTGTATGAATAACATATATATTTCCAGGGTACGTTTCTGCATGCCCTGTGACGTCCAACGGTGCGTGCACGCGGCACTCATACACCACATCAATACAGTACTATAGCCAAACCAATATCGATAGTTGATCGACCGCTCGCCGACATTCATCAATCAAATGTCACAGTATTGATGCATCATACAATGAAATGATCCAGCTGTGCATGTAGAAAATGTTCACTGAGCTAAATCTTTTTCAACAGTTGATCATAATGCCCACTAATGGTCATAAATTAGTCAACTTTTACCCACTCAGAAACCACACTTATGCCTTGTGCACAGGATCGTTTTGGGCAAGATTTAGGACCTAATTTTAAACACAATGGTGAACTTGTGAAAACTGAGAAAAGACCTCATACACAAAAATTGTTCATTATGTAGTTAGTGTATTGATATCTAATTTACCCCTTCCTTTTTCATGCATTTCCTCCACTAATTTTGCCTCAAAACAACCTTTTTCTTGATATATATATATATATATATATACACATATATATATATTATATATATATAATATATATTATATATATATATATATATATATATATATATATATATATATATATATATACATTATATATATATATATATATATATATATATATATATATATATATATATATATATATATTATATATATATTATATATATATATATATATATATATATATATATATATATAACGCTAATTCCTACTGTAGGGGGAAATCGATATATCGCGGTTTCGTTAAGGCGAAGAAAAAAACAATGAAATACATTAAAAAATATTTCCCCTTTTGGAAACCAGATATACAACAATGCTTTTTCAATGTCCCACCATCCGTACGTGTTAAAAGATACGGGTACGTAACTTGGTCAACATTGAAGTAATAGCATGTAAATCATGTGGTGAAACGGACGTTACCATCCGTTTACGTATTCCTATATAAAAAGCGTGTGGTTTCGCAAAGTCGACCTGATTTTTTCTCCTTTTAGACGATTTCCCCTTTTAGGCAGGTTTTTTCATACAATATTTCCCCTTAATCCCAAATTAGCAATATATATATATATATATATATATATATATATATATATATATATATTATATATATATATATATATATATATATATAAAGCTAATTCCCACCTTAAGGGGAAATTGTTATGTCTGCTTGTACATAGGGCGAAAAAAAGATAATAAAATACATAAGAAATAAATTCGCCCTAACGTCTAAAAATATAATTAACGTTATTTCAATGGGCAGCCATCCGTTCGTGTTAACACCTAGGTGTCCGTAAATTTGACAACTTTGAAGTAATGGCATCTAGTTTGTAAATCTAAGAGGGCGCCCTTGTAAGTTTACGTATTCCTATAGAAAAAGTGTGTGGAAACGTTAAGGCGAAACTTATATTTCACCCAAATTTTTTTTTCCCCTTAAGGTCGACTTTTCAACAACAACTTTCCCCCTAAGTGCCGAATTAGAGATATATATATATATATATATATATCATATGTAATTTTAAAGCCTTTTGAACTGGGGAGTAGCCAGGAATTTGTCAAGGGGGCGAAGCCCATAGACAGTCTTAAATGTATTGACAATCACCATCTATGCTAGTAATGGCTGCACGCGAAGCGCTCGGTAATTTTTTTTTTAAATGTATAAAGGCCAATAAGTATTTTCAACCTTCCACATGCTACAAATTAGACTGAAAGATCCTGTAGGCCCCTACAAAGTTTTGAAAACCGTGTATGGACAATAAGTACTTTCAACCTTGCCCATCATGCCACAAATAAGATTGAAAGATCAAAGATCCCATTTTGATGCGAAGCCTAAACAGAGGTTGGAACTTCTGTTTTTCGGAAAAGTGTTGCGATCAGAATAGTTGCATGTATTATAACCTTAATAATGGTCATGAGATGAAGTGAAAACCGTGACGAATGCAAGCGAAGCGTGCCGAAATTTTTCATTAAATAAGATAACCATGACAAAACCTGCATTCATGCTCTGCATCGAGACACTTTCATTTTCCCAACAAACCTATTTGCCAATCAAAAAGCCAGCCTTTTACCTGAGAATTCATAAACAGTTTTCGACTTCTTCTGTTGCTGTGCTTCTGCAGGAGTTGCAACTGGAAATTATTGATAATAAGGACAAAATTTAGGGAAGGTTTGAAGGGCGCAGAGCGCTCGAAAGTTTTCGATAGTTTGCGAAGGATTTGCGATAATTCTGATAGTTTGAGAACCATTTGTGATAGAAAATGGTTGTAGATCCATCACCCTGTCGAAAACACACCTCAACCTACCTCCTTCAGAAATCTATAGCTTAAACTTCTTTGGGGATCATTTTCAAAAAATTTTCTGGCGCCACTGTTCACAGCGTCTTTAATTTGTCAAAAGTAGGCGCGTAGCAAAGGGGGCGGCTGCTCCCCTTGAGCATATTTTTGGTATTTTTTAATGTTTATTTTTACAATATTGCTAGTGTTTCCCCTATATATATATGAGGTAAATAGGCCTGGGAAGTGCCATTCCCAGCGACCTGGGAGGCATTTTGGGTCAAAATTTCCTTCCGCTTCGCGCCAACTCATGGTGGCGCGGAGCGCTGAGACTGTCTATGGGCTTCACCCCCTTGACAAAGTCCTGGCTACTCCCCAGTTCAAAAGGCCTTAAAATTACATATGATATATATATATATATATATATATATATATATATATATATATATATATATATATATAATCAAGAAAAAGGTTGTTTTGAGGCAAAATTAGTGGAGGAAATGCGTGAAAAAGGAAGGGGTAAATTAGATATCAATACACTAACTACATAATGAACAATTTTTGTGTATGAGGTCTTTTCTCAGTTTTCACAAGTTCACCATTGTGTTTAAAATTAGGTCCTAAATCTTGCCCAAAACGATCCTGTGCACAAGGCATAAGTGTGGTTTCTGAGTGGGTAAAAGTTGACTAATTTATGACCATTAGTGGGCATTATGATCAACTGTTAAAAATGATTTAGCTCAGTGAACATTTTCTACATGCACAGCTGGATCATTTCATTGTATGATGCATCAATACTGTGACATTTGATTGATGAATGTCGGTGAGCGGTCGATCAACTATCGATATTGGTTTGGCTATAGTACTATATTGATGTGGTGTATGAGTGCCGCGTGCATACACCATTAGACGTCACAGGGCAGGCAGAAACGTACCCTGGAAATATATATGTTATTCATACAGTATGACCCTCGAAGTGTCTAGGACCAGCCTTGGCCAGGCCGACGTACGTACATTTTTACTGTCGTAATTTATTTGGGGTGGGGGTGGGTGGGTGCGGGATTTTTGGGGGCGGGATGAACAGTTCATGAGCTGTCCAGCTACCTTCCAAAGGCCCAGTAAGGGTAAATAAAACAAACTGACCATTAAGAAACTTCTCTTCTGTATGGAAAGCATAAAAACATTGTCAAATATTGCTCAACTAATGTATTTGTGGGTACTACACTGCATGCACAGCATACTATATGCTTGAGTGCACAATACCCAATTTCTAGATTAATGGAATTTTTCAGTTGATATTATGATATGTTGTTAGGCATTAAATGGCCTGAAATGCATATCAAAACAATTAGTAGCATCTTTTCTAACATTTCCATGCATCACAAATATCAAAATAAATGAATCATGATTTGACAGGTTATTTTTTGGAGCAACGGTCAAATTTTCACTTGTAACCGATTTTCGTGACCTTTTGACCTTTGGTGACCTCATTAACATACTAATTTGCAAAATGATTATTTGAATGAATAGAGTACTTAAATACAAACATGTTAAGGGGTATTTTGTTGTTCTGTGACTTACACTTCTAAAGATACAGTGATTTATGTTTCCCCTACCCCTAAATTTTGGTTCCAATAGAGCGTCAATGGGCATGGCATATGACGTCATTTTCTCGATTATTGCCAGGTTACCAAAAGTCTACCCAAACTTTTTTGATGTGCCACATGGTGTACTTCAATAATATGAAGAGAAACTTAGGAGACCTCTCATGCACACGGGGACCCCCTCAGCCTAAGGACTATGCTGGCTACCTCTGACTGCAAGCAAACACCTGAAACTACTCCTAAAAGGAGTTACAACCCTGAGTTGACACAAGACTTAAGCAAAAAGCATCAAAGAGCCTTGTAATAGTGGAGGCAAGAGAACTAATTTGAATAGTTTGGACAGAGTGTAATCAAGACTTCTCTTGAATGGCTTTGACAAAAGCATGAAAAGTCACTGCTACACTAGTGTGCAAATGGGTGCTTCAGATCAAAAATGCAACCAACTTCAGCAGTGCAGATGCCTTTGATGGTATACTGTGACAGGTGGGAGGAAAGCCAACTATAAGATCCATCACAGTTATGCTTCATGAGATATTGTATTTACAAGGCTTTCACAGTATGACCTCTGATGACCACAAATGACCTTTGACCTCTACCACAAACAATAGGATTTTTTTACCCAATATGGGGGCTAACTATGTACACCATCAACATTGCCCCTCATGACATACCCTGTTCGCAAGCAGTTTACAAGGTTTTATCACTTGATCTCCAATGACCTCAGGTAACTATTGAACTCTACCAAAACAACAAGGTTTATCTACTGACTAGAATGCATGCACATGCTGATCATTAAAATTATCTATGGTTCCTATGTCAAGATATCACATTTTTTCAAGCAATTACCATGATTTTCATAGTTTAACCTCCAGTGACCTCAGATACCCTTTGACCTTTACCAAATACTATACATGTTCTGACTAGTACACATTCACATGCAAAGTTTGAAAGTATCCCTGCTTTCTCACTTGAGATATTGCATTTAAAAGCTTTTTGGTTTTTGACCTCTAGTGACCTCACAAGACCTGTGACCTCCACCAAAACCAATAGCATTCTTCCTCTCAATACGATAAATCTATACATCAAGTCTGAAAACATCCACCATTCCTATCTTCATATGTCATATTCACAAGGTTTTTCAGTTCTTAACCTCTAGTGACCTCAAATGACCTCTGACCTCCACTAGAAAACAATTGAGTTCTTTCTCTCAATGTGATAAATGCATATGCCACAGATGAAAAGTAAATATCATTGCTATCTTGATATTTTATGTTAACAAGGTTTTCATTTTCTGACCTCTGGTGACCTCAAATGACCTTTGACCTCCATAAAAAAATAGGATACTTCCTTTCAACATGGCAAATCTATATATCAAGAATGGCAGTACCTGTCATTGATGCCTTGAGATATCATGTTTACATGCTTAGTATCACAAACATACACATACACTCACCAGACTGACTGCATAGATTCCTGACTTGGGCAAGGAATCAATAACAAATTTCAGTCAATACACCTGGGTCTGTACAGAAAGCTCAACACACACTTTACATATTGGACTTCTGTTTCATATCATGAAACAGTTTTATCTACCAAGCCTTCTTGTAATGTACATTGAAAGCTTGGTGGAGTAGTCAATGTTGGTTACGGTGTTGGACTTGGGATCTAAGGACTGATGGTTCAACTCCCACCTGGGTCATTACTTACTTTGTGTCCTTGGGCATCATGCTTTATCTCAACTGCTCTCTTCACCCTCCACGAGT
This sequence comes from Holothuria leucospilota, assembly GCA_029531755.1. Classification (NCBI taxonomy): domain Eukaryota; kingdom Metazoa; phylum Echinodermata; class Holothuroidea; order Aspidochirotida; family Holothuriidae; genus Holothuria; species Holothuria leucospilota. The sequence goes on along the minus strand of CM055963.1, from coordinate 32,105,342 downwards.
TAAATGGGTACCTGTGAGGTACAATACAGCTGTGCTGCACTGAAGGGAATGTGTCTGGGAGGATTTATCATTGAGCAGAGGTAAATTGTGGTGCACATTAGCATTGCCTATATATTGGCATATCAAAAATGCAAATATTATTATTACCAAGATGAAAGAAAGATATACCTACTTCTTCAATTTCATAGACCAATGCCACCTCGGAGGAGCTTTCAACTATAACTAAAAACCTTTGGTTCTGGATATTCACAAATTCTATCGCACCAACAGCTAAAAGACATGAAAATAGAGAGGGTAAAATTGTTTATCAGTAATTTGGTTTAACAACTTTAAGTTGTAAAAATCACAAACCAAGTTCTTCAAATAAATTTGATGACATCTAGAGAAAACTCTACTATGTTAGAAATCCTTAACATAAGATTTCAGATCAAACACAGCTTATGAAATTAATGAACAAGACTACTAAACAAAGGTCACTAAATATATAGAGAAAACAACTTCTTCATGAAATAAAAAAAACGGATAAAACAATGACACATGTGAGTAAGAAAATGGAAAATAGGAAAAATGTCATTTTTGCAAAATGAAAAAAAAAAATATTGAAAACACTAATGTGAAGGTAGCACGTCTTGCCAGAAGGGCCAATAGCCTTATGTTGCACCTCTGCATGACTCTCCACCTGTACCTGAGTTGTTATCACTACTTATTAAAATTTCTTGAGCAAACAAAATCCTGGACAGTGCTGACCACAACTTTGTTATCAACAAGTTATCAGCATCATACTGCCAAATGCACAAACATTGTATAACACTACTGCAACCTCCCCTGAAGGAGCTAATTGGGTTAGTGCATAGAAGCAAAGTGGAGAGGAGAGCCTTGTGAGAGGATGACTCATGCTCCAATAAACTTACGTTAACAAAACCCAATCCAGATGCAACGTATTACTAATGGCAAATCTAGCAGTATGCACTTCAAATAATGCACGACCAAACACTGTTTTGTTTTCATCTGAATGTTGTACAAGGCTTATTAAAATCAAAGAGAAGTAGACCACAAAGTTTTACAAAAAACAAAAACAAAAAAACAAAAAAAAAACAACACTTGACATATTTAGATGACAAAAAATGTGTAATTAGAAAGCTGAAAAGAACATGAAAGTTTCTGTTGGAGAACATGTAAAACTTGATACTCCTAACTATATAACTATATACTGAATAATGATGATAGATTTCAGCTTTGATAGATTTAGTAACCAATTTTTCAGTCAATATACTATACCACCAACATACTATAACTAATAGCTTATCACAGTTTTTTGTTGATGTAGACTTTAAATACCAAAGTATCTGAGGTGTTTTACAAATAATAGCCCAGATCAACTATAATTTGTCCCAGAAACATTGCTTCCAGTTAACAGTATGTTTAACACTGCACCTAAATGACAAGATATATCGCAGATTCCATCTCACCCCCTTCCCTCCCTACCCCCATCCCCCGGTGGATAAAGGCAGTTGAGATAAACTACCGCATCCCAGGATGCAATGTAATGAACGGGGTATTGCAGGAAGCAAACCAGCCATCCTTGGATCAAAAGTCACATGCCTTCACTGGGGGATACACAACTGTACCAAAGGTTCACTAGATTGAAAGCTCACTACATGGATGACCAGCTTGACCAACAAATCTATTTTAGATTAGAGGTATAATGTGAATTTGGGTTAGATGCAGAACTGGTTTAGGACTAGGATAAGGATAAGCCTCTGGTAGGATTAGGGTTTGGGTAAAATTTATGGTAAGGGTTAGTACTATGTTAGGATCTTCAGTCTAAAGGACCTTCAAACAAGTGAAGCCTGCCCCCTTCACCAAATGTCTTCCATACCACTTTCAGCTACAACTGTCTGGATTAATTCGAACTGATTCAGATCTGCATTGTGGAGGAATATTTCCAGCAATGAATCATCCCCAGCAAATACTAGGTAAGTCTTGTTGCCGATAGTGAAGGACTCTACATCCAAGGAGATGATAGCAACAGTTTGGTACAAAACCAAACTACCATTGAAGATAAAAATATCACTGTGGACATCTTCATCTGTAGGAAAAAGAGAAGTACTAATATATTATAAAATCTTATTAGCTTGGTGGAAAGATTTCAATCAGGGTTACGCCTACCTCTAAGGGTATGTGGAATCTTATCAAAGGGTTTTTGTGTGTAGATATGTGTCATTTTGTTGAAAAAGGAGTGAAGTACACATTATCAGCAAAACCATTTGATGATATTGTTTTCACTGCCAGATGATGAATGTGTCTAATACACTACAGTCTAACTCAAACGATGGAACAATGTAATTCTCACCTGATGAAGTTGAGCACACAGTTAATACAAAATTGTGGCAATGCAATGTTATATGCTGGAAAGGCATATTTTCCTTCCAGCCTGAAGGCACACATCATAGGTCATGCATACTTCAGAGGTACACCGATGAAGAAAGGTTGAACAGCCCTGGCTTAATTAAAAGTATCCAAATTTAAAAATCACACACAGAAAAAGAAAGAACTATCCAAGTCCAACATGAAAGGGGTTGGTAAGTAATTTAATAGTTTATCGTCATGGTCTGATGCTCCTTCGTAGTCTGTTTCATGCTTAAGGAAATATATTCAATAAATTTTGTGATCTTACTGATGAAAGAAGAGGGGGGGGGGAGGGAGGTATGGTTGAATGAAAAAGGCTCCATTCAAATCATACTGATTACAGGATTACTACAACTTACCACCAATACATGGGAATACACCTGCATTAGCAACTGCAAGAAACTTTGTTGAACCAATCTCTAATGAAGTCCATTTCATTGCACCATTAGTAGTAACAGAATCTGTAAAGTCAAATTTAATTTTCTCTGTTACCAGCAAGATCACTGTGATTCAATTACCAAAGAAAGGAACATAAAAGAAGAGCACTAGAAATGAAGAAATATCAACAGAAATTTATGACTGAATGAAAATATAAACACAGACAGGTATGAAGAAGAATGAGTGACAGGAAAATATTGTGTTTACATCAATAAGGTGAAGACAAAAATTAACTCTGGAAACAGCTTTACTTCTTATGTTTGTGTATATGCTTTTGGTGTATTCTAAACATTTTGTAAACATACTGGTTTTCATGGTAAAGTAGAGCAATGAGAAGCAATAAACTTTTAAAAATCAGTTCTAAATATTACTTGTGTAATTACTACGTGCTGTTCATAGTTCAAATGCAGCCTAATGACTCGGCATAATCTTTAAGGAAGTACTTGAATACATCTAATAACAGCAATTATGAGAAATTTCTAATATTGGTGTATGCTCAAGCAGACTTACAAAAAAGTTTTAAAAATTAATCCCCATAACAAATTTAACTTCTTTTCCATGAAGGTCTTTTCCAAAAGTCACCCTTCAAGATTTTAGAGAGCAGTTATAAGTGTCTACTGGGAATATGTTTAGTGTGTTGGTTGCCACCAATACTTAAGGAGGGGCAATTTTTATAAAATTTGCAATATGTTTGCCCTCCTTCCTGGTGACAATTTTGGATGCTGTGAGGATGAATGGCTTGTCACCCTGATGTATTTTGAAAGCTGGTTTTATCTCTAACTTGCTACAAATGGACGAGATAAACCTGATAAAATAATATCTATAGTAGTTGGAAATTCTTCATCCAATATCCTAAGATTTACCTGACAGTAGAAACTGTTGGTTGCTGTCACTCCATCTGTAGATGTAACTGTCAACACAAAGATAAACGTGATCTTCTGCATACACGGCGATGGCGAGATACATTGTACCACCATAGCTGAATGCTGCCATACTTTGGGATTGTTTAGGGATGGTCTGGACAGATTCAAAGAAATCTAAATCTGCAAAGGCACCTGAGAAAACATAAAAGTGACAAAGCTGATGAAAATATTTCAAGGGAATGAAAATGAAATGTTGTACGGGAATGGAGGTTCCTATCAAAGGTATAGGACAGGAACAAAAAAGTGAGTATTTGACATTTCATAATAAAACATCAGGTATGATTGCTCTTGAGTGTAGACTTCTCTTCAAGAATAATGACACATTATTTAAAGAACAAAGTGTATCCATGGTAACCACTCACAACATGCAACTTTCAAGGAAGAAACTTTACATGAGTGTAAAACAAAATTTTTGGATTTACATGAAAAGCTACAATATTTGGCAATAATTGGAAAGATTCAAGTATGTAAAATATTAAAGACATCTGGGACAGACCATAACCTGCAACAATGGTACTTTGTTGCCAGACTGCAGTACAAGACTTTTGGTAATTTTGAGCTTTTGTGAAATTGCATTGAGACCTTTGGTTGCCTTGTACATGTTAATTTCACTCTGGCACCAGGCAGGTTTATGTCACAAAATTAAACTATTACATAAACCTTTCAGCAAGTTTTACCATTTTCACATTCTTTTTCCTTTTAAAAAATGCTGTTGGAGTTGTACACAATGTCATAATGTAAAAAATAGTACCTGCTTTATAATGTAAAATTATACTACAAGCAAAGAGACCAGTAATTCTCACTGAAAATTAAATATCATGCATAGTGTTGGGTGATATATTGAAAATTATCGTTACCATGATAATTTCTTTTTATAACGATAGGATAACAAGAATTCAAAAATGACGATAAATTCTCGAAAAAAAATGAAAAAAATTTGCCTTGTAATGCTTTATATATCTTCTCATTGCTGTCTCCGAAATGTTTTTTTTTTTGAAGACATTCTTCTTTACATTGAACTGAAGAATAGTCGATGAAAGTTTGTCACTGAATATTCTAACATGCATGAGCACGGAAGCAAACTTCAAGGGAAATTGTCTTTATGAAATTTATAGTGGATATCAAATTATCACGATAAACTTTGTTCTGTTATCGCGACGGTAAAAAAGTCAGTATCGCCCAACACTAATCATGCATTTGTTCATTTAAATCCAAATCTCACATAATCTGCAATAATGCCACGCAGAAGGACACATGTCATACTTAAAAAATAAAAATTCCATTATTTCACCACACGCTCTCACCTTCTACTTGCATATTACAACAATGTTGATAATACACAAACAGCAAATGCCTGGTACCTACAATGTATTTTACCTACAACCTTACCCAGAAATCAGATTAGGATTTCAATGACAAAAAAAAAAAAACTAGCCACAATTTTACTTTCTTATTAGTACATCAATAATTCAAAAATTGAGAACTTGTCTGGAGTAAAAGCTATGACACAAGCATGAAATGTGACCTACATACAATATCCACATACACACACACAATCACCCACTTGTATCTGCAGGGGTCGAAATTTAATTTTTTTGCTGCTGTTCCACGGAACAGCGCTTTTTCCAAAATTACTGTTCCGGATCAGATTTTACTGTTCCGGAGCACAGAAACTCGGCATACGTACAGTTCGTGCACGCGTGCAAACTGCAAAGGTGCAAATTGCATTGCTGTCTACTGCATTCGAGTGGTATGACTGCACGACTTGACCGTAATGTGGGGAGGTGAATTTTTTGCCTGCAGCGGGGATTAGCCAGTGGGATATCCTGATTTTCCTTTGGTTCTTATTTTTTAAGCACAAAGTTATCGCCAATAATTTTGCATTGTCTTGAGACCTAACATTGCAGTGTCCCACAACCTACTGTGGGATGAAATACACTCAAAATTGATGCAGAAGGCACAGCAAGCAAGGCAAGTGGGATTTGAGTGAGAGCATAAAAGTTCCACGGTAAAGGAATATTTTTGCTTCATTCATCCTTTGCACTGCGGTTTATTGCTATAGCAAAGCAATGAGTGTGTTCTCCAACATACGAGTGCACATACTGTTGTTATTTTCTCGCAGCAAATTTACGTGAAATCGTTCTAGTCGTAACCTTGATTCAAGTATCATTCCACACAGTAAGTCAAGGGGAAGATCTTAAGAGGAAAAACAAACACTTAGGACCCATTGACTTTGGTTGCGAGATATCAGCAGTCAGAATTGCTTTTAGACATTTTAAGTTTGGGTGTTTAGTTGCTAGCTTGGAGGGAATATTAATACAAAACCCCCTAAAAACACAATAAAGTGTAGGGAATATCAATGAATAGTTAAGAGGCCATTTGGAACATACCACGCAAGACAAGGGGTGATGCAAGATGACCTTCGCTTGTAGGGCAATAAATGACATACTGTACTAAAAGTTTTTATGTGTTTGGTAGTAAAACTTCAGTATGTGCGTTCACACAGCACTGTACCATGCAGCATAGGGAATAACACGTGCAAATAACTGACTTTAATTGATAATGGTGGAACGAGATTGCATTTTACACTTAAGCCAAAATTTACGGGGATTTTTATATTCACGGCGTCATTACTTTATCAGAGATTAGAATGTGCGTATATTTATATGCACTTTGCTTCTTGTGGAAAAACACTGTTCCACGGAACAGTGGCTTTTGAAAAGTTACTGTTCCGGCACTAAAAGCACTGTTCTCGGAACAGCGGAACAGTGGGAATTTCAACCCCTGATCTGTCACAAACACTCTCATTAATTGTATGTGACAATGAGCACTTCCACTGCAAATTGACACGTTGGCAAGTTCCCACATTCTGCCTAACACTACCAAGGGGTTTTACATTAGAAGTAGACACATAGTGTACAACAGAGGAAAATTGACCTAAGATTATATGACTAACTGACATGAGGAAAGTGGAAGCACGAAAATGTGTCAGAACTGTGAGAAAGCAGGTCAACTGCCTTCTGAAAAAAAAAAAAAAACAGGTTTTTCATATGATAATACCTGTGATTTCTTTTGTTTTCCACTCACGCTCCTGTTCACAGTTTAGACACAACATTTACAGTTCTCAGGTATGTAAGAAACTTTTATATATATATATATATATATATATATATATATATATATATATATATATATATATATATATATAACGCTAATTCCTACTGTACGGGGAAATCGATATATCGCGGTTTCGTTAAGGCGAAGAAAAAAACAATAAAATACATTAAAAAATATTTCCCCCTTTGGAAACCAGATATACAACAACGCTTTTTCAATGGCCCACCATCCGTACGCGTTAAAAGATACGGGTACGTAACTTGGTCAACATTGAAGTAATAGCATGTAAACCATGTGGTGAAACGGACGTTACCATCCGTTTACGTATTCCTATATAAAAAGCGTGTGATTTCGCAAAGACGACCTAATTTTTTCGCCTTTTAGACGATTTCCCTTTTTAGGGGTTTTTTTCATACAATATTTCCCCTTAATCCCAAGTTAGCAATATATATATATATATATATATATATATATATGTATATACGTATATATATATGTATATATGTATATATATATGTATATATGTATATATATATGTATATATGTATATATATATATATATATATATATATATATATATAACGCTAGATCGACCTGTTAGGCGAAATCGGTATACCGCCAATACAACCGGCGAAGAAAAAAACAATAAAATACATAAGATTATATTTCCCCTTTTGGTTCTGAGATATATATGCACGTTATTTCAATGGCCCGTAAGTCCTTAGTGTTAACGGATACATGCACGTAAGTTGGTGTGCAGCTAAGTAATTGCATAAACATTATGTGGTAAATCGGACTTGCGTATAGAGTTACGCATTCCTATATAAAACAGTGTGTAAAACGTTAAGGCGAAACGATTTTTTCGCCTAAGGGTCGAGTTCTCCCAACAGTCGCGTTTTTTCATATGGTTTCTCGCCTAAATCCCAAATTAGCAAAATATATATATATATATATATCACTCCTTTTAAATTACACTCACTCCTTCCCTAAAACTACACAGGCAGTATCTCTAATATTCACACAATATATTGTTTAATACTATCAAACTCAAATAGATTTTTATTCCATGTAGTACTCCAATATACCCTTCTGTCATGAATATTTCAAAATAATAATAAACCAGAATGCAAAAATGCATTGAGGTTTCGATGATATATGTTCTATTCCAAATAATGCCATGTCCCATATCTTTCAGTCACTGGTCAAGTGCTGCTATCTTAACATGTTGGAAAAACAATTTTAGGTTCATATTTGATCTTGGGAATTCCTGGGAAATTTTGCATTTTGACATCTGATGACTCAAGATGATGATCTTGGAAATTCTTGGGAAAATTTGCTTTTTGCCTTCTGGTGAACCCATGAGACGATCTTGGGAATTCTTAAAATTTTGCTTTTTGACCCCAGATGACCTTTGACATCCATCAAAAACGATAGAATTCTTCTTCTTACCATAATGCATGTACATACTAAGTATGAAATCTATTCAAGCTTCTTATCTTGAGATATCGTGTTAAAAACATTTTCAGTGTTTGACCCCTGGTGACCCTACATGACCTTTGACCTCCACCAAACATGATAGCATTCATCTTCCCACCATAACACATCCACATACTACCTATAAAATCTATCCAAGCTTCCTAACTTGAGATATCATGTCAACATGGTTTTCAGAGTTTGACCTCCGGTGACCCCGGATGACATTTGACCGCCACCAAAAATGATAGGGTTCTTCCTCTTACGATAACACATCTACATACTAAGTATGAAATTTATCCAAGCTTCCTAACTTGAGATATCGTGTTAACAAGGTTTTCAGCATTCGACCCCCAGTGACCCCAGATGACCTTTGACCTCCATAAAAAACGATAGGGTTCTTCCTCTTACCATAACACATCTACATACTAAGTATGAAATTTATCCAAGCTTCCTACCTTGAGATATCGTGTTAACAAGATTTTCAGAGTTTGACCTCCGGTGACCCTAGATGACCTTTGACCTCAACCAAAAACGATAGAGTTCTTCCTCTTACCATAACACATCTACATACTAAGTATGAAATTTATCCAAGCTTCCTAACTTGAGATATCATGCTAACAAGGTTTTCAGCATTCGACCCCCGGTGACCCCAGATGACCTTTGACCTCCACCAAAAACGATAGGGTTCTTCCTCTTACCATAACACATCCTGGACTAAGTATGAAATTTATCCAAGCTTCCTACCTTGAGATATCATGTTGATAAGGTTTTCAGCATTCGACCCCTGGTGACCCCAGATAACCTTTGACCTCCACCAAAAATGATAGGGTTCTTTCTCTTACCATAGCACATCTACATACTAAGTATGAAATTTATCCAAGCTTCCTAACTTGAGATATCGTGTTAACAAGGTTTTCAGAGTTTGACGTCCGATGACCCCCAGATGACCTTTGACCTCCACCATGAACGATAGGGTTCTTCCTCTTACCATAATGCATCTACATACTAAGTATGAAATTTATCCAAGCTTCCTAACTTGAGATATCGTGTTAACAAGGTTTTCAGCATTTGACCCCTGGTGACCCCAGATGACCTTTGACCTCCATCAAAAACGATAGGGTTCTTCCTCTTACTATAACACATCCACATACTAAGTATGAAATTTATCCAAGCTTTCTATCTCGAGATATCGTGTTAACAAGGTTTTCGGAGTTTGACCCCTGGTGACCCCAGATGACCTTTGACCCCCACCAAAAACAATAGGGTTCTTTCTCTCAATATGGGGCATCTATGTACCAAGTTTGAGAACTGTCAGAGTTTCCCTTCTTGAGATATCGTGTTAACGAGCAAAGTGTCACAAACACACATACACACACACATACACACACACACATACACACACACTCACATACACACATACATACACACATACGCCATCACGAATGCATTGGTTTCTCTTATCATCGAAACCAAAAAACATGCCAAAATCTTTCACCAGCCACAGGGATTTTTTCACACCAATTTGCACAAAGTAAACAATCATGAATTTAATACATCCTATCATCCCACTATAAACTGAAAATGAGATGCACACAGAAAAAAGTAGGGAAGTCTAATATGCCATGTAGTACCAATATGTATGAGTTGGGTAATTCCGTAATTAGAGAGCAAAGTGGCCTATTGGTTAAGATACAGTAGGTGCTGCACATGTGATCCAAGGATTGCCGGTTCGACTCCCGCCTGGGTCATTACATTGTGTCCTATGCAAGATGCTTTTATCTCAATTGCCTCTCTCCACCCAGGGGTTAAATCGTTACTTGAGGTAAACTGTCAAACAGCGGGCTGTTAGAGCTGCTGTCACACTGGAGGGATTGTATGCAGGATAATTTTTCATTGAGCAGGGGTAATATGTGCTGTGCCTTTGATTATAATTGTCAAGATATTGGTGCATTAAAATATGCAAAAATTATATTATTATTATCCTAACATGTCATGTTAAAAAACACAATATTTTTAAATTTGTCATTATCCCACCTCTCATGAATTTAAAATGAGTCAGTTGAAATCCAAAGATATATGTGGCACTTTTCAAAACTATGCTAAACGTTGATGTAAAACTGTAAAACACCACTCACTGTCATTGAAGTACACTACAAACCTTACCTACCCACTAGTCAAACAAATTACTAAATGCTGTTGTAAATACCATACTGAAGAATTTAGTTCTAATGAATTTTTTTTACCTTTTTATGCTATTTTGTGTCCTCAGTAGTTGACATTTATGAATTTGCGATTTATTGCATATGAGAAGCCCTAGGCTATGTTTTAATCTCAGCAAATTTGCTTTGTGCATCTCCAAGCATTTGACCAACCTATACACCTAAACTGTTGATGTGCAACAGCTTCAACAACCTTTGATGCAGCGATTTCTGCCTGTAAGCAATTCGTTAAGTTTCAGGTTTTTTGCCTGATGGGAAAGAGCTTGAAAGACTTTAATTCTACCTACCCTCATATGTGTCCTGTAGGTCATCAATTGTATTACAAATCTCTGAAGAAATCCACTGCAACCTCTTGATGTCAGATGTAATTTTCCTCAAAAATATGTCCCAGTCCTGTTCCATCTCTAGAAGATTAAATCCACTGATCAGGTGGTTTGTAGCGACATCCACCTCAAAGGTAACATTTCCTGTAACTGTCCAGGTCCCCTCAACAGCCTGGTCAGAACCAGAAAGGGTTACCCTGCTTCTTGCAATTTCAGTAAGATTCTGGAGAGAAGCCAGACCTACATAACAACCAAACCAAGAAAATTTCTGAAACTAAATAGTGAGAAACTAGCTAAACATCTTTTTCTTTCAAATAACTTTATGATATCCAGGTTAAAAGGCTATTAAACTTTGACACAATCTGTTTACTCCTCTGGACCACAAAAGAGAAGGAACTCAACTGCTGATAACAAAATACGTGGAGCTGGAGCACTTATGCAGGAGATAAAATCCAAATGTATATTTTTTTTCGGGGGGGGGGGGTTGGCAGTAGGGGGCAGGTAAGCAGACAATTTACCATTTTTCTTTTTCTCATTCTCTCCATTGTTGGTCTACAGTACATTTCTTTCCTGTTCCTAACTTGCATTAAGTTGTAATGGTATGCCAAAAGTGTACACAACCATGTGTGGGATATATATGATAATGTATGCCTACACACAGGTGAGCAGTATCTTGTAATATGAAAAGTCTAGTTCTCCCCCACCCCATCCCCCCAATGGGGTCATTGCCCATAATGAGCAATTGACCTTTTCTAACTTTTTAACATGAGTACGCATACAAGGGTCAAATGTTCTCAAAAGCTAGTAAGAATACCAACTCCAAATACAGAGTATATAGCAAATGTCAAAAGGTTTTTTAGAATAACAAGCTGAAAATGTGAGCTGACTGTTAAAAAAAAACTGATAGCAGCCTAAATGTGTATCAGAATACACATACCTGTAATTATCAGATCATTTGTAAACTCAGTCTCTCCTTCAAAAGTGTAATGACCTGTCATGTTGAAATCATCCGACAGTCTGATTGGTATCCTGAAGATAGAACTGTTGAACAATGCCAGCTGTAAGTCACCTAAAATATCCACATCTTGTAAAAATGTCTTGTCTCCTGTAATATTCATGGGAGCACCCAAGTTGAAAGTATCTTCCAATAAATCTGGGAGGTACAATCCATTCACTAAACCTGCAGTTTAAAAAGAAAAAATAATGCCATACAAACTTTCTTTGCAACACTGTTTGATCAAATAAGTGCATAAATATATAGAAAGACATTTCACAAGGTGAGCGGAAGGAGTTTGCCTGAAATTTCTCCTAACATGCAAACAATGACATGAGTTTGCCCTGAAAATGTCCCCCGCCTTCTTTCCTCTATCAAAAGCCTATGAACCAGAATGCAAAAATGCATTGAGGTTTCGATGATATGTTCTATTCCAAATAATGCCATGATGTCCCATACCTTTCAGTCACGGGTCAAATGCTATCTTAACATGTTGGAAAAATACAGTTTTTTTGTTCCTATTTAATCTTAGAAATTCTTGGGAAATTTGCGCTTTGACCTCCACCAAAAATAATAGGATTCACCTTCTTACCAAAATGCATCCACATACTATGTATGAATTCTATCCAAGCTTCCTAACTGGAGATATTGTGTTAACAAGATTTTCAGAGTTTGACCCCCAGTGACCCCAAATGACCTTTAAACTCCACCAAAAATAACAGGATTTTTAGTCTTAATATAAGGATCTACATACTAAGTATGAAAGTTATCCAAGCTTCCAAACTTGAGATATAGGGTTTGACCCTCGGTGACCCCAGATGACCTTTGAACCCCACCAAAAACGACAGGGTTCTTCCTCTTACTATAAGGCATCTACATACAAAATATGAAATTTATCCAAGCTTCCTACCTCGAGATATCATGTTAACAAGGTTTTCAGAGTTTGACCCCTGGTGACCCCAGATGACCTTTGACCTCCTCCAAAAACAATAGGGTTCTTCCTCTCATCGTACCGCATCTACATACTAAGCATGAAATTCATCCAAGCTTCCTACCTCAAGATATTGTGTTAACAAGGTTTTGAGAGTTGGACCCCCAGTGACCCCAAATGACCTTTGACCTCCACCAAAACTGATAGCATTCTTCCTCTTAACATAAGACATCTACATACTAAGTATGAAACTTATCCAAGCTTCCAAACTTGAGATATGGTGTTAACAAGGTTTTCAGGGTTTGACCCCCAGTGACCCCAGATGACATTTGAACCCCACCAAAAATTAAACGGTTCTTCCTCTTACTATAAAGCATCTACATGCAAAGTATGAAATTTATCCAAGCTTCCTACCTCGAGATATCATGTTAACAAGGTTTTCAGAGTTTGAGCCCTGGTGACCCCACATGACCTTTGACCTCCTCCAAAATGATAGGGTTCTTCCTCTTGCCATAACACATCTACATATAATGTATGAAATTCATCCAAGCTTCCTACCTTGAGATATTATGCATACAAGGTTTTCAGGTTTAACCCCCAGTGACCCCAGATGACCTTTGACCCCCACCAAAAACAATAGCCTCCTCTTAATATGGGGCATCTATGTACCAAGTTTGAAAACTGTCGGAGTTTCTCTTCTTGAGATATCGTGTTAACAAGGTTTTCAGGGTTTGACCCCCGCTGACCCCAGATGACCTTTGACCTCCACCAAAAATGATAGGGTTCTTCCTCTTACCTTAACGCATCTACATACTAAGCATGAAATTCATCCAAGCTTCCTACCTCAAGATATTGTGTTAACAAGGTTTTCAAGGTTTGACCCCCTGTGACCCCAGGTGACCTTTGACCCCCACCAAAAACAATAGGGTTCTTCCTCTCAATATGGGGCATCTATGTACCAAGTTTGAAAACTGTTGCAGTTTTTGTTCTTGAGATATCGTGTTAACAAGGCTTTCAGGGTTTGACCCCCGCTGACCCCAGATGACCTTCGACCTCCACCAAAAATAATAGCGTTCTTCCCCTTACTATATAATCCATCTACATACAAAGTATGAAATTCATCCAAGCTTCCTACCTTGAGATATCATGCACACAAGGTTTTCAGGTTCTGACCCCGGGTGACCCCAGATGACCTTTGACCCCCACCAAAAACAATAGGGTTCTTCCTCTTAATATGGGGCATCTATGTACCAAGTTTGAAAACTGTCAGAGTTTCTCTTCTTGAGATAACGTGCACACAAGCTGAGCGTCACAAACACACACACATGCACACACACATACATACACACATACGCCATCATGACCGCATAGGTTTCTCTTTCATCGAAACCAATAAGTGGTAACTTTTAGCATGGTGACATGAGTGTTGGGGATAGTTGATGAGCCAAAGCAAACCCCCCTTTTCCACACCATTTGCCATTCTATATCTTATATTAACCTTCTGAGAACTCAGAAACCTGTCGTGTGCCTGTCTGGGCAGGTTTTTTGACTTAGTTTATTAGAGCATGAGTCATCCTCTCACACCTAGCTCTCCTCTCTTTTCCTGACTGAAAGGTTGTTCAGTGGTGCATGTCTAAATGCAGACAATAGTCTCTGTAGCAAACCTTGCAAGCCAAGTAGTTTTACTGGTTGATAAGAGAGTTGTGGTCAAAAGTGCCTTGGAAGCTTGTTTGCTCAAGAGATTAAAGTTCAGATAACAACTCTGGGGACATGTGGAGAGAGCTGCAGAGGTGCAACATATGGCCAATGGGTCCTCTCATGACATGCAAATTAAATTTGGAACAAATATTGTAAGCCTACAGTCAGAGAAATCACAAGGGTGGTTTGCAGGGGGATCAAGTGACTTGACGTGCACCCCCAGACCCCAGGGCTCGGACTACCTGTCTGCTTGATCATCCCTTTGGGAACTCAGCAAACTCTTATTTAAAGCCCAGCTGGCGGTGTCATTCTTGCAACAAAAGAACATGACCGCATCATACTGCTCAATTTAATTTCAGTGCTCTTGCCATCACGAATCAACAATTCACAGGAGGCAGATCAGCGCAAAAAGTACACAAGCTTTCATTTTCCTTTTCCTTCTCCTTTCCAATTTTTCTTATTCTTTGTTTCCCTATCATTTTCTCTATTTTTCTTTTTTTGTCTGCCTTCATTTTGTCCCCCTAGCCCGTGTAGGGAGGGGCGGTCGCCCCCTTCCTCCTTTTATTACACCACTGCGTACAGTTGAGTTCATAACTCTCCATCATAGAAGAAAGTGGTAGAGGTGTACCGGATATCCGGTCCGGCCGGACTATCCGGCCGGATAATGAAAAATTATCCGGTTCCGGTTCCGGCCGGACTTTTTTAAAAATCCGGCCGGAACCGGACTTTTTGTGAATCATTAGTAAAATGCCCTACAAGTACATTTAAGAGATGTTTAAGATAAAAAGAACTAATTTAAACCAGTGTTGTCACAAAGGGGGTTGGAGAGATGGGTACAAGGGATTATCTTTCAAAAATGAGTCCCTCCCATGGAAGGGAGTACATTCCATTCACAAGTTGTACCAACTCAGGTTAAAACTAAAAACCAAACATCTCAGTGATTCCTAGTTGTTTGCAAATGAAACAAATTTGTATAAAGATAATCATAAATCCCACTGGTTCCATATCTCATTAGTTCCCTTTTGGACCATTGAGATGGTGGACTATGCTGGGGGATCAATGAGCAAGGGCTATAGACATTATCCCCTACAACAGGGCATGCCACACCAAGAAAATTTCTCAATCCACCAATTACATTTATTTAAGAAAGACCCCTCCCAATTTACATGCCTTGATAAAATAGTCTACTGTATGCACAACCAGATACCTGTGTTGTTAAGGAAAATGTTCATCTACCGAAAGAAGAAATGAAATTATAAACTGAATTATGTCATCTTTGACCAATCAATTCTGTAGTAGCTTCAAAACAAGCCTAGAGTAGCTGCTGAATACACCCTGTATGATAATATTTAAAACATATGTTTAAGGGAAATTTCACTTCAGATATTTGTGTTTGAATGCTGGAAGATTGTACTGGTGTCAGGTGTATATTTGGATGAGGGGTCTAATCTAGTTTTCAAAAAAACAAAAAACAAACAAAAAAAAAAAAAAAAACAAAGAACCCCCCCCCCCCAAAAAAACCCAAAATATCAGAGGCTAACTCTTTATTAAATTTATGCCAGGGGCCCAGGCCCTGCCCATAACAAGTTAGTAGGCTTTCGAAACTATTTTAATTTTTACTATTTTCTGATTGAGATTATGCACTTGTCAATTGTAACCATGGCCCCCATATCTTGGCCATAGCGGGGCTGTTGCATCATTTTTGCCAGGGATGTGCAGTTTGATTTGTCCCCACTATGAGGGGAATGTAATGGGACTTTTAGCCAGGATGTGCATTGCAAAAAAATGGGCCGGGTAGTTACCCCAGGGTTTGCATTCATGAAAATACTGCATGTTCGGTTAATTGCTGCCCCACTATGCGGGGCCATTGTATTGAAGTTAGCGGGGGATGTGCATTGAAATGCTGTCCTGCCCTACCGGGACTTTATTCAAATGTAGCCAGGGAGGACAAACACTTGTTACATTGCTATAAATCACATCCCGGCCTAAGTCCCTGCTATGCCCGGGTGTGGGGGACCGTGGTTACTTGTAACTGACAAGTGCATTATTATCTCAGTCACACATTTGAATTTAATACTGAATTGCATTTAACTAATTAAGAAATGATTTGAATTAATGCCAAGTTAAAAGAAAATGAAAACAAAACAAAAACAAAAGCTACACATAAGTGACTTGATTGAAGTCTCTTAAATCCATGGAGGTCAAAATCAACAGACTTTTATCACTCATGTTACCTGGATGGGATGGGAAAGGGAATACTGTAGACTTAATCCTTCATTAAAAAGATGATCCCTTTCCAGTATTTGTAGTGGAGTTGTGTATTGATCATTAAAATTTACTCTTAATGCCTAATGGGTGATCTCTAAGCCTGCTGACACCTCTGCCATCATGTACCATTGGTACTTCTATTTTATTTGGACCCTGATTTCAGTTATAAGATTCCTATTGAAAAAATCCGGTCCGGCTGGATTTAATCCGGCCGGATAGTTCGTACTGTCCGGTAAAATCCGGTCCGGCCGGATCTTAAAATTCCAGATCCGGTACATCCCTAGAAAGTGGGATATAGACTATGACCTTCCACTCAACTTTTTGCACATAGTTTACTGTTCATAAGAAGAAAAATCAAGTAACATAAAAAACACAAGAATAAGCTTCCTCCCTCTGACAAAATTGAAATCATGGGATGCCAAACAGATGTTTTTGTTGGATTGCCTATTCATGTACTACTGTGTTCATAGTAATATTCGAACCATCATAACAATTGATTGATTGAAGTGCTTGCTTTCTTTCTATCAGCACCCAGTAAAAGCAATTTGGCCCTTTATCTCTGACATTTTCACGCGTGAAAAGTGCTGCAGGATTTCACACTTGTCACAAAGCAAAAGAGAATAGATGACTCCTGAATACTTTGGAGACAACGTTATCACACCTGACATCTAGTTGCTTGAAGTAGGATTTCACACAAAGATTTTACTATCACCCCTGAACATTAGCAGAGACCATCTGATAAATAAATGGAGAGCCCAACAGAAAGGAGAGACAAAGCTCAGAAGATCAGATCTGATGGCAGGCAAATAAAGAAGGGCAATTCTTTTCTGTCAACCAGAATACAAAAAATACATTAAACTTTCCATAAATTCCTTACACAAGACTGTTTATTCTGGGAGTTGTTATTTGGAAGGAGATTGTTCGGAAAGTTTAATTTATGCTAATATGCTACGATCCACTAAATACCGAGGAGATTATTAATGATAAGCTACTTATTCCGTTGATGGGGAATTCTTTCTTTTATTCGTTCGCTTCAATGCGACATCGATATGTTAGCAACATCATTCAGGTCTAGTAATCCTATCACAATTGGCTTACTCTGGACAATGCTTTGATGAGTAGGTTTACGCCGCCACCAATTCAGGGGCAGGTGCTACAAAACTCGAAACGACTGTTTCATTGAAATAAACCAATGAGGTCTGCCCCTTCCTAAAGAAAGAACGTCATGCAAATGAGCTGCAGAGGCAAAAGTCTAAATTTTGTCGCAACAATTTGGAAAGTTCCTGAAGCTTCCTGAAACCAGAATGCAAAAATGCATTAAGGTTTCGATGATATATGTTCTATTCCAAATAATGCCATGATGTCCCATATCTTTCAGTCACTGGTCAAAATTTCCCAAGAATTCCCAAGATCATCATCTGGGGTTACGAGAGGTCAAAAAGCAAAATTTCCCAAGAATTCCCAAGATAGTCATCAGGGTCACCAAAGGACAAAATGCAAAATATCCCAAGTATTCCCAAGGCCTAACGTTACAGTATAGCCTTGAGGCTATGCTAAATACTTGGCAAGGCCCTAAGTAACATTAGCCTAGGTCTAGCCTAGGCCTAGCTATAAGTATAAACCTAGCCTAGGCCTATGCACAGCTGGTCACAGAAATCTCTCTGTAAATACTACAAACTTAGATGATGGGTACCAACATTTGACAGGCAATAACTGCTTTGACTAGCCCTAGCCTAGGCCATAGCTATTACAGTAACCTAGGCCTACCTCTAATAAGTAATATCAGCCCATACATACTGTACTACAATTAGGCTAGCATGTACTGTGGCAGTTAGGCTAACATAACATAACATAACAAGTTAAAGGGCAAAGGAGGGCTAAGACCCCATAAGATGCCCTGAAGTCCATACAGCTTAACTGAAAACAAAGAACCAACCAACACCAAATGAGCCCAGCACAATTAGATTCTACCACACTTATGGAAGAACTTGTCAATGTTAACCTTAAAGCAGTGCAAATTGAGAAAAGAGGTGACTGGAGAACAAATTCGGTGTAGCAGATATAAACTTTCCAGACTGTGAAGGGCCAAGGCCTCATAAGATGCCCTGAAGTCAATAAGCCCTAAACCAAAAGCAAACAACCAGACCAACACCATGGGAGCCCAGTACAATCAAAGTCCTAGTCCTGTGACTAAGGCTAGGACTTAGTCACAGGACTAGGACTTTGTCTAGGCCTAGCCCATAAACCTGGAACTCTGCATTAGATTTATGTACTGAGTCTAACGTTATTGTGTGTGTAGGCTAATGTTTGTTGTTGGTTCTGTAATGTAACAACACTTAGGCCTAACAGTTAGGCTAGGCCCTAACTGTTTGGCCTAGGCCTACGTTAAAACTTGATCTGCCTGGTAAATTTTCCACTAAAGTTACTCATACTACTCTGCTACTCTGAAGAGGAGCCATATTACATATTCCTGCTGTAAATTTTCCTGCTATTTTTCCAATTCAGTTACAGTCAAATCTAACATTAAAGACAGACAGTCATCACCCCAAAGTATATTTTTAGTGTGGGTATATCAAAATTCTCAGTTGGTGACTGCTCTTTGATTGACATCAAAGTTTGAAAATTTAAAAGATGCAGAGTAGCTCACATTCCACACAAGGCAGAGAGAGTGCTTTTATTACATTTTATAGCCTTGTATGCTCACCAGGACCTTGTCTTAAGCAATAAAACAGGTTTACTCCCACACAAGGAAGAGCTTCATACAGTTGTGGGAGGAGCTAGAAGTTGCATAGTTGGGAGAATTGGAACTGTCTGGGATCATGAAAATTCCCCTTTAACGTTGGGCTACTCAGCCAGCTCAACAGACCTTGGCAGGAGTCTGTCACTGCACTCAGAAACTAGCTTTTAACACAGTTTTTGATTGGTTGAAAGTGGATCTGTTTACAACTGATCAACCAATGATATGGTAGCTTATGGAATGTCATGGATCTGCTGCAAACTATCTACTGATTGGTTTAACATCAACTTGTTGACAAAAATTTAACCAATAACATAACAGCATAGATTACTGGGCTAAAATAAATACACTGCAGTACTGTACAGAAAAGTGAAATACTGTAGTCTATTCTCAGTCTTTTGATATGTTGGCTAAAGAATAATAAAGTTCGTGAAAGGACCTACTTACTCATTCAAAATTTGGATTATCAAGGAAAAATCTGTACTCCCATATCTACAATGATTTTCCGTACTGAATATGGAAAGTCCGTGCTGGTTGGGAGCTCTGTCTCAGGGTTTGACACCCCTGGTGACCCCAGATGACTTTTGACCCCCACCAAAAATGATAGAGTTCTTCCTCTTACTATAAGGCATCTAAATACAAGGTATGAAATTTATCCAAGCTTCCTACCTCGAGATATCGTGTTAACAAGGTTTTCAGAGTTTGACCCCCGGTGACCCCAGATGACCTTTGACTTCCAACAAAAATGATAGGGTTCTTCCTCTCACCATAACGCATCTAAATAATAAGTATGAAATTCATCCAAGCTTCCTACCTCAAGATACTGTGTTAAAAATGTTTTCAGGGTTTAACCCCTGGTGACCCCAGGTGACCTTTGACCTCCACCAAAACATTAGGGTTCTTCCTCTCAATATGGGGGATCCATGTACCACGTTTGAGAACTGTCAGAGCTTCCCTTCTTGAGATATCGTGTTAACAAAGTTTTCAGAGTTTGACCCCCGGTGACCCCAGATGACCTTTGACCTCCACCAAAAGTGAAAGCGTTCTTCCTCTTACCATAACGCATCTACATACAAAGTATGAAATTCACCCAGGCTTCCTACCTTAAGATATTGTGTTAACAATGTTTTCAGGGTTTGACCCCCGGTGACCCCAGGTGACCTTTGACCTCCACCAAAAACAATAGGGTTCTTCCTCTCAGTATGGGGCATCCATGTACCAAGCTTGAGAACTGTCAGAGCTTCCTTTCTTGAGATATCGTGTTAACAAAGTTTTCAGGCTTTGACCCCCGGTGACCCCAGATGACCTTTGACCGCCACCAAAAATGATAGGGTTCTTCCTCTTACCGTAACGCATCTACATACAAAGTATGAAACTCATCCAAGCTTCCTACCTCAAGATATTGTGTTAACAATGTTTTCAGGGTTTGACCCCAGGTGACCCCAGGTGACCTTTGACCTCCACCAAAAACAATAGGGTGCTTCCTCTCAATATGGGGCATCCATGTACTACATTTGAGAACTGTCAGAGCTTTCTTTCTTGACATATCATGTTAACATGGTTTTCAGAGTTTGACCCCCGGTGACCCCATGTGACTTTTGACCTCCACCGAAAGTGAAAGGGTTCTTCCTCTTAATATGGGGCATCTATGTACCAAGTTTGAGAACTGTAAGAGCTTCCCTTCTTGAGATATCGTGTTAACAAAGTTTTCAGGGTTTGACCCCCGGTGACCCCAGATGACCTTTGACCTCCACCAAAAATGATAGGGTTCTTCCTCTTACCATAACGCATCTACATACTACGTATGAAATTCATCCAAGCTTCCTAACTCAAGATATTGTGTTAACAATGTTTTCAGGTTTTGACCCCTGGTGACCCCAGGTGACCTTTGACCTCCACCAAAAACAATAGGGTTCTTCCTTTCAATATTGGGCATCTATGTACTAAGTTTGAGAACTGTCAGAGGTTCCCTTCTTGAGATATCGTGTTAACGAAGTTTTTAGGGTTTGACCCCCGGTGACCCCAGATGACCTTTGACCTCCACCAAAAATGATAGGGTTCTTCCTCTTACCGTAACGCATCTACACACAAAGTATGAAATTCATCCAAGCTTCCTATCTTGAGATATTGTGTTAACAAGGTTTTCAGGTTTTGACCCCCGGTGACCCCAGGTGACCTTTGACCCCCACCAAAAACAATAGGGTTCTTCCTCTCAATATGGGGCATCTATGTACCAAGTTTGAAAACTGTCAGAGTTTCCCTTCTTGAGATATCGTGTTAACGAGCAAAGTGTCACAAACACACACACACACACACCCATACACACACACACACACACACGCACATACACACATACATACACACGCCATCATGACCGCATAGGTTTCTCTTTTCATCGAAACCAATAACCAGGTATACAATTAGATTCAGATTTTTACATAAACCCTTACTGGTATACTCTGATCCGCGACACCGAGCGTCCAAAGATGCAATAATTTTTAATTTTTCAGCGACTGGCAATGCTATGGCAGTAGCGACAAACCCCCAGTTTCACTGTTGATTTAGCAGACGACAAATCCCCTTTGTTTGAATTACGTAATCCAGTGTAAGCCTTATAGAAATGCCAAGAAGGATACAAGAGACAGATTACTGTGTGACCTTGGCGGTGTAAACTTCACTTCAAAGCGAACAATCTCCTTCCAACTCCCTGGTTTATTCAAAGAAATAGATCTACACTACTGCAAGATGGCCTGATGTTAAGATGTTGGACTTGTGATCTAAGTATTGCTGGTTTGTCTTCCACCTGGGTCATTCCATTGTGTCCTTGCAAAAGATGCTTTATCTCAATTGCCTCTCTCCACCCAGGGGTTAAATGGGTACCTGTGGGGTAAATTGTCATTGGGCGTGCCGTTAGAGCTGCTGCCATGCCAGAAGGATTGTCTGCGGGATGATTTATTGTTGAGCAGGGGTAATATTGTGCTGTGCCTTTGATTAGGATTGCCTAGATATTGGTGCATTAAAATGCAAATATTATTATTATCAAATGTTGTGAACCACTATTTTGGTGAACAATTGCAAAAATGTACAAGATAATAACAGGTTATGCTACCTTGGTATTACAGACCTCAACAAGAAAGTTACAATTCTTTCATTCAGTAAGGTTCATTCATATATAAAATATGTGATGAATCCATGATTAATTTCTCACCTACAATGACCCCAAGATGACTTTGACCTCAACAAAAAGGCTTAATTTACTAGATAAGATGCTTCTGCATATTGACTACAAAACTCCAAGATATATATCTCATTGACACATCATGGCCACAGTGCACTCAGAATTTGACCTGCGGTGACTTCAAGCTGACCTTAGACCTTCATAAAAAATACAGTTCATTCCTTTAATGAGGCATATCCTCATAATAAATATTTAAAGTATCCAAGATTCATATGTTGAGATATCATGTTTACATGTTTACAAGCTTTTCAGCTATTTGACCCTGATGACCCCGATGACTTTTGACTGCCATCAAAACAATAAACTTTATCAACTCAATGTGAGACATCCACATACCAAGTTTGAAGAGTACCTGTTGTTTCTATCTTGAGATATCATGTTTACAAGGCTTTCAGGGTGTGAACCCCATGACCTCAGAGGACTTTTGACCTCCACCAAAAACAATTGGCTTTATCTATTTCAATGTAGCACATTTAACATATGAAGTATGAAGAGTATCTGTTGCTCCAGTCTCAAAATATCCTGTTCCACCCTATTGACCCTAGATGACCTTTGACCTCCACCAAAAGCAGCACAGTTCATCTACTCAATCTGAAACATCCACATAACAAGCATGAAGAGTATCTGTTGTTCTTATCTTGAGATATCATGTTTAAAAGGTTTTCAGAGCTTGACCCCTGGTGACCGGCAGATGACTTGAAGTGCTTTATTTCCACGATAGCATGACAACATGAAAAACAACAGTTTTCTTATACTCAAAGTGAAACATTCACGTTAAGTATAAAGGACATCCATTGTTCCTATCTTGAGATATCGTGTTTACAAGCCAGTTTCAAAAACATACATACATACTCACGTTCATATAAACAAACATACACACAATCCCAATTGTATAGGTTTCACCTATCATCGAAACCAAAAAGTTATCAGTCAACACGCAGTAGTAAACAATCAGTTGCGACGCCCTCTTTGCTGCTGTCAAGATTCACCTCTTCAAAGTTTCCTAATTTCTGAGGTTTGTCATGAAGTATGCAAAGTAATGATATGGTCGATTGTACTACAAATTTACAGTGCCTAAACTTTTGTTTAAACTTTCAAATTACATTATATATTTGTTCATTACTTGTCAGTGAGTTTGAGGTTGGGCATGTGATGTTGACATTTCTAAAATAGACAGTTTATGCTTCCAAAGTTAACTCTTCAGAGAATATGGATATGATAACTACCCTTCGCATGAAGGTTATCTTTAAACAAAGAATAACATGACTAATCAATGGACAATTATTCTGTCTTTGAACACGTTTGCATTTCCAGCTCATTTTTCCTCCTAAAATGAGTTTAAAACAAGTATAACATAGTAAAAAATGATAAATAATTAATAGATTCTGCTACAAAATTGGGCTACCTAAGAATTTCTCTTCTTGTAAATGGATATGTATGAAATATTCATGCCACCAAGGGCTATATTCAAATTTCAAATACAAAAAAATTTGACATGAATATATTTCCTGTTGGGAAAAAGCTGTCTCAATATTTTAAAGGATATATCCATCTCTTCCTTTGAAAGAGACAGGCAAATAGTAATGTGTTCAACCATAAGTTTCTGGCAACGTAAAGACTTAAATACAGCACTTTAAACAAAAAGGGCAATTGCTTGGGGATGATAATTCATCCATGCATGCACATTAATTTCATACAAAATTACTTGAAGCAAGAGAAAGTAAGTTTAAGAGGCTGACCACAAGTTTAACAAAAACTTTGACTTACAGCTGCTAAGAGAACAGACCAAATTAACTGATTCAGTGATACTTAAAGTATGAGGGGGTACCATTTGTCTTTTTTCATTATACAGCTAAAATACAATCCAAACTCATTTAAAATCAAAAACATGAAATTTTAAAGTTGTTCCATCAGGTATTATGTTTACTCAAACATTTCTTTTTCATGGCATCACCATACCCCAAACTTATGTGTATTCCTAAACATTTTAAAGGTCACCAGAGAACCATCCCTACTCCAGGTTTACATTGTATTTAATTTTATCTGGCAAACAACTGTTTCTTACTCGTTTGAATAGAACCTCTAGTTTGATTATTTTATTACAATATTAGGAAAAAAAACTTAAGAATATCAGCAGAACATGATTATGGAACTCTTCCCCCTCCCTCTTCAAACTTCCTTCACACAAGAAACAGTAACCAATAAGTAGCACACTGATGTAATGATTTCTAAGATGAAGAACTTTTTTCAAAAGGAAAAGAACCAGAGCAACAGTGGTGCAGCTCAAACAGAACCAGACAGGTGACAGTTATACTAGATTTTAAAAGATCTATCAAATGCTAATTCCAAAGCAATAGATGCATTGAGGTTTCAGTGATTATAATAGAACACATTCCTAGTTTCTAAAAAGATAGTTGTAATATTTGAACAATTTTTTTAACAAGACTGTTGAACATCTTTATTATGGCATCAATGGCATACGGGTGGGGGGGGGGGGGATTGTGCCATAACCCCCAATGTACCCTGCATACACATATGCAGCACATATTATGCAGTATTGAGGGTAATTTGGGGACATCCCTGCAAAAAACTTTGGGGTTTCCCCTTCCCCAGCCCTCAACAAAATCCTGTGTACCCCATTGCATAGTATGATTGCAGGTAACAGAGATGACCAAAACAAACTATGAATGAACATAAATGGATTTATTGTGGAGGGACTGAGAAGTTATTTTCTATGTTATTCTTGTTTGTTCAACATTTTTTCAAGGACAGCATACCACTGGCAGGGATTTTTTCTCAATATTGGGGGGACATGACCCCATTTTCTAATAATTTACCAAGGTGAAAAAAATCAAACTCAATGGGCAATTTCACAAATATGGGAGGGACATGTCCTCCACCCCCCCAGGGTCACCACCCACAAGTAATACTATTTGTCAGCATCCCAAAACTGTAGAAAAGTTAACGTGGTAGCAGGCAACCACTCCTACTAACTTGGGGAAAAATTTCAAAGTACTTTTTCTGCAAAGCTGAAGAATTCTCTCAAAATATACATTGCTTGAGGGAATGATTCTGCTGGCATCATAATCCATCATCTTGTATGAGTTGTAATTGAAAATACCTCTTCCTTGCAAAGTTACATGCTCTAGTGGTAACTGTATATCAATTACAACTCATGCACGATGCTTAGAATATATGGTTACCACACAAGAGCAGGTAACTTTGCAAGGAAGAGGTATTGTAAAATACAAGTCATGCACGATAATGAATTATGATGCCAACAGAATAAATCCCTCAAGCAATGTATATTTCAATCAGAATTTAAAGGACCGCTTGTCATGAAGCACTTTCATTTGTTGATCTGATGTATCCGTGATTTATAAAACTGTTTAAACTTATTTCAGACAAATGTACATAGGCCCCAATAAAAAATTCTTGCACACCTTATATGAGTCACTACTCAAGGATTACTCTGAGCAAGTTTCAAAAAGATCCATTGTTATTTGTGGGTGAAAAGCCTTCAGAGTATTTTAAAAGAACGACCCAAAATGATCCTTAAATGACCTCTGATCTCAAATTCTCGGACACAACATGAGAATCACTACTTAATAGTTACAGTGATAAGATTCCAAGAAAATCTATAGATATTTATAGGAGAAGCAGCATTGGATGTTTTTTCAAACAATAACCCCCTCCAAAAAGACCACATAATGATCTTTGGCCTTAAATTCATCAATACCCATGTGCACCACCCCTAAAAGATTCCTGTGACCAAATTTCAAAAAGATCCATAACCATTGCTATTTGCAGAAAAAGGAGCATTTGGTATACTTCAAACAATGACCCCAAATGACCCCTAAATGACCTTTTCCCCTTAAAGTTTTGAACACACTCAGTGGCCCATGGTCAAAGGATCAATGTATCAAAGTTTCATCACGATCCATTAAGTCCAAAGTCCTTGTACAACCCTATCCAAGGAACATTCATACCCACTCGTGGGATCACAAATTATTCTGGGTACAAAGAGATACCTTTTGAAAGTTTGAAAAAGCTTCCCTATAATAGCCTGGAATGACCCCTAAATGACCTTTGACCTAATTTTCTGGTGGCCACAAGTAGCCCACCCACCAAGGACCTATGTGTCCATGTTTCACGAACATCCATCGAACATTGAGAGCACTTTCAACACTGAAGGACAGATATGATGGGTTGGTCGGTCAGTCTGTCGGTCGATAGATAGACAGTGGCAGATCACAATAGCTCAAACAGCTATTAGCTGCTTTGAGCTAAAAATTGTCTGCAGGAAAAAAGTACCCAGCAGACTACATTCACATGATCAGATGTAATAATTTTATTGTACTGAAACAATGACAATACTTCAAGGGATAAGGAAGTGAACAATGGTCATGTGTTATGATACACAATGTTCATATTTTATATTATAATCTAGTATTAGTCCTTACCAGAAACTTCAACATCTTCAAATGCTTTCACCAAGGCTGAGAATTTCTTTTTCCCAGTTACTGTCTGTTCACCTGTGAATATGGATGATTCTTTTTATAATTTTAACTCATATTAGATATTGACTGAGGATGTGCTACTCGAAAATTACAACACCATTATGTTATGGGGGTGTTTAGGCAACATACTTCTTACAAAAACATCTACAAGTCTGCATAGTGAAAAGTAGTGGAAATAATATTCACATACTAATTCAGAGTTTACTAAGCACTCCCCTTGTTTTAATAATGAAGAATACCTTCTTTGCAATCTTAGGTTTTTAATAACTTGCATGTGGGATTATGAAATAACAGAATACTGTACACTGCTCAGGGACTGAACAAGGCTTGGGGGCCTGTTTCTAGTGACAGAACTAACTGATGGCAAAAATTGGACTTTTGCTTCAGTAGTTACAGCTATGAGCCGCCTTGCTTTGGAGTCCATATTGCCACTGCATCTGTACTGTACAGCTACAAACAGTAGGCTGTCTGTATCTGTTCGCTGATATACAATCACCAAAAATGGTTGATGCGTACGACAGTTATAGTAATGATTGATTGCCAACAGTTTTTTTACTGAAAATGCAGACAGGACAACTTAAGGAGCTTGGGCCAACTCATCACTTATGTTTCATCGGCAAGAAAGACCAAGTAGCACTGAATGATGACACTAGAAAATAGCCCAGAGATTTCAGAAAATATAAGTGAGCACTATTCTGCTGATCATCAAGTTACCACTAAATAAAAATTACCCATCAAAAACATTCCCAAGGTGTCATCCATACCTTCAGCAAATGATCTCTTCCACCTAGTATTACAGCTCAGTGCTGCTCAAAGTATCATCTTTACGACACTCAAATTCTGTCCACAGCTTACCTAACAAAGTGACTATTTCTTCAGAAATATCAATTCCATCCACTGTCCCATCAACTATTATGTCGCCCTCTACATCAACTTCATCCTTGAATATTTTCTTCCCTTGGGTTCAAAAATGGGAAAATATCAAATGTGAATATTTACTTTATTGTAAAAGAATCAAAATGGCAAAGAATCCAAAAAATCATTGAAGAAATGTTGAAATCATGCACGTTAAAAAGAAAAGGCTTTATAATGTACTACTTCTTCTGGCTTAATGTCACATGACTAAGATTAAGCTTTATTTTAAATTTGTTAATATTTCTCTCTGTGCATTCATATTTCCTTGATAATGCAATATCCTTGTTCACTAAGCCATTGCTACAATACATGATGATGACTTAAAAATTTTAGTTTCCTGCAGATACATAGCTAGTTTATACATGTCACCTGGAAATATTAAGGGCTGTCAAATTTGGGAGAAAAATATATTTCTACATTTGCAAAAATAACTAAAAAAATCAACCCCCTTCTTCAAGCTAGCAGAACACTAACGGACTAAAAACTTACTATACTTCAGCACTGCCATCTGCCCCCCCCCCATTCCTCCCTTCCTCTCTCAAGTAAACCCTAGGTGCCCTTACCTGAAATAGTCTTATTTTCATCTCGATAAACAATATCCTCTGTCCACTCAGTCAAATTAACTCCAAATGCAGTCTCCAATGCCAGATTTTCAGTAACCTGTATAGGGTTATCTGATTTCAACAATCCTGCAAACACTTTGGTGCCATTTATATCCTGAAAGTACAACAGAAGCCACTCAGCTATACAAGTTTTTGTTCTATATGACTTAAATTATGGGAGATGGACAGACCATTTAATGACAACTGCCTATTCTTTTCATAAAATTTATTTCAACACAGTATAGATGTCAGTTACTTTACCATGTCAACATTTCATAAATGTGTCAAAAGAAGCATAAAGGTTTTTAAATTACAGTTATCCATAGGATGGCTATTAAACCAATGTATCAGTTCAGCTTATTATAATGATTTCAAAATGAAGGAGAACTGAAAGCAATTTACCAAATACCACCATAGTATTAAACATAAAGAAGTCATAAAAGGTATTTAATGCAACTAAAAAGTTGCATGCTATTGCAACATGCATCAGTGCTGTATGCACATGCATCAAACTCTCTGAATGCCATGGGTACATGCATCACTGCCATGTATCAATGCATCAGTGCCATGGGTACATGCACCAATGTCATAAGTATATACATCAATGCCATGGATACATACATCACTGCCATGGGACCATGCATCAATACCCTGGATACATACATCACTGCCATGGGACCATGCATCAATGCCCTGGATACATGCATCAATGCTAAGAATACATTCATCAATACCATACTTACATGCATAAATGTCATGTGTATGTGCATCAATGCCAAGGGTATATGCATCACTGCATTGCATACATGCATCACTGCCATGGGTACATGCATCACTGCCATGGATACAAGCATCAATTTTGTGAGTTCATCCATCAATAGCTTTAAATATAATTAAATTCTCTAATGTTGAAGCACAGTTATCAATTTCATCTCACACCTAGCAAGAAATCATCCTTTCCACTGCCTACTTCAAACATTTTCCACTGAAGGTTCTTGACAGCTGTGTTTAGTTTTAAAATGAAAACACTAAACTTACAGAAACACCAACAAAAAGGAAAAAAAAAAAAGAAACCAAAAGCAAATGCTGAAAAATATAAAAAGCAGACATCATCCTTTGAAGAAAATATAATACATTATACAAGTTTCTTCTTCTTCGTGATTTCCTCTCATTTCTCTTCCCTCTCTAATTTTATAAATGAATTGGATTACCTTCCCTTTGCTTAAAATCAATATTAGACAAAATGTGAAGACTTTTACCTGATTTGTGTTGGTTGTCACCACAGTTGCAGCCCACTCTGACAGATCTCTGTTATTACTATCACCGACAAAATCAACATCATCCAAAAAGGTAATTGGAGCATTAATTGTGATTTCTCCAGTAAAATTAAAAGGATCTTGCAAATTAAGTGCTTGTGCATCTAATTCAGAAACATCCACACCATCAGACAATTCTGTGACCAACACATCCTGGTCAACTAGGATCTCTAAAAGCAAAAAGGAAAACAAAAATATCAAAATTGGGACTGTTACTTTATAATTTGTCACAGAATCTGATTTATGGACTTAAACATCATCATCTTCTTTTTATACTTGTTTAAAATGCTCACTTAACATCCGATGTCTTAACCACTGGTTAAGAGGTATTTTATGAAGAAAAATAACAGGATTACTGCCAAAATGACCAAAAGAAGATGATTTTAACATATTAAAATGATGAGGTACCTTTACAGCAAATTGAATCTGACAAATTGCTGATAAATGTAATGGGCAGGCACTTCAATGTATTATTTGATGCTCCTTGTAAATAATTCAGACTGCATGCATGAATAGATTTACACTTTTCCTATTCAACTCACTGTAAACAACAACAATACAGATATTATTAGAAGAACATCTTCTTTTGCATATATAAGTTTTCCAGGGTGACCAGACATACCATTAAATACGGGATTTGTCCTGCATCCCGTATTGAACCTCTACAGGATGCCTATTTGTCCCGTATTTCCATACTGCTAGAGAAAGTTCCTTATGTAATAGAATCAAATATAAAGGTAACACAACTTTGAAGTGGATACAACCACTACAAGCAACACTGCAATGTACAGTAGAAGTGGGTAATACCAGCCATCAAAAGGCCTGCTCACCCACACGTATTCTTGTATTACATTGCAGCTAACATAAGGTGCTGCTGAGGTTCGTCGTCAGTTCTGCAGTCTTGTCTTCAAAAGAGACTTATAGTAATTGGCATGTCGAATATATTTTTGGATCTTTTTTAATTCATAATTTGTCTAATTACTGACTTCCTGGCACTTTGCATGCACTCAAATCCAGAAGCTTCCACAGGCTTTACCCCCTAGACTCCACCCGCTAGGGGCTTTGTGCTTAGTGCTCACCATGCATACAAAGAGTGAAAACAATCCTACTTTCAGCTAGTGTCCTGTATTTCAGTTTTCAAAGTCTGGTCACCCTGAAGTTGTCTTACCATCAGTAAATGTCATGTGTGCATTGACATTTTCTTCATTGTCAAGTTTTAGCACAGCAACATTGATGTGTGATACGTTCACCCCGTTGATCACTCCATCGACTGTAACATCACCTTCTGCTAGCAGCCCCTCGGTAAATGAATAAAAACCTGTAAGAGAAAAATTATAATCTAGTAAGTGTGACAAGTGAGAAATATATCACATAATTTTACATGAAAGGTGAATAGACAACGGCAGAAACTGAATAGCTTGGAGTGAATGGGACCAGAAGGTGTCTATTCACTTCGGTTTGAGGTTAGCTTTATATCTGAAGTAAATACCTCAAATATCAGAAATTTGATGTGAGAAATAATAAACATGATAAACAAGAGTAGCTGACTGCAATAAATTATTGTAATCATTTACAAAGATATTTTAATTAATGTAACAAGTTAAAATTCAGCAAAAATGTGTCATAATCTGTTATCTGTTCTGAGCAGCATTAGATTCTGCCATGGAAGAGTGTATTTTAGTTATTAAACTACATAGCAGTTTTCCACAAAGGTACAGATAGTACAAGGATACACTGTCCCTAATTACACTAATAGCTGCCTGTAATTTATTTTCAAACTAAAATTTCAATCTTATACTGAAAAGTAATACATTTTCATGTGCTGGGGAATGCTACAACATGGTGCTTGTTCCAAAGTCATATTCTGTCCTGTACAATGCAAAAGTGGAAAATTGGTATTTATTTGAAGAAAAGAAGAGCAACATTCTATTCTTGAAAAAAATCCAACATTAGAGGAGAGAAGATGTTAAATATTCAACAGGACATCTTACATTCACTGTCATATAAGAGATTCACAAACAGAATCACACACTACATGTACCTATTCAACTTTATATGACCTATTTTGTGCTCATTCCCCTTCAAGATACCCTGAATCTCCCCAATGCATTGAATCCATATACTTTGTTTAAATATTTCAGAAATATAACGAATCATACAGATATCTTGTGCTTCAGGTAAGACATGACATTTATAAAGTATAATATTATGGAGTTTTTATTTGAAAAGCTTGCTCAAGGCATGTATTAAATTCGTCAAAGGAAGATCAAAGTTAAAATTTAAAACCCAAAACTGACACTTTTCTTAGATAATGCTTTTATGACAGGATAAAAGTAGTTTACCTTTAGGCAATCTATAAGCTAGCAGGAAATATTTTACAGAAAATACAGGAAATATACAAATTTTATGAAGAGGGCAAGAACTCAAACCACACCTGAAATGTCTTGGTTTCCTGATAGAGTGACAGCATTGCTAACATTGATGCCATTAACAAGATTACGAACTGTCAGATTTGACTTCAAATCAAGACCATTCTCGAATATCTGAAACATAAAGCAGCAAATAAATTAGGTAAATAAGTCATCAATGGTGTCATAATTTACAAGTGTCACATTTTGACTATAAAGAGCGACAGAGAGAGGATGCACAATATTTTATGACTTGTGTTTTGGTTTACAATGACAGAAAAATTACCTTACTTCAAGCCTAACAAGAGTTTCATCTATCTATTGAATTAAAAAAATTTGATAAATCCATTTTTGTTCAAACAAATTCAAGCGTAACTACTCTTGTTTGAAGACAGAGGGCAAACACTGAAAATTCAGGAGATAACATCTCAACTGTCAAATTAACTAACAGTTCAAGGGCAAATAAAATTAAGAAAAAATTGGTTCAATCAAGACAAAGGTATTTTTTGTTGGTGACTTTTTGTGTTTCTTAAAAATTTTATCAAAGGCTTACCTTATCCCCATGTATGTTCTGTGGACCACTGCTATTCTTCATAACAGCATCTTCTACCATGAAGGAGATGTTAAGACCATTCACAAAACCAGCTACATCAAGATTACCTTCAATCTCAAGGGGATCTACAAATACCTGTAAATATTTTAAATTTATTGATAACTTTATAAAAGAAGTAGAGGCAACTGTTTTCCAAGTTAAAAAACATGCACTAAATTCATCAACTGTTCATATTTAACTCCTGCTACAAAAATATACAAATACCTGCAAATACTTATGTTATAAACTTAATAAAATTGATAGAAGGTGTAAGTTTCCTTTTCATTCTGAATAGTACTGTGTTCTAAGTTGCAAAAAATTTGTACTACAATTCATCAATTGTTCAAAATTAATACTATTTCAATGTACAATTGATTTTCACTTTTCAGACATGAGCAGCCACAGTTAAATGGAGGGAATATAAATGATAATGCGCTACAGACAATAATTAAAATTATCGATTTGAAATTTAAATTTACAGGACTCCATTTTTGATATTATATTTTACTATTTCTATTATTACCTTTTCTTCAGTGACCTCTTGGTTACCAGTCAATCTCATGGCTTCCTCCATCCATTCAGTAATGTTTACACCATCAACAAGACCCAAGAAAGTGGCATTTGTAGTAATATCAACCAAACCTGCAATACATGATCAGTAATTATCAATTCTCATTAATACAACCTTTCAAATAGTATTAGTCTAAAAACATAAGAAAAGTGTACGAAGTTTAAAACAGAGATTTCTTAAGAGAAAATTCAAATAAAATTTCTTTGAATAATATTTCAGTCACTGTAGTATTAACAAATAAAAGTATACACCATTGGTTCTTTCTTGTTACTTATGGTAGGAATAACATTACAATAAAATACAAAGATGCAATTATTTTTGTTATGAATGAAATAAATATTACTAAGAGCTGTTTAACAATGCCAAGGGAATTTCAGTCTCTAGGAACTGAACACAGAAATCATATACTCTGCATGTCTAGCATTTTAAACAGGTTATTAACAGCAATTGTTGTGAATGTTAATGTAGGAGAAATAAAGACTGTACATTGTGCTCACAATTACCCCATAGAGCCTAGAGCCACTAAGTTATTTTCAAATTATAATCCAATAGAACAAAATGAACAACTACTGACTTTCTCTAATGCAGTCATTCTCAATCACAGCCCTCAGGTCTGCATTTGGCCCAAGATTTCAGTGAAGTAACAAACTGAATTGACCTTTCAAAACATCTTTGATAAGACATAGAAAATGTAACACAGTTGGAAAAAGTATAAAAATGCTTGACATGTGTTATAAAAACATGCTGTTGAAAACAAGACTTGATGACCGTCCTCCCTTCTGCTTCTCCTGAACTGACACCGAGTTGATGCCTAGAGATTTTCCTTTCAAGTTTTTGGAATGCTGCTCTCACCATCAGCCCTTCTTCTCCTTTTGGTTCTGACCCTTAAGAAGATTACGATTTATGGTTCTGGTCTAATCATTGAAAGTGGTCTTACCTGAAATATTCTTTTCTCCAGTAATGGTTTGGTCCTTTGTTTTACTCAAAGTATTCTCCTCAAGACGAGAGACATTGAATCCATTGACAAGACCACTAAGAGTGATGTCATTGTTCACATGACTACTCTTGTTAAAGACAAAGTAGCCAGAAATGTGCTGAAAAATCAAAATACAGTTACCATGAAGAAAATCCAACAAACTAACACACCATTACAATACGTTGTCATACAATTCTATTTTGGAAGGACCAAAAGTCTTCACAGCTATCAGATGTTTTCACCTTTATAAACCTGCCTTGTGAATTCATATATTTACAACATACAGAGCTTAATAATAATAATAATAATACAATTAATTTATAAAGTGCACAAGTTCTACACAAAGTAATCAAAGGCACTAAGGTACAATAGTTAAAGCAATAAAAAATAAAACAGTAAAGCAGAGGACAAACCAGAAAGCCAAAAGGCTTCGTGATTCCTTGCCGAAAGGGGGGTGCTTTGTTACACTGAGGTTCATCCATCAAATTTATACTTCTCTACTTCATCATTTTTTATGATGTGGTCACAATTTCACCCCTGCTCACATCAGCTCATGCCACATGACCTTTAAACAAAAACTTGAATAACCAAAAAATGAAAAAAAAACCAAAAAAAGGTTTTTGGACTTTGACCTCTGGTGACCTTGAATGACCTTTGACCTCTGCCAAAAACAATAGGGTTCTCCCCCTTGACATGACAAATCTA
Source organism: Holothuria leucospilota (assembly GCA_029531755.1). Classification (NCBI taxonomy): domain Eukaryota; kingdom Metazoa; phylum Echinodermata; class Holothuroidea; order Aspidochirotida; family Holothuriidae; genus Holothuria; species Holothuria leucospilota. Next base: position 32,069,966 of record CM055963.1, on the reverse strand, counting down.
CATACCAACTATGAAAAGTGTCGGCCATTCCTACCTCGAGATATCACGATTACAAGGTTCTGGGACTTTGACCTCTAGTGACCTCGAATGACCTTTGACCTCTGCCAAAAACAATAGGGTTCTTCCTTTTGACATGACAAATCTACATACTAACTATGAAAAGTATCAGTCATTCCTACCTCAAAATATCACGATTACAAGGTTTTTGGACATTGACCTCAGGTGACCTCGAATGACCTTTGACCTCTCCCAAAAACAGTAGGGTCCTTTCTCTCGACATGACAAATCTACACACCCAGCTATGAAAAGTATCGGTCATTCCTATCTTGAGATATCGCAATTACAAGGTTTATGGACTTTGACCTCTGGTGACCTTTGACCTCTGCCAAAAACAATTGGGTTCTTCCTCTTGACATGCCAACTCTACATACCAATTATGAAAAGTGTCGGCCATTCCTATCTTGAGATATCACGATTACAAGGTTTTTGGACTTTGACCTCTGGTGACCTCGAATGACCTTTGACCTCTCCCAAAAACAATAGGGTTCTTTCTCTCAACATGACAAATCTACATACCAACTATGAAAAGTGTCGGTCATTCCTATCTCGAGATATCACGATTACAAGGTTTATGGACTTTGACCTCTGGTGACCTCGAATGACCTTTGACCTCTGCCAAAAATAATAGGGTTCTTTCTCTCGACATGACAAACCTACATACCAACTATGAAAAGTATCGGTCATTCCTATCTCGTGATATCGCGATTACAAGGTTTTTGGACTTTGACCTCTGGTGACCTCGAATGACCTTTGACCTCTGCCAAGAACAATAGGGTTTTTCCTCTCAACATGACAAATCTACATACCAACTATGAAAAGTATCGGTCTTTCCTATCTCGAGATATCGCGATTACAAGGTTTTTGGACTTTGACCGCTGGTGACCTCGAATGACCTTTGACCTCTACCAAAAAGGATAGGGTTCTTCCTCTCATCATGACCATCCTACATACCAACTATGAAAAGTATCGGTCTTTCCTATCTTGAGATATCGCGATTACAACGAGTGTCAAAAACACACATACACACACACACACTCACCCACACACACGACATCACCATCGCATAGATTCCTTGCCTGCCTACAGCAAGGAATCAAAAAGGACAAGAAACAAAAAGAGAATAAAAACTAATAACTAAACCTTGTAAAATGCTTCATTAAATAAAAATGTTTTAAGACTAGACTTAAAAGAATTGATTGTTTTGCAAGAACGAACATGTAGCGGCAGCCTGTTCCAAAGGGCAGGGGCGCAGTGCTGGAAAGCTCGTCCACGAAACAAGGCCTTGCTTCGACGCACATACGTCTCAGCCAACTGGAACATGCTAGCAGACCGAAGATTGAGCTTGGGTACATACCATGAAATAAGGTCACACAAGTAACTAGGAGCAGAGCCATAGAGAGATTTAAATGTAAGTAGCAAAACCTTAAATTGAATTCGATAATCCACAGGAAGCCAATGTAACTCTTTAAGAATGGGGGTTATATGCTCAGAATTTCTGGCCTTTAAAACAACACGCGCAGCACAATTTTGGACATGAGCCAAAGGTTTTAGTGTAGTGGCTGGAAGTCCCACAAGGAGCGAATTACAGGAATCTAAACGGGATGTAATGAAAGCATGCATCAGCTTTTCAGCATCAGAGCGGGAGAGAAACCTACGAATTCTATTAATATTTTGTGCTTATGGCACAAAATTTCAGCATAACAGATGGGAAACACATACACAGAACAGTCCTTTAATGTGTAATCTAATACTGTGGGTTTCACTTTCAGAGATGGGATATCTTTACTGTTGCAACCACTGATTCCATACACATGCTGGGAAAAAGCCCTGAGCTACTAAAAATTTACTCCCCGCCATAGCAGGCATATGGCGGGTATCTTGGATTAAGCCAAGTTCAATAGAGTACTGTGTGTGTGCATTCACCCATGAAGCCACTCAGGAAATGTCCAGTCATGGTGACCAGCACAAGGGAGACAGTGTGGAAGCATTCTTCAATGAAGCTGAACACAAACACCACTGTGGCTGTCAAGATTTCCTTTTTTCTCTGCTTGGGTTATTCAATGTTTTTTCGATTGAGCAAAGGGCACTAAATTTCCTCTTTTGCATAAGTGCACAGTGTGCTCTGTGCTAAATTTTATGCCCACTGGCCCAAGGTACCTCCTCTCAAAACAACTGGAATCCTAAAAGTGGTAAATGACCTCAAAAAAGCCTGAAACTTAAATGAAAATTGCAATTTTTTCCCTGGTATGAATAATATTTCTACATAAACATTTGCCTATAATTACCTGGTTAGAAGAAAGGGTAACCCTATTTTCAAGAAATTCTTCCCAGGGTGTGCCATTCACCTCATCAATGATTGTTACATTTTCAGCATAAACATCATTTTCCACTTCAATGGAATCAAATTCTTTAATTCCTGTAACAAAAGAAAAAAACTCTTTTCTATTACTGAAATTTAACAGCAAATGTATATTTTTGCAAAAAATTAAGAATTAGTATGCAAACATGATCCACAAGGTGAACCTTCTACCTACCAGTGACATTCTGATCCCTGTTAATGGTCATGAGATCTGATGAAAACTTGATGTCATTAACCTCTCCATCAACTTCCAAGGAACCAATTGTTGAAACTTCACTTTTAATAATCTGAAAGACAAAGGTAAGAAATCCACATCTTGCACATCCCTTGTAAGAAATATGACTAATACATTTTTACTAAAATGAACAGCTAAGATGAATACAAAAAAATCACTTTTTTATGAAGAAATGTAGACAACTTGAACAAGTCTGAAATTTAACACTTATACGACCGTCAGAGACAACTAAAAATTGCATCTGACAAACACTTTTTCTCTCTGAGCATATCCCAAGGATGAGTAGATTTTATTGTAATTGAATAGTTCACTACATCAGCAAGAATGCAGGTCATAAACCCCCCTTAAGAAGTGGTATTGAGATAACGGTATAGCCTGTTTAATACACATCACTGAAAAATTAAAAAGCTCAAGTGAAAGCATAACAATTTAAGATTTTTTGTTGACTATGGCAACAACATGAAATACAGTTACTCATCTGTTTATGTCATTTTCATTCGAACAACCAAAAACTGTTTCAGATAACCAAACTTTGGTTTCAGGTTGTTCGACAGACAACCTGAAAACTTCTTCAAAATCAGGCCAGTTGAACATTATCCAACATGTCAAATGAGCTTTTGAATGCAACTGACATGTATATGTAGTTGTCTGTACAAGCTGTATTAGTGAACTCGACATGAAAGTCATTCAAGACAGGAGAGGAAGAAAGGTTTTGTTTACCTTTGATCCAGTAATGACAGCATCAGCGGATTCATAAACAAGCCTCTGTGCAAAATCAGAAATGTCCACACCATCCACTAGACCTGAGACTGTAGAATTGGCATCAGCACTGAATCCATCTTTGAAAGTTTTATTTCCTTTACATAATAAATATGGAAGACATTATTTAAGATGAGCTTGTCAAACAATGTTTCCATATTGAAATTTGAATGTCAGCCTGTGTGTAACTGTAGTCTTTCTTCCTTAGTCACATCTCATTTTGTATAAACATCATTTTTAGTCGATCAAATTAATGTACATATGAAATATACAAAAAAAAATAAAAAACTCAAAAGGTGAAGTCTTCATCAAAATGTATTAAAACTTTCATTATTTGTTTAAAGTTTAAGATAGATAGTACCGAAAAAACTGGGAGAGAAGACTGTTTTAAAGATTTTATTTCATGAATACCTGATATGATCTGATCACTTGTCTTATCCAAAAATTCATTTGACATGTTGTGTCCATTCAAATATCCATTAATGCTAAAGAATCCTGAAGACAGGGTCACATTTCCAGAAAACTGCTTCTGACCAACCACCGTCTGAGCTGTTTTATACAAAAGAATGAAGAAAGAATATTTTGTTGAAGTGATCCAATAACTGTCCATCTTTTGATGAAAGAAGTCTTATGACATTAGAAGTGTAAATTTGTCAATAAGATGATGAAAATTTCTACTTAAATTTGCAAATATAATGAAGTGTTATCTTTCTGGCTTGTAACAATGTTAGATCATGGCAGCAGGTGGGCAATTTAAACTGTTCAGACTTGATAAAAGCTAATTTTAGGCAAGTCTGCCCAGTAATAAGGATTGAAACTGCTTTGGGATACAGCATACTTAATCAACTACAATGAACACGAATTAACAGCACATACTTGCTACACTTATTATGGGCCATTCTTGCAACAGCTTTGTAAAAAGAATGTAATTCAATAATTCTGCGATGCTATGAAAACCAGAACATTTACAAACTGTTTAGATCACATACACATATAAGCAACAAATACTCTAATGTTATGACTTGGCTAGGCTATTCATACACTGCATTTCAAGTACATTGATTTACCTTCAGTCATATCTTTATAAACAGCATCCTCTTCTAGAAATGTAACATTAACTTCATTAACCAATCCTGTGACATCTACATCCGATGCAAAGAATACGTCCTCTGTAAATGTCACTTCACCTAGAAAGAGAAAACCAGAGTCAACATTCAAGAGCAACTTAAAACATTTCCAAATTCTATCATCTCCCAGAAAGCCAAGAGAGCAGGCTCTGATTGGATGACACTGTATATACCGTGTCTCAGTTGCTTTGAGTGACAACAAAGGACAAAAGTGCTCCCTCACAAACCAAACCCGACAGCTTATAACTTCATAAGCACATGTCAATAAGAACAGGTTTATCTTGAATTTAAACAGTTATTTTTCCACTTGTGAAAGAACTGATCATCACAAGTATCACTGACATATGGGTTACAGACCGACTGCCCATGTGGTCAGAACAGTGCAATATACTGTTTCATAAGCTTCGTTTCATAAAAGCTATTGACTCTTACTTTTTGTAATAATGTAAAACAAATAACAATTTGTGACACTCTCAGAGCATACTTCTAAGACTCCAGTCACAATTAAAATTCAAGCAACACAAATATGAGTTTTTATTTCAAAATCTTACCAAAGTATATAATATTTCATGGCTTGGCATGAAAGGGGACTGAAAAAGACAGCCCATTGCGAGCTATTAATCATGATGAGATACTTGTTAAATGCACTTCAATACCTTGAATTGTCTGGTTGCCAGTTTTGGTAATCACTGATGACTTTAAACTAGAGACATCCACACCATCTACTAATCCTGTTGTCTCTACATCTCCTTCAAAATGAGCTCCATAGTCAAATACTTTCACACCTCTAATGACATGATCACCTGTTACGAATGCATAAACAATATGATTAAGCCTACACAGAGGAATATACACTGTCATTAGCATACAGAACTTCTTTCAATAAGTGAGGGGTGGGGTAAAGGAATTTAGCCCAAATTTGTTGACTTTATAATTCATCCCTCTATCAAAAGACATCTACCCTCTAAAAAGCATAAATTCTGCTTAAATAAAAAGGAGAGCAGCCCTATGTCACATGCACCTATTACACTGTAAGTTAAATATTTACAGAAAACTGACAATTTTGTCACATATATAAATTTGACTAGAGATGAAATCACTATAAACCAACTGCTAGAATATGCTGATAATTAAACAACTTTTCAAACTTTTAGCTAGAATCAAACTTTACTTCCCATTATTTATGTAAATCAAAGCACATGACAACCATATAATAAATAGCACTGTGCTGATGATGCAATAGTGGCTAGCCTGGATCAATATAAGTCCTGGAGTAGAACAAGTATCTGACTCACATCTCATTGCACATCTTAAACATTTTGTGGATTTGTGACTCCTTTCACTACCCCAAAATAACTTGACAACCTTCTACAATTCAAAGACACAGGCAGATCAGCTTAGACCAATATCATGAACTCTTATTATTATATGAATATAAGTACAATTAACATGTTTAATACACAATGTGCAATGCCCATCTATAAATTTTAGTAATTTGAAGGCCATAGACAGCAACATTTACTGGTGCATATGAAACTACAACATTACTATTTTTTTCACTTGTCAACATTACAGTCTTTGCTGACACAGTCTTGGGGGCCCAAGACTTCATCTCCAGCTTGCTCGGCACTAAAACTAATCTCACTATTACAAAAGAATAATCATGTTCTCAAGGAAATGACAGTGGGTAATTTATATAAAAAACATTCAAAATGATCCAACCTGTTAGTGTGACCACATCTTCAGATAAGTCAATACCATCCACTGTGCCTGACACCTCGACAGTAGAAACAACCGACACACCTCCTGTAAATGTCTTTTCTCCAATGACAGTTTGAAAACCTAAGATGCAAACAGAAAACTAATAAGACAGCTTAATGTAAACTACGTATGTCATTAGTTTAGCATCACATATGTACATCTGACAGTACGACACTTGTCTGAATTATTCAGGCTTCACACAGAATGACACTGACAAAAAATGAACTGATCAATTATTTTCCTTTTCTAAAGTTAATATTGACAAAGACAAAGGTGTCAACTCTTGTGAATCAAGATTTTTGAGAATAACATTTCCAGGATTAACATCAACTGAGATAAAATCCCACACACTACAAAAATGAGGGAAGAATTTGAGGTGAAGTTTTACCTTTGGAGGTGATGATGTCTGTCAGATTAACATCATCCAAATATCCTGATACTTCAAGGTTTCCTTCCACAGACAGATCAGAAGAGAAAATCTTTTCAGCCAATATCTTAAGTCAAATAAAATTAGAATTATGACATGACTGTTACATAAAAAATCATTTTACTTAGGAATTAAAACAAATGTAAGGAAATGGTGCACGAAAATTTTGATCCATATCAAAAATTAGGAATGTATGTAAAAATTTGACAAGTTCAGTCTTGAATATGAAGCCACTTGTACAAGTCCTATTATTACACTGGCTGTGTACCTTCAACAGTCAGCTGCCATTTTGGTGTTTTGGTAAATTTGAAAGTGCAGAGATGACACTATATGTATGCAACATTTTTGTAGAGGCAATGCCTTTTTATGGTTACCTATAACCTTAGGAATTTGGAAACACCACCCAAGTATCTTCTCAATATTCACACACACCATAGTGAAGCGTATGTTATAAAAGTGGTGGGCAATCCGAAGCCATTATGTTCTGCACTGGCCTCATTAATACTGGATCCATCAAAACATGTATTACAACAATGCTACAACAATATCAATTTACAACTTAGACAAAGTGGAAAGAGGTGCATTTATGAAAGATTAAAATCAGTTTAAAAAGTTTCAAAAAAAGAAAGTATTTTTATTATTTCAGCATAGTATTCCAAACATATTGCAAGTAATACTTGACACCAGGACAGTGCAATAAAGATGTTAGAACAGACTTTCATACACATCATTGTGGTGCAAGGTATTGACACTATGTAGTGTTAGACAGCATCATACACAGGACAATGAAAGGTTCCACCACATAGAAATTGAAGTAAGGGATAATGCTGACACAGTGTACGGCTGTGTGTTTAAACAGTGAGGCCACAAAAATAGTTTGGGTGCTTCCACCAGATTATTTGTGTGTCTCCATACATACATTGCACATTCAATTTATACTCCAAATTTTGAAGACTTGGGGAGTTCCTCTGCCAATAACCAGGGGAAAACCAGTAATGTACTATTTGTATTACTGCATTACTTGCCTTCTTGCTATACAGAGAGCTTGATACATGGCTTCAGTCCAGATTGCAGGACAACATTCTCCCTTACTTTAACTTCTATGTTCCACCATGAAACAATTAGACAGTAAGTAAGTGATGTGAAATGGTTCAACAGAATAAATTCTATGAAAACTATTGACACAACTAGAGAATAAATGAAGTACTGTGTTAAAACACTTATTATTAAAGTAGTCCACTTCATTAAGTTACAGGTTGTGAATGCTTCAGAGAAATACATGTAGTAAACGTCCACTAATCAAGTTTTTAATAATGGCTCACTAGCATCACTACAAACCCATTTATTCACACCTGTGATAATATTTTTACAATTCTGCTATATCTTTCCACAATTTTGTAACTGTGTTCATCTCATGAAACAAGGGAGTATTTACGTCTATAATATGCCAATTTGCAAGGTGTATGATGTTAGCTAGTATATTGGTCATTATGGGACAAAAACCACACTGGTGTATTATTATAAATAGACTTCGAAAGTTTAACTGATGAAGTTGGCAAGAGTTTAGCATGCCACCTTGAAGTCAATCTACACAAAACAATTCACTGTAGTACGCTAAGCTGTTCCACATGTCTACAGTCAAAACAGCAAAAACAAACATTTTCTCATTGTCATGCAATGGCTTACTATTAAGGGTGCTTAACATTTTTATTTCTTAAGTTGTTTAAATTCATATGAGAAAGAGGTGACAGCTTTTTACGACTTCCAAGTTGTGGATTGCCCAGTTATTGATTAGTTAATTCATAATAATAAATCCTTGGGCAAGATGCTCTATGTAAACTGCCTTTCCACACCAACAGCATGTAAGCTGTGCTAATCACTTTGTAACATAGTGACTTTTTCAGTGAATAATTAGCGATACAAGTCTTGACAAATGGATGACATGTTATTTTTGCAATTTATCCACTTAAACATCAAGTTTTCCTGATTTTCTTACAGTTTCATTTTGATTCAGTCTGACTGATTGATCACTCAGATCTGATAGATCAATGCCATTGACCTTGCCCTTCAGGTCAATGCTCTCTTTAAAGTGAGGTGTGGTCTCAAAAACAACTTCGCCTGGAAAGAAATTACAACAAAATGGCATGAATCCACAAAAGAGTTTTCAGAAGGTATGATGGAAAGAAATACTCTGTTCCTTCAAAATATTCACAGATTCTCTGTCACAATTATACCAATTTACTGCAATGTGAGCAGACTTAATAGTGTGAGTTCATTGTCATGAGTATGAGCACAAGTGGAGTGTCTCTGGTTGAGAGTACGAGTATAAGTTCGTCTGTTTCATTAGTACAAGCACAAAATTTTGCATTCTCCCCAGTGCAAAACTTCCAAACCCTGTGAGTACAAGTATGAGTACAAATCCATTCTCACAAGTATGAGTACAGGCAATTGTACAAAACCGTGAGAATGAGTACATACTCACTTCAAGTCTGATTGTAAAACAGAAACATTCACCTCCGAAAAAAATATCAACTGTTAATTGTGATCTCAAATACCCCATTTGCCCCCCTCCCAAAATTTGTACAAATCCTTTATCCGAGGGGCAAATTTTTTCAAAATTAAAACAATTTTCATGGATAATGCAGGCTTTACTCCAGCAAAAGCATCTTAGCTCCCCCCCTTCCTCCACTTTCAATCCGAAAAAGAATAAAGATGCCTACGTGGGTGCATAATGTCACACTTAATCATGTCAACTGTAGTAACAGAAGGTAGCACACTGACAAGACTGAATGTAACTTCATTCATGTATTTCTATATAGACTGTCTACTGGTTAGAACTTGAACTGCTGAAAATAATACACTGAATCATTTGAGGAAAACATATTATATTTTAACAAGGAGTGTTAGGTCAGTTTTAAAGGGAAAATGCAGTCAACCCTTATTTAAATTAGTGTATCCAGGTAACCCAGGTGACAATATTTTTGTTACTGAAATATTCAATTCATGCAGAATAACTACTTACTTTACCTTTAATATGAAATGTTTTTGTTTAGACAAAACATGAAAGATACTTGTAAGGGAAACAAGGCAAAATTTGTAAGATGCAAGTGACTTTTGCAAATAAATTTAGGGCGGCTGCTCATTCCCTTTAAATAAATCTGCTACATAGAGTTAGGTAGCTCACCTTCTACAGTTTGATCTCCACTGACAGTGAGGATATCATCTGGTAAAGATGAGACCTGTACACCATCAACAGTCTGAGAAGTGATGATGTCGCCATGGAAATAAGCATTATCCGTAAAATTCATAGCAGCTGAAAGGAAATACATAATCCCAAACCATGTCTCAATATCAGCATTAAATATGATCCTTCACTCCTTATCAAGCCATTGATTTTTAAAGTATGAGATTATTTTTGTAATCCCATCTCTATGAAAAAAGCAGATACTTAAAGGTTGGTGGATGTACTGTAAAAGAAAGGACTTCAACACAACTTTTAACTGAACTAATACCATCCTTGACAAATTCATCCCCTTTCAAACATCCATCGATTCCTTACTATCCCAAAAATACCTTAATACTATAGGCATACAGTAACATCACATCTTTGTTGGTATGTTACAAATAAAATGTTTTATATACATCTTGGAATTTGAATTGGTAATAAATATCTGATGTAGACTTTTGAAATGTTTAGGAAAGGAACACAAAGATGAGGTAAAATCATTCAAACATGGATCAAACTGAAAAACAGAGATTAATCTGTGTAAGACCTTACCTTTCAAGGTGTGGTTTCCAGACAAAGTTACAACATCCTCAGAGATGTCAATGCCATTCAGAAGTGTTCCTATGGCAACATTCAAATCTCCAGTAATCAGGCTGTATCTTGCAAATGTTTTTTCACCTGTAACATCAAATTTATGATTGGTTTTACAAATAAAATTCCCTGTCCCACAATGAAGATTAGACCTGGAATTAAGAGACTGCATTGACAGCATTTGTGATCCCTTTTGTTTTTAGTAAGAATCAAGGCCAACAGATGGCAGCATACCACCAGCTCCTTTTCCAGATTGTTGTCATATACCTTCCTGCCATCAAAATAACAAGCCATTACCTAGAATAAACTTTGAATGTTATTTTCATTTTGGACTATCCACTTGCTGCCAAAGGAGTACAATAAGCATTTTATTTTCTTTAAGCAGCCTACACACAGTATTTTTCATTGACCAGCAAGGATGCCTTAGCACCCTTCTTGAATAAGATGTTGCTGTGGCAGGGCAGGAATTAAGTGAGGGCTCAGGGTGGTTAACCCCTGTGAATTGCAAAATAGCCCCCAAAACTGGGGTTAAGAGGGTGAATTTGGCCATATAGTTTGTGTAGGGAAGACTGTTTTAACTGCACATTTCAGTCAACCAGCCCCAAAAGAGCCCTCGTATAATAAATGTTAATTCCTGCCCTACGCTGTGGTTCTCTCCCCCTTTTGAATAAAATCTATTAAGACAATTTCTGATATGCTTTTTACACTAAGTAAAACAAAATCACACGACAAAAAAACCCCTCTACCTTATGGAAGAATTACTAACATAAATTGCATGTCAGGAAATAATGCAACTGATAATTCTAACATGAAGTTAAAGGTAAAGATAAAATTAAAATTTGTGCAAATGTTTTAAACAATAGACCATTCACTCTCCATTACCTTGAAAGACATTTAAGAGAATATAAATCACTTCCAATTTAAATCTTTATCATTAATACTTTTATCTCTACAATATGAATCAGTAACGAAGGAACATTTTCACACACCTTTTATATTTTGTTCAGAGGCAGTTGTCACTGCATCTTCAGACAAATCAATGCCATTTACAAACCCATTCTCAGTAACAGCCACATCTTCCACTGTAAGATCTTTCTCGAATGTGAGTGTCCCAGTAATGACCTGATTCTGTCTGTTAACCCTGGAAAAAATAAAGTTTGTTTGAGATTCAAACTAAGCTTACATGACATTCTTCTTTCACATGGCATTTTGAAAATATACATTACTTTCTTGAAAATAAATGTTTACAGTGTACATGCAATGTGAAAATTGTAACTTACTTTAAGCTATAAGAACAGAATTAACCAGTGTCAAGTGGTAGTGTAAATTAACTAGAGCACCAATGGTGCTGAAGCTCATACCTTCAACCAATTAAGGGTCCCTGGCTTCTAGTCTTTGTTAGTGCAAGCGTCATATGACTTTAAATAATGTCAAATGGCTTATGACCCCAAACCTCACATACCCTGATGGCACCTTCCTGAACGTCACAAAAAATTTGTCATGCTATCTTTGCTTTGTAAGTTGTTTCACGAATACAATTTAAGAAAGCAAAAGCCCCTAGGGCCCATCTTCGGCCTTGGACCCCAAATTTCAAGTATCATTATGACAAACCATCAACATTGTACAAGAGAATCTGTAGTTGAAGATGCACTTTTGCACACATCATAAAAGAGCCATAGGGTCCACATGGGCGGACCAAAATTCCCACAAAACCAGAAAACAGATTCACTAGCCAAGCATCATTATAAACAGACTGTCAACTCTGTTAAACATTAAACTGGAGGAAAAGTTCATCACTTGCAATACTAAACAAAATGGACCCTATGGTCCATCTTGTGCCTTGGACCCCCAACTTGTTAAACACCCTGAAAGGTGCCACTACCCGAATATACCAAAACCATCAACATTGTACAAGAGAATCTGCAGGAGTAAGCAATTTGCAAAATGTCATAAAAAGGGCCATAGGGCCCATGTGGGACCTTAGACCCAAACTTCCAGAACACCATAAACAGATCAATAACCAAGCAACATCATGACAGGCCTTCAACTCTGTTTAATATTAACTGGAGGAGGAATTGACCATTTTGCAATATTTCACAAAATGGACCCTAAGGTACATTGGGCCTTGGACCCAAAATTTCTGAACACACTAAAAGAACCATTAACAGAGGATCACCATGAAAAACACACCCTCGTGCTCTGACAATTCACACACAATGGAAATACCCAATGGAAATCCCATTAAGCAGCTCCCTTTAATCTAATCTAAACAACTGCACAGGATTGACCTCTTCTACACAGACAGTTTTAAAGAGGATGTAGTACAGAGAAAAATAGGTAGTAAAGTGATTTTGTGAGACTGGTAAAATAGAGGTGGCACAAAATTGGTTAGAAAGGTATCAAAAGTATTCTTCATCCCAAATTGGAAAAGTAATTTGTAAGAACCATTAACAGAGCTTCAATATGACAAATCATCAACACTGTACAACACAATTTGTAGGAGAAAAAGTGTTTTGTAAAATTTCATAAAATGAGCCATTGGGGCCCACATGGGACCTTAGACCAAAATTCAAGAACACCATAATGAGATCACTAACCAAGCATTATAGTGAAAGGCTGTTACCTCTCTTTAAACATTAAATAGAGAAGAACTTAATTACTTTGCAATATTTCACAAAATGGACCCAACGGTCCATCTTGGGCCTTGGACCAAAAATTCCTGAACACCCCGAAGGGACCAATAACAGAGTAACATTATGGCAAACCATCAACATTGTACAAGAGAATCTGTAGGAGGAGAAGCATTTTGTAGAATTTCATAAAATGGGCCCTAGGGTCCACATTGGACCTTGGACCAAAAATTCCTGAACACCCCAAATGGCCCACCACCCAAGGAATATTGTGCCCAAGACGGATTAGACGGACTAGACTAGACTAGACTAGGACTAGGACTAGGACTAGGACTAGACTAGACTAGACTAGACTAGACTAGATTATATTAGATAGATAGATAGATAGATAGATAGATAGATAGATAGATAGATAGATAGATAGATAGATAGATAGATAGATAGATAGATAGATAGATAGATAGATAGATAGAGTGATGCCGCGTGATCACAATAGCTCACACCAGCATGCTGGTATGAGCTAATGAAAATCAGTAAAATCTGCTCTCCTTCACAGTAGAGATGCTTTCCTTAAATAATTCTTCATTTAAAAAATACAAAACTCACCAAACTACTTCATCTACAAGCTCCTTAATCCAAATGTTATTAATATAATCAGTGGTCAGGTCAGAGGTCATCACTGACTCCTTATTCAAAGTTGAATTCCAAAATGTCTTCACTCCAAACACTTCTTGATAAGTATCCAAGGAGACAGAATCTAGTATTGGTATAAATAAAACATAAAGATTCGTTATAAAACAAAAGCAAATATTGTTCAGGTTTCTCTACAATTTCGCATCTGAGCAGATATTAGTCAAGAAGAAGAAGGTTACCTTGTAATTTGCTCATATATCCATAGCTTCATGGGAGTTGTTTCCCGACTCAAAAAGTTGAAAGAAAAAGCTTCATTAGAATATTTAGAATATGATCCACAAATGTAAACTAATAGAGTCCATGTATAGTGTTCACAGCTGAGGTCACCTCCTCTTTGTCCTGAGCAAAGTTTGCTGAAGTCTTTTATATTGTGAATGCTCTGTGGGTGGTCTTTCCTTTGTACTAAGCATCATGTAAGCTCAAGCTTACATACAGATTCATCTCTGAGTCACCAACTTTATCTACAGTCCTACAAAAAACGACATGGGACAGCTTATTTGAAGAGACTAGCTAAAACAGTACAAAGGCTCTTGCCTCCTGATGAACAGCATATCAATCCAGATTGAAAGTATGAACAAAGTGGACACACAGGTATTAACTAAAATCAAGCATTAACCAGGATTCGACAAATTCTTTTTTCATTACCTGTCCATCGGGCTAGCTGTTCTCTTAGTCTACTTGTCCCCATGAATACCTACTTGTCCACTTTTAATATGCCTTCGAACTCCATTGTGGAGGAGACTTTGCAAGGGTACTTGCTCAGCGGGCTATGATATTGAACAATGCACTTGCCCGAGCAAGTTTCAACTTGTCCCGGACTGTCGGGCGGGGGATTTGTCGAAGCCTGGCATTAACTAGGATTTGTGCATGGAAGTTCAGGATGGAATCACTGAATGGTGCAAAAAAGACTCAGGAACTTAAAGCAGTATCTCAAGCTTGGGGTTCAGTAGACTGACACATAGGTCCTAGGGTGTTAGACCCTGTGAGCAAGCATTCATCATGATTTTAGTAACATTCCTTGTTCAGTGACGTAATGGAGAATCTGTTATCATTAAGAGCAGGATAGTTTTGACTCTAATCAGGAAAAACATTTCAATTTATCTGTTAATCTGTCAGTGGAAATGTTAAGACCCCCAGACTCGATTATTATACCTACAACAAATATTCCAGAATAAATAAGCAATAAAACTGAGGATGAATTAACTATTTGGTAATGGGAAGGTGGGATTGCTATACTCTCCTAAATGAAACCAAACAATTTATTAAAAGCCACAAAACTTTGTCGAGCACAAAGCGCCCCAAATAATTGAGGATTGTATTGAGAAATCTGCCTTCTTTAAGAGAACAAAACTTAAATCAGGCAAACTATTGAGGTGACAGTGATGACCACTGGAATTCTCAAGTTTATCTCATTCACTTCACCTCTGACAAAATTGGAAAAATATTGCTCACGAGAAATGGGGGTCACTGGCAGGGGATTTGCCCAAACCCCTTGAACCCCCTGGTGATGTGTAGGACTTACTAATTCTATATCCAGCACATGACATGAACACATAAATTTATAACCCACCATGAATCTTTATCCTGATCATATTAATTAACAATATCAAAGATTTCTTACCATTTACAGTGCTTCCAATGGCTTCTATTTCTGAGTCCTGTTGTGTGAGATTCTGTGCAAAATAGTTCAGACTGTCCTTCCCTTTTGGTCCCATGCCATTAATGACAGTATCTGTTAGAAAGAATCAGCAAATCAGATGAGGTATATTAAAATCAAGTAATACGCATTTACACTAAACTCAATGACAATGATGCTAATGTTGCTTACAAACACCAGTTTATACTTCTACATTTTCACATGCTATAAGCTATAACAACCATATATCGTCATCCTTCGCTCTTATGGGCCGATTACAGACATAGCTCAAGAGTTGAACAGTGTTCAACTTTCATAGCATTATGGCGCTACAGTGAAGTATGAATCAGCCTACAGCAATAATGTGCTGGTTACAACTCTGCCTCCAGCACCACATCTAGAAGTAGACTCTCTAAAATGGTCACTCAAATGGAAATTTCTTTAATTGTGAATTAAAGTGCAGGATGTAGCATCTAAACTGTTAGACCCTCATCTATCTGCATGTGAATGGCTTGCTGGTGGCACTGTACTTTTGATGTATGCACCCTAAGCACTCAGAAGGGGAAGATCTGTTACACTGCTCTACACATCTACATTTCAAAATCCTTTTCTTCAACAACTATAAAATATGCTTAAATGCTTTCTCCACTCAAAATAAAAGTTTTATCACTCTAAAACAATGAACATATACGTTGGATAAGTACGCAATGGAAAAAACTATGATTTCTGCTAAATAACTTTTCAAAAAGTATTTTTGAAGGCCAAAAAACAAACATTCTGATGAAATTATAGACACCTTATTGATGTAGTCTCTATAGATCACAGTAATGACTTAAATGCTGATAGTATCACCTACACTTTCCTAAACCTTGTTCAGAAAGAAAGCTTTCATCACTGCAGAACCCACCAAAAGAGACAAAACTACAGGGTTTGCTCAATTTGTTGTTACCTCCTCCCCTCCCCAGTGGTTTGCAGTGGTGTTACCAACACGTAAGGGGAGAGAGGAGTTTGTTCTATTTACTTTTGGCAAGGATGGTCATCTGAGCTGTTTAAATAGAAACACACACCATTCAGAGGCACAAGCCAAGTGAGCATAAATAATAAACTCCTGCGACACTTTTCTGGTTGCTGTGCAGCCTGTTCTTTGTGATCTTCAGACCAAATCCCACAGTTTTCTCATTAAGTATGCAGAGCTGCTGATTGTCATTGAAGTGTGAATATTCATTTTGTAACAGAATGGATAGAAATCTTGCCCCTTAATATTGTGGGCAAATAACCAGAAAAAAGTAATGAAAAAATAATGAAAAAGAAGCTTACAGTTGACTTGAATTTCATGCACATCATTTCTACCAGTGACTACAAGTTTAGGAAAAAAGTTTGTCCCATTTATGACTTGGTTTCCTTCAAGCCTGACGGAATCTGCAAACAACCTTTCAGCTTTGAAAATATCTGTATTCAAGGTGTGCACCTCATTCTATATTGGGAAAAAATTTAAATTATACCATGAAAGTGATGGGAGCTCTAAAAATGTTACAATCTTGATTTTTAACAAAGGCAATGTTTCTGGAAGGATCCAAAACTGACGATGATGAAAAAAAGCTGAGAAATGACTATGACTTCAAGAAATATGAAAATTAAGTGATATTACCAGAGTTGAGTGCTAAGCTATATAAGGTCTTTTACTTTGGAAAGTTCTATGTATGAATTATTTAAGGCACAGCTACAAGGAGTTAGAGTTAGATGAGGTTTTACAGCTCAGTTTCTATCCAACTGGTTTAAGTCGGACCGGCCACAGCCTTTTTTCCAGTTGTGGCTCACTGGTTTGTTTTCCCTACTCCACTACTTATGCTGAGCACCAAGCACAATGGCAGTAGGTTCTATTTTTAAAGTCTTTGGTATGACTGGTCAGGAGTCAAACCCAGACCTTCTGGCGGCAAGTCGGATGCTCTAACGACTTGACCCTGCACAGCTACAAGGAAACTTGATAACTAATTTGGCCCCAAAAATTAAGTGCAAATCTGGAAGAAAGTCACTATTCATCACAAAATCTATTAAATTCGACTTTTTTCACCTTCTAACTTTGTCACACTCACATTAAAAGTAAGCATTACCCTTGATCAATCCTTGATTGAAAAAACAAAGGATAGATTCACAAGGTATTTCTTGTGTTGTACATTTAGTTGATTCCATCTCCAATTTGAAGGCATGTTCAACAAATGACAAACCCAAATGGTTACACTTTGAGCCTTATATTAAAAAATTGCCTACAAGAGAAAGCTCAACAATACATTCACAAAATTTGCACTTGTTGGAAAATAATGAAAGGCTGGTTCACAAAAAGTTTACAAAAGAAATTCTGGCAGTGTGGATGTAGGATAGGGGAGAGGGAAGTAAGTTTCCTAGACAATGTTTCTACATTTTTGTCCCAGTCATTGAGGGTAGACAAAATGTATCTAGTTGGGGGTCTTTTGAGTCTCCTGCATGCTTGGCTCTAAATATATTGTTATAAAATAACTTACCCCAAGACTAACGTGCTTTCTTTTCAGCTGCCGTCCTTCCACTACAATGGGATCAGGTACAGCTGTAGTCTCTGTATAAATCTGAAACATCTTCACATAATTTTGAAAATCTGGGCCACTGACTCCTGCATAGATATTGCGGTTTGCAGATCTGAATGCATACGAAGTGCCACTGGTGAAATGACCTGGTAAGAGAAAACAAAAGGGTCATACATCATTTTAATGGAATCAATACAACAGCAGGACTTATCAGTTGCTAAAAACTTATAAAAAAAGTAAATGATAATGCACAGCAATATTATCAGGTGTACCAACAATGTACACAAAGTACAGTATAGCATAATGACCACCTCTGGAAAGTTCATAAACACTTGAACATGGTAGCTACACAATGTTACACCTTAATATCACCTCATGTCTTAAAGTACATTGCAAAACATTGCAAACTTTGAACCACTGAAAAGGTCGCTAAAAGTGTATTTGCACTTTCCTATGTACCATAATTATGAAAATAAAGAGTTTATAGGAGTTTGTCACCCACCAGCCTCAAATGCACTTTGAACCCCCCTCCCCCTCAAAAAGAAACATCATACTTACTGTAATACATCCACATACCATGTATGAAAACCAGAAGCTAAAAGACTTTTAGTGATTCCTTGCCAAACTGTAGCTTTAAATTGACAGTTTCATTGTAAGTCTGGGTGTTAACACTTACTGCAGTGAATGTTTAAGATCCATCAGGACTAGTCAAACAGATTGATGTAAGGTTAGAATGGTCAAAAATGAACTTCTTGCATTTCATTTTGGGCATTATATGCCAGATAGAAGACCTAGACACATTTCATGCTTACAAGGTTTTCACAATTTGACCTCTAGTGACCTCAAAATGCCCCTTGGCTACCACTTAAAACAACACGGTTCTTCTACTCAATATAGCGAGGACATTAAGCTGTATCTACTGTGTATAATTACAAGCTAGCAATTCCAGTTATCACCAAAACTGAAAAGAATTGAGATTTCTCCAAAAGAATATTTTGGGACTTACTTGTGTGATTAAGTGCTTCAAACTGCTCATCAAAGTAGTTGTATTGATAAAGAACGAATGTATTGTAAGGATTGCCATATGACAAAGTCAGAAGAACTCCATCCTGACAGTTTGGGGACTGGATAGCCCTCCAAGACTGAATCTCACTCACAGTGATAGTTTGAAAAGTTTCAAACCTAAATCCTGAGGATGGAACAGTGATAACAAACACATTCTGTAACCAATCAAACTGCACTGGTCCAAAACTGCATTTCTTAAAATTGTTACCAACATTTGAGCAACTTTATAATCAGACTGAATGAAGAACAGTGTACCAAAAAGAAAGAGAAAAGGTGGAAACTTCAGATTTTCACTTAAATATCGAACAGAAATGAACAACAGACTTCTTTGCAACCTGTTTGAATGTTTCACTACTCCCCATTTAGGTTGCTGGCCAATACCATAAAGGAAGGTACACAAGCTACACACAAACAGTCTCAAATTTGCTACAATGGCTTTAAACTGCATACAGAAAGCACAGTATATGTAAAATGAGAGAGATCAACTAAATGTGGAAAAACGTTTTCTCTAGTAACAATCCTCTTTAAAAATATGATTAGAATTTCCCATGTTGACTGACACTGAGGGCAGCACACCACCTAAAATAAATCTTTTCTGGCAATGTTTATCATATGACCTATGTGACCAAAAGAACAAAAATTTTTTTATGGAAATCAGAGTATTATGAATAACTCTTCTATAAAACTTGATAATAGACCTATTTTTTTCAAATATTCTCAGACATAAGAATGCTCCAGAGTACACAACTTTTTCAACAATGACAGGACCACTTTTAGAGTTACCTCTGTGTGAGGTTTGGTTAAGTCGTTTTCCATTCACTTAACATTTTACAGTAGCATCCTATCTGCAAGTCCAAAGTCCTGGAAAGAAAGTATTAACTGTGCTGGCATTCAAAATGAAAATTAGCAATGGCTTACTATGCCATAACATGCTCAAAAGTCACAAAATATATTTATAACTATTTAGTTAAGGAAAAGTCACAAGTCCCAAAGGCACACAAATCACACGAAATCAACAACAAGGTGCGAGACTGGGATAAAATGTTTGTATTACCTTACGCTGCTATTAATACTACATATTAAGCAAAGCTAATAATGGATCTCATATGACCACTCTTCAAAGAAATGTTTACTTCATGTATTTGTAACCTATGTTATGTCCTTGTTAAAGACTATATGTCCATACATTTTTGGAAGAAAAGAAAGACCAATAAATGAGACAGAAAAAAAAACCCAAACATACTTTTGATACAACTGTTGGTGCTATATTAAAATATTTTTATCAAATCTTGATGCACTTGTTTACCTAATACTTAAACATATCAGACAATCTTACCACTCCATTTATATATGACAGATTCATTCCTACTTTCCATGGTAAGTACGATATAGTTGTCAAAACCGAGAGAAAAGGCTTCAATAGCAACACAGCCACCAGGTGCCAAACTATAGAAAAAGAAAAAGCATTAAAATTAATGTTTTCACAAAACAGATACTGGTAAATGATGTCTTCAAAATTTAGTTACTCTAACATATTGACATAGTATAAAGTGACTAGACCATCTACTTCTGTTTGATCAATGCAATAAATTTTGAATCCATCCTGGAGTGTCACATACTGGCTTCATCTCATTCAAATATTCACACCAGCAACAAAGCATTCCAGGAGATAAAATAACATCCTTTTGGAACATTTAATTTCCAGTTCATTACATTAATAGCCCTTCATGAATTGAAATCTCACAATGTAACCAGAGAAACATAAAAAGCAAAAACATTTCAACTACTACAAAATGCAACAGCGCTGCCATCAGGTTCATGAAGTGTGTGAACTGGTGGAATAGTGGAAATAATCATCCTCCTTCACTACAATCAACCTGGTTGCAATGCACAGTGAACTCCTGTTCAAATGTTTACAGCAAATATGGGGTCACCCTTTGTGAGATATGTATTGACCAAGTGAAGCCTGGCACATAACCCTCCATGTTCGCTTCAATTTCACTGTACTGCATAAGTGATCCAGCTAAGAGTAAAAGTCTACCAGATTATAGTGTTGTAGAGTGACTGTCATTGCCTACACTCCAACTCATTTGATCTGGGGAAAAATTGCACCTTGTGAAACTCTAGACTCAAATTTTGTAACCTATATGAGAAAAACATTCTCCTGACAAACCCTGACTTAAGGGAACTCCTATATCTCTGCAAAGTTACATGCAACTGATTTACTTACGAATGGTGTCGTTTGAATTGTAGCTGCCGTGTATCATATTTCCATATTTGTGTCATGTTGCTCTTTTCCGCAAAAATCAGATAATATTTGTTTTCCATCACTGTAGCAGCGACTGACACAGGAGCATGAGTTTTTAATAGCTGATGAAGTTCAAACTGGGACTCTATGAAAATGAAAAAGTATTAACTGAATAAAAGTTATCAATCACCATAGGCAAAGTGTTATTTGTAGGTCCAGACAGTGTAATCTTTCCATACTGACTTGTGGTAGAATACATAAAAAAACAGCTGTCATGTCCTATTTCTCTCCCTTCCTTAATACATCACTCAAATATGTCAAACATCAGGACTGGATGACTCTTCCCCCCCCCCCCCAAATACTTTTCACTCAGGGAATTTCCCACAGACATTTCCTCCCTCCCGGCCCTCCCACCCCACCCACCCTACCCCCACCCTACCCCACCCACACCCACCCTACCCCCACCCACCCCCACAACCACTGGGTCCAGGTAAAACTGTTTGGGGGGAGGTGTCAAAACTGTTGGTTTATGATGTTTATTTCTTGATCAGTCACTTCATCCACTATTTAAAAGGTATTGTAAATAACTTAACTTTCTATATTTTCTGCGCTTGACAAAATCATCAACTATGTCAACAGCAAAGATGTCAAGGTAATAAAGGAATGCAAAAGAGGAACATCACTTTAAGATCTCAAGATGAAATAAACAATTGCACATTGAGATGATGACAAGGAAGACACCATTTCTTTTTCATAAAATGTAGAACATTAAAGTTAAACTCAGTAAAAGGGTAAATGTAAACTGAGAAAGCCATTTGTTTTTCAAATTAAAACTAGAATACTCGGCAACCCTGTAAAGTAACTGTGATAGATCACTACAATCTGCTACATCACTCTGCAAACTATCCACTGAAATTTTTAATGCACACCAATTCTAAGGTATCTGAAGTTGAAAGAATTTACTCCTCTCCCATTAAGTACCATTTTCCCCCTCCTCCAAAAGAAAAGGAAATGTTCTAAAAACAAGTTACCATTAATAATGCAATATTTGAGTACATCTAAAAATTTTGATTACATTCTACAATACTGTAGCTGGTTCTACAGGGTTTCTGTTAATAGACCAAGTGCCTTTTAATAATGCTTACTTTTGACATTCCACTTGTATAAAAAAGACTGAACCCAGCCATCGTAGGTTCCATTGTTAGATCTTGCCAGGATAAAGTACAGGTCAGTGTCCATGATAAGTGCATCTGTGGCAGTAACATAACTCATGCTAAAAGTTGGGGGGGGGGGGGGGTGGGGGGGGGGGGGGTTGGGGGGGGGGGGGGGTGGGGGGGGGGGGGGGTGGGGGGGGGGGCGGGTGGGGGGGGGGTGGGGTGGGGGGGGGGGTGTGGGTGTCGGGTGGTGGGGGGGGGGGGGTGGGGGGGGGGCGGGGTGGGGGGGGGGGGGGGGGGGGGGGGGGGGGTGGCGGGGGGGGGGGGGGGGGGGGCGGGGCGGTGGTGGGGGGTGGCGGCGGGGGGGGCGGGGGGTGGGGGGGGGGTGGCCGGGGGGGGGGGGGGGGGGGGGGGGTGGGGGGGGGGGGGGGGGGGGGGGGGGGGGGGTGGGGCCCGGGGGCAAGGGGGCTTTTGCCCCTCAAGTGAAAAAGTGGGGGCAAACCCTAATTTGGCCCCCAAAAATGTGAATGGCAATACTCATTTTTTTCGCCGCTTGGTCACTTTTGACATCCCTTTGATAACAACACATGACAACAATACAATTATAGGCTATAACTGACATAGTATTTGAATGTCTGTTGACCAAGGCCGTATGGAATATCATATGAAGCTGAAACCCGGCGCAACGAATCAATTTTCATCGAAAACACTTAAGACATGTCTTAGTTATACCTTCACTTCGTTTCCTAATCTAGGCCAGAGCGATCTATCTCTGCATTTTGTGCCCCGGTTCGTGAAGCACATCAGTAGTATTAATTAACTTTGTGCCCTAAAACTAACCCTTTTGACAAGTGTAAATGTTCTAAAACCCAGGAGCGTTTACACTAAAAAACTTCCGTTCGAAATAATCTTTCTGCAGCTTCTGAAATACTAAAACCCAGGAGCTTCCGGGGGCTTAATTCTCCCCTGACTACAGATTATAAACTTTGGGGGCCCCCTATGCAGTGCCGGTGCCCCCTAAACAGGGGGGGGATCCCTGCTTGAGGTTTTATGGGCCAAAATGCATATATGATGTACGGTACGCGTGAACATGAAACTGTCGGTGCACACGTAGGTCGGGTGCACCGCGAGAGCGAGGCACGAAGCCCAAAGTGGGTGGTCTTAGGGCCCCTGGTGGGGGTCCGGCCAGGGGGCGAAGCGCGGCCGGAAGCCCTGGGTTTTAGTATTTCAGACGCCTCAGGAAAACGGTTTCGAACGGAAATTTTCCAGTGTACGTAATATGCTCCTGGGTTTAGTACATTTAGACAGTTTGAGTACACATGCAGTTAATATAACTGATGTGCTTCACTGGATTAAAGGTTTGCAAGAGCTGTGATTGTTTTAAATGTAAAAAAGCAGAGACAAGTTCAATAGTTATCCGAGACGACCAGAGATTGGTTTGCTTAATTGATTTAATCAACTCTGAATGGTTCTTTTTCAAGAACATACATAGAGTACAGATATTCCACTTAAAAAATATTAGCCCGTGACTATCCCGTGACCCGCAGTTTTTGCTAGCTTATGCTTTCTTCTAGAAATTATCAGCCATGCATAATGGCTCACTGCAGCCTTTTGATGTAAATTATTTTCATACGGCTTCGATCTATTGACATCTAATACGCGTTGTATAACTGTATTTGTTGTCAGAAAAGGGATGTCAAAAGTTAAATTAGCTTTATCAATAAAAATTAACAGCCGTGTTCCAGGGGTATTTGGCAAAAAGAGCTATTGGCCATATATCATGCTTTTTTGTTAAAAATGACCAAGTGCTGTCAACCTGAACATTGCCTGTTTTATTTTTAGATGTGAAAATAGCAACGTACCCCGAAAGTTCAAGAATCTGTATAATCACAATACCCAAATTCATGACTACAACACCCGTCAAAGCTCAGAACTTCACCGGTTTCCTTGCCAAAACAATGCCCAAAAGAGCCTTAGATATCGCTCAGTAATTGTGTGGAATTCTCTGCCACTAAAATCTCGAAGGTTTTTAACAATAAACGGTTTCAAAAATCATCTTAAGAAGTACTTCCTCAGCAAATATTAGCCTAGAATCTATACTTATATCGTAGGGGAGGGCAGGTTTTGTTGTTTGGGGGCTTAGGGGTGGGGAGGGGAGGGGACTAGTAATTATGTGTAGTAAATGTAATGTGATTAGGTGATACTGTTTTCTATAGGGGAGTTATCGCCCAGTTAAGCTCTGAAGAGTTTTTGCGATCACTCCCCTTCCCAACTTGCAGTTGTTAACAAGTATGTAGCTTTATGTTTTTGGAAATATTTCTAAGTAAAAGCTGTCTTCATGTGAATAGAATGTCTATAATCTGTAATTTAGAATAGATTCAGACAAGCTTTCATGTAATTTTCAGTAATGTGTATGTGTGGAAATAAATCTATTGAAAGTCAAGTTGTGGAAGAATCAAATAAATGAAATGAAATGAAATGAAATATATTTGAGCATCGTTATTAACATTGGGGGGAATTACCGTCGGTTCACCCCTCACTTTTTCACGTGGGCCTCCGTGATTCATTGCGCCATTGCCCCTATATCACAATTCTTGTCTACTGGCCTGATCTAACCAAACAAATCTGTAAAGAAGAAACAAGAACATTGCATGCAATATTGAATGGATGCAAATTCTTCAACCGTGACTATGAACATATCCTCTGTGCAGTTAGTGCCAGTAGAACGATGTGCTCTGGCTCACTGCAGACCGCGCATACATTGAACATCACATCTGGGTCGAAGGAAATTTTGCAGTTGATTTCAGGAAATTAGGTATTAACATATGGAAGCACTGAATGTTGTGGTCAATGTAGCTTTTGTATTGGAGAAGCAATCATTCATTAACCTCAGACTTAGTGCGGTTCCTGATTCTGATCCCTTCACAATGCCTCTTTTTGAGGGACTAAGCGCTGGCTCAGAAAAAAGTGCCGTCATTCTCGATATTGGTGCAGCATATTCGAAGTACGAAAAAGTTTCCTGTAGCCTAGCAATGTAGCATCATTGCCTAACGTTAGGCGTAATAACGTAATGTAACTTTAGGCCTAACTTAGGCTAAGCCTTAGTCACTCATAACGTCATGCTTTTAAAACTAAGGAAATCAATGATATTAATTATGTGCACGAGTCTAACGATAATGTTACCCTTTACTAACTTAGACTTTAGGCTAGGCAGTAGCCACTTGCCTGTTAAAACGTCCCTTCACCAAAACGTCCCCGCTATTGGTCAAAAGTCAAAACGACCCCGGATTAATTGAATCGTTGTTAGGCTAGTTTTATGCTTATTTTTCAACTATTTGTAAATGTTTTTATCAATATTAAAAGGCTATTTTCTATTAACTTACCACCGCAATACTTTGAATACTTTAGGGCCTACGTGTTGTGCATAGCCTACTAGGACTAGGCCTAGTAGGCTATTGCAGTGTGCAGTGATAATATAAGTGAAAGTAGGAAGCTGTTAGCGTTGTGCTAAGTAGTTTTTCATGTCGTGATATTACTGTTCCAAACAAAAAAAAAAAACTATTGACGATTTCCCAAAGTACCTGCAATAAATTAATTACAGTTAAAACTTCTCTTTATTAAAGTTAAAAGGTTGTATCATACGTATCATTCATACCTGTAGGCGGGGACGTTTTTGTATTACATATGTAATAACACTGGGACGTTTTGGTAAAGAGCGGGGACGTTTTGGTTGTAAAAAAGCGGGGACGTTTTGGTAAAGGGATGATTTGAGTGGATACCCAGTAGCCTCAGTAAAGGACTGTGTAAAGTATGTTCGTTTGGCTTTAGCCTAGCTCACCATACACAGTCCCTACAACAAACTATGAAAATAGCGGGTGACGCGGCCGTCAGCATGTTGGTCAAAATTAACTTTACCCTGTAATCACAGATGATGTGTATTGTAACACTATGTAGCCTATAGGTCACAACTGAAATTCCTATCATTGCCCATATGAGAAGAATTTCGGTTGTGCCCTACAGGAACTATCATTAGACCTAGCCTTCAGTAGTCAAGTGTTCAGTGTCAGGGCTTTCACTCAGCATTTTCTTCAGGAGTCACAGACCCTTCAAAATAAATTTACAAGAGTCAAATTTAAAAGAGAAGGGGTCAAAATAAATTTGAGTTTAATACAACAAACTTTATTCCTATTTTTTGTTTATTTTCTGTATTTGTGATGCTTTTCCACTAGCCTAGGCTATGTTTTTCTTATAAGACATGATATTCAACCTGTCGATAATCAATATGGGAACTGGAAAGTGCTACATTTTGTGAATTAATATGCACAATGAATGTATTGGCAAAACTGCGTTATCATTAGGCCTAGCCTACTGATTGTTGGGGCAAAAAAGCTGTGTGTCAGTTTGACCCCAGAGGTTTTGTGTCTGTGCTTCAAAATGAAAAGTTGTGTGTCATTGACCTGGGTGCCCGAGTCAGTAAAATCACTGAGTGTGGCATCACAATGTTACGCATAGGGCATTCTGGCAGTGTTATTTACAACTGTTTCAAATACTACAGTAAATTTTATGAAGTGGCAAAGTCGATGATTTTATTTCAAATTTTTGGAACTTTTCAGATGTTTAAGGCGCGTTATCTTAATTTTCTTATGCGTCTCCTCGCAGTTTCTTGGGTCTGGATGCAAAAAACAAAGCATTGCGTCCACCTGAAGTCGTCTTTTTCTGCCGCGTCCTACTTAAAAGATCAGTTGGTCATAGTTGAATGCTAACTCAACTGCAAGCCGACGCCCATTGTGCTCTGTCTAAATCCGCTTATGTGTGGGCAAATTACTTGCGTGGAAGAAGCAATAGTATCGATTGATTATACTGTATTGTGCCGACGATAATTCGATACAGAATTTAGACCCTGTAGTAGTTTAATTCATCGTCGATCATAAACTTCGGGTGGTGTTAAAATAGCTACCGCCTATTACTTTTGTGAGTTGAAAATTTGTGAGCCTGTGCATCGCAAAATTCACGGAAATGATCGGTCCCAACCTGTGCGGTGTAAACGTAAACAGCTTCACAGATCGACCTGCAGAAGGCTGTAGAAGCATCCCCTGCTTTTGTAGCTACGTAGATTGGCTGGCAACAAGCCTCGAATTTTCGGAAATTCTCTCGAAAAATGCAAATTTGTGAAAAGCATTCCCCTCATAACTTTTACATTATGGATGACACACTCGTTGAACTTTAGCGTTAAACTATGCAATGAATAAATAAACGTTTTGATTTCCTAGAAGCCTGCAATCATGTTGAAACCATTACGATGTTTGGCTAGCTGAAGCCATCAACTGCTCAAGGCCCTATCTTACGGTATGGTTTGTAAAAGCCATCAAACATCGTTGAAAACGATTGTCGTTTCATTTTAGAAACGAATTAAAAACCACACCTAAATCACTGAAATTATTTCAGTGCTCCTTTTGGCACTTTGTGATAACATACTCAAATTCTTTCATTTCCAAAGAGATGAGACCGAGGCCCTGAAATAAATGCTTCGATCTCAAAAGTAAGCCACAGTAATTGTTACCATACACTTTACACTATGGCATGTACACGGAAAAATGTCGATCGTCAGAAGAATCGAAAATAACCCAAATCAACCAAGAATATTAAAACATGCACATGGTATGTTTAAAAGACCTTAAAAAAACACTTCGCAATAAATTTCGCAAGCTTTAGTTCAACGGTTCCCCCTAACCTTGGCATCCTTCGGTAGGGTGTTGATACAGCACTTCACTGTACTAGACATTTACACTAAAGGCCTAAGCTAGCTACATACAATGCAAACGGTATTTGTAGAGCTGCAATGCTAATAATTTTCACAGATATTTCGTTTAAAAGTTTTAAAAAGGCTTCACTTGTTCTTCAGCACATTATTGTGTATAAATGGGTTCATCTGTAGACGGTTATGGCATTTTTTCTTGTCCAATGTTCACACATTAATAAAAGTTTTTTTGCCATATATATTACTGTTACGTGGTGGTGAGCACATCTTCAAGTCAATCCAAGTTAACCCTGTATTGCTGTAGTAACCTAAAACTACTCTCAATCATTGATTTGTTCATGCCTGTGAGGAGTAAGATGTAATGGGCCACCTCATCCCCTTATTCCCCACCCCTCTCCCCCACCCCTCATTCCGGCCCTCCCCAACCTATTTTGTATATAGCCTGTATGACAAGCACAGTCACAGAAAATGTTAAAAAAAAGGTTTCAGTTGTTCTTCAGCACATTATTGTATAAAAATGGGTTCATCTGTAGGTGGTATGGCAATTTTCTTGTGCAATATTCATACATTAATAAAAGTTTTATTGCCATATATATTACTGTTACGTGGTGACAAGCACATCTTCAAGTCAGTCCAGGTTAACCGTGTATTGCTGCAGGAACCTAAAACAGCTCCCAATCATACATGTGTACATGACAGGGAAGGAGGAAGATATCATGGGCTACCCCCGTCCCCCGCTCTCCCATTCCCCTCCCCCCTTTTGCATATTTCATGTGCAATGCTCACACACTGATAAAACTTTTGTTCCCATATATATTACTGTAACGTGGTGACAAGGACATCTACAAGTCAGTCCAAGTTAACCCTGTATTGCTGCAGGAACATAAAACTACCTCCCAATCATACATGTGTACACGACAGGGAAGGAGAGAGATATCATGGGCCATCCCACCCCCCTTTCTCTCCTTCCCCTCCCCCCTTTTGCATTTTTCTTGTCCAATGCTCACACACTGATAAAACTTTTGTTCCAATATATATTACTGTTACGTGGTGACAAGCACATCTTCAAGTCAGTCCAGGTTAACCCTGTATTGCTGCAGGAACCTAAACCACTCCCAATCATACATGTGTACATGACAGGGAAGGAGAAAGATATCATGGGCTACCCCCATCCCCCTCTCTCCCATTCCCCTCCCCCCTTTTGCATTTTTCATGTGCAATGCTCACACACTGATAAAACTTTTGTTCCCATATATATTACTGTTACGTATTACTGCCTACACACACATTGTGTTGAGGTACCGCCTGTCCTTGTTTGGTAAACTCGAAGGTATAAAAAAATATCAAGTTGGTACTTATTTCATAAAACAGTCGCAAGGCATGTGTAAAACAAGTTTACTAAGCCCACTGTCGTATTTTCGCAAATTTAATTTGAGCAACCTTACGGTGCGGAACGTTTTTCTTCAGCCCATTCCTGGAGCTTGTACGCTAACCTAACGATTTTAAAATAACTGCGTCATCATGACTATTCGCACGTCGACTAGCCGCCGTGCAGACAAGATGCAGTGATTGCTTACTCGCACGGCGACCGCATATACGTACGCGTAAGATTGAGGGACACAGCATGTACAAATAGGTAGCGCTGCCCAAATGCATATCGCAAGCAGTGCAATAACATGGAGGTGAATGAAGAAAATAAAGCTGTTTTGTTTGGAGGGATTTGACAACAGAGGAAACATCAAATAGGCTAAGCATGTGTCTTTCAAACTTCCTCTTAAAAACTACAGAATAGAGTACCTTGACTTGCATCGGTCGGTACTTTGTGTCGGTCAATGCATACAAAACATATCGCACATAGGCTCAACTACGTACGTACGTACTACCATGCGTACTACCTACACCAAATACCACGTAGTTGTATGTAGTAAAGTATGGTAGCTAGTCGACGTGCGAATAAGCGATCAATGCATCTTGTCCACACGGCGGCTAGTCGACGTGCGAATAGGCCCCACCTTTTACATATGGAGCTATAACACGCCTAGGCGAAGTCTTGTGAGCTGCGCAAACACATTCCGCCCCGCGAGCCTCATTTTTTTCCCCACAAGGTTATGGGTAAATTTGATTTTCAGAATTTTTCAAAGTTGTTTCAAAATCATGGTTAGGGTTATTACTTAGGTTAGGGTTAAAAGGACAGGGTTATCTGGCCTGTTCTTTCATAATCCGGTGTCAGAATTACAAGAAAAGGGTCGAAAAGCTGTCATTTTGGAATTAGGGGTGCGGCCTATTTCCAAGAAGCTCATTGGTCCATTGGCATAATTTGCCCATATCCTCGTGGGAAAAAAATTGCGCGTCCCGCGAGGTAGTCTCGTATTTGTAAAACGGTCTAATCAAGCGGAGGGGCCTTGTCAGTTCTTACACTGCATATCAATCGTTATCGGGTTTGCTGTTCTCTGGTGCAAAGTTTCCCTGTATGTAGAAATGTCTTGACGTAAAAACCATAAGATTGTTTACCTCGGAGTACATGTAGTTTGAACGCTATTTAGTGCATAGTGTGTGCAAAATAACGTTAGAAGTAATAAGAATTCTGTGAAGGTGACTCGCGATATATTGGGGTGTTTTTTTCTGTGCGAAGTTTGTGTACGTATGCAATATAGCTTACGTATCAACGCGACAAGACCCATCGTCTTTTTTTCGTTTAGTTCTGTAATCAAGCACATGAAGTTTAACATCTGTATTCGCCGCACTTTGCTGACAATCATGGGTAATTTTATCGACGATATTGCCAATGAAAGCAATTATCGATACCCTCAGCGATTTTAATCTGGACGCGTGTCCATCACACAATACTTGCACTACTGCCCTGAACGGTAAGAGGATTAAGACTCAAACTTGAAAGGAAATACGTCCACTCGCAGTTTTGAAGGAATTACCTGTGGGCAGAGAGCACAATAGCCTATTCACTGCGTCTCGAGTTGGGGATTTAATGCCGTCCTGGACAACTGCGAGGAGACGCATAAGAAAATTAAGATAAGGCGCCTAAAGACAGACAGTCATCACCCCGAAGTATATTTTTAGTGTAGGGGTATATGAAAATTCTCAGTCGGTGACTGCTCTTTGATTGACATCAAAGTTTGAAAATTTGAAAGATGCAGAGTAGCTCACATTCCACACAAGGCAGAAAGAGTGCTTTTATTACATTTTATAGCCTTTCATGCTCACCAAGACATGGCCTTAAGCAATAAAACAGGTTTATTCCTGCACGAGGAGTAGCTTCATACAGTTATGGGAGGAGCTAGAAGTTGCATAGTGGGAGAATTGGAACTGTCTGGGATGATGAAAATTCCCCTTTAAAGTGATCTAAAACAACTGCAGTATTAGTGTAAGATTTGGAAAAAGCTTAGCTTTGCTAGCAGATGAAAACCTAGCGTAGGGTACCTAGGCCTAGTTCTCACGTACACTTTGCTCCCTGAACTAGGCCTATGCTATTGCAACACAAAATTTTTCCCGCGTGGTAACTGTGAGAGTAACATCGTCTGCGTGCGTTTCTGCAATGATTGTTGCTACATGCGCGTACAGTATGTGCGTACATGAACGTAACCATAGCTATGAACTATGTCACAATTGAACAGCAGTGCGTACTATATACAGTAGCATACAATAGTGTGAACGTCCTAGTAACAAGATTTAGCAGCTTAATAGAATGTTTAAAAAACAAAACAGGATCGTTTGTATAAATCAAAATTTTTGGTCTCTTTTTGGAGACTGAGTGCTAGTATCCTTAGAACGATGGGTCCTAAACATATAAATGACCCATAGAGGTCAATTACCTAGGAGTATATGTGAATTTGAGAAAGATTGAGACCATTCAAAATTTTTGAAGGTGCAGTAGCCCAATTTTGACAATGGGTATATTGCTGACTTAGTATGGGGCTCCCATATAAGGTCAGCAGACAGCTGACTAATAAAAACCAGTTTTGACCAGTACAGTGCTGGTGGAAGACCCCAGATTTTCAATGGGCCCTTGGAAGGATCAGGTATAGGGAGCGGCTATACACATGCCAGTACTGAGGACTAGGCGGACTAGTCAGTCTAGGCTAAAGTTGTAAATTCAATGTAGCATGGTGGTACCCTGAGTCTGTAAATTAAAAGGTGGTGCACATAGTGTATGTGCCATACGTTGTGTATGCAGTCGTAGACTGAACATACACTCACTAGGCCTATATATACAATAGGCCCCACAGTGCATTCCATGTCAGGCCCACACCAAAGTTACGCCAACAAAAACAATAGAAAACATAAGGAAAATGCCATCTCCACGCTGGAGATCTTCCAATCAGAGTGCATGGAATGCATCCTGGAATAGACCTAGTGAGTGCACATTGAGTTAGTCGGTACTTTAAGTCAGTCTTTGTGTATAGTGATTGTACATTGAGTTGGTCAGTACCTTGAGTCAGTCACTGCGTACAAAACATATGGCACGTACACTAATTGTAAGACTTTTTATTTTTAAGTGACTGACTCATGGTGTCACCATGGTACACAAGTTGGTTCTAAAATAAAATGCAGTATGAAGAGATTCACCTTGTCTGTAGGGTGATAACTAATATGCATGCTATAAATACCATAAAGTGATTCACCTTCTTTCCATTGTTACCTTTACCTGTTGATTCATTTCTGGTCATGGAGTTGATGCCAATTACCTTGATTTTCAAAAATCACAGCCAGCATGTTCCAAAAGCACCCAAAATGGTCGTTAGGCTGTGTGCAGAAAAAGTCGTTCTTTGTCCCAAAATGCAAATTTACCTAACATGTGTTTTGAATATTTTCTGGATGCAAATCTATGACTTTCATTCTCTTGGCCTTACGTGTAGGTAGACTTGTGGTAAAAATGCATAGGTTAGATGCTAAAGGCAGAGGAGCTGACTGAAATAATTCATAGCTCATAGGTACTGTAGATCTCAGAGAGTTGTTGTAAAGGGTAATTTTTAGTCTAGGAAAGAAGTCACAATTGGAGTACAGCAGGGTTCTATTCTTGGCCCAAATCTTTTCTAAATCTTCATCAGTAATATTGATAGCACTCTCACACCTACAGTAGTATAAGTAAGTTTGTTGATGATACTCAGCTCTATAAAAAAGTTAATGATGAGAAAGATGCTTCATTGCTGCAAAAAGACTTGGATACACTGGGCCAGTAGGTCATTTCATGGTCTCAAACTTAGCAAATACAGTAAATGAAGAAGTGCAAACTCCTTCATTTTGGTTCTAAAAATTTTAGCTTTGATTGTACTGTAAGATGAATGGGAATATTTTGAGCAATGTGATCTGGGTGTTGTTATTACAGGTGATTTGAAGCCATTTAGGCAGTGTGCAGCTATTAGTTCTAGGGCTGATATGGTACTTAGGTGTCATGATTAAACCACAAACAAAATGTTTGACAAAGCTGTGTACAGCAGTTCTGAGGGGTTTCAACATTAGTTTAAGTCATTATCTGGGCTACCAGTATGGGTATTACCAATTCAGGTACAGCTGTCAGGCAATGGTGCAGAACAAGGGCCCTTCACCCCTCACAGTCTTTGGAAAAGTGGCCGAAGACTGGGGAAATCCTCTTGGTACCATGCAGTGCGATGCCCAAGGCATAACATTAAACATGACTTGGAAATATGAGACAAATGACTTTTAGAATGTTTCCCATTTTTTTCCCTTTCATCTTATTCAGAGTTGGATTTGCTGGAGAATTTGGACCATGGGCATTTGTTTCAAGCAAGGTCAAATTGTCTAAAACAAAGAAGGAAGTTTTTGTCTGGGATTACAGCAGCGAGGAGGAATTATTCGACATTTTGGTGGAATTTTTCCATCTCTTGTATTTTAAGTAAGTAGAAAATGAACCAGATTTCAGGAATCCCATCAATCCTTCAGCATTGTTATTTGTACAGTTCTGCTTGAAAGGAGGTTAAACTTTAAGTTTAGCCACTGTGTAGTTTTTCTCTTGAAACCAGTTCTCTTATGGTTCCTACCAGCTAAGGAAATTGTAGAGGATTAAATTGACTTTTTCCAGTCAGGGAAAACTAATGGAATTTGAGAGAAGACTGTCAAAAATGAGGGAAACTTGGAGTTTGATTTTCTATCAGACTATGTGCCAAGGTTTATTTGGAATCCTAGTTGTATTATATCCATTGCTACTGTGAGCTCTGCTGGCATTTAGAAGTTCGATTCATGTGGCTGTAAATAAAATTAACAGCAATGATTATGTTCTATGCTAAATATGCACATTTTAACTGCCTTGTTGGCTATGGAATATGGAATAATAAGTTTCAGTTGAGAGAGTAGAATACTTTCACACCCGAAAGGAAAGATGGAGTGATGTTCTTTGCCTTCAGAAGCAGTGTTAGTAGTTTATGTTGAAAGAACTATTGTTGATAAATTATGTTGTATGTATTATTGTGATTTTCAAAAATGCTGGAAACCCTGAGTGATTATTTAACAGAATATACATTTCATTTAACAGTTTATTAATTGTAACTATTTGTCTCTTTTATTTTCCAGACATCTTTTAGTGAATCCTAAAGATAGAAGAGTTGTATTTTGTGAATCAATTCTCTGTCCAACTCAGTTTCGTGAGACAGTTGCTAAAGTACTTTTCAAACATTATGAGGTACTGTTCTCATATAAGGTTTAACTTTGTTAACTGTTAACATTTGTCTTTTTATACTCAAGTACCAATTATCATGTAATTGTTGGGAATGACACGAGGGCGTATCATATTTTTTCTAATGCAGTTTTGAATGACCCTCAGGTCATGAAGTGAAGTACAGTATTTGATGTTGATCCATGTTCCTACTATTTCCAAAGCACTCAGACAGTCATGATACTTTGTAGAGAATACAGAAGCAAAGTGTTTTGGAGGTGGTGATTCCTCTGTTTAATGTCCAAGTTGTATTGCCAAATTGCTTTTTCAAGAGAGGTAGTATTCTTTATTTTTCATTGTTTTAGGTTCCTTCAATACTGTTTGCGCCATCACATTTGCTAGCAATGTTCACACTGGGCATCAACACTGGTCTGGTTTTAGATGCTGGCTTCTCAGAGACAACTGTTCTTCCTATATCCTTTCAAATTTAAAGTATGAGGTTTTGGTTGCATATTTTGTCTGTCTTGAAAAATGGCACAATGAAATGGCAACAGACTAAGAGGTTACTGTGTTGTTATACTGTAACTGGTCAGTTAATTAGTATTGTATGCTTCCCATGTGTGTTAATTCTGATGCAGTAGTATTGATTAGTTCTAGTTATCTTGATTCCAGTGTTTTCTAGCAATGAGTGACACTTTAAGCAGTGAGTGATTTTGGCAGTGTGAGGAAGAATTGTATGCTCATCACAGATAATTCATATGAACATTCATAAGTGCACAACTTTCACAGTCAACTTGAAAGTGTAAAAGCAAGCATAAGGTCTTGAGTGGAGAGTGTTTTGTGCATATGCTGATCAAGATATATCAGATCAGATGCAAACCAGGTGCAGTACCTTGTGGTCTAAGACTCTTATGGTGTACATTCTGTACTAACTCAAACTCTCCACCCCTCATACACGGTGTTGACATACTTATCAGTACTGTACTGCTGTAGGTACAGTACCGTGAGGCTTGTGTGAAGATCCAAAGCATGTTAAAATCACCCAGTACTGTATCCCTTATTTGCTGAATAGTTAAGCAGATGCTCTTTAACCTAGTATTTGTTGATAGATAGTCAAATGGAAGGTAAAAATAGTGTGTCACACTCTATGATTGCTGTAAAAATGGTTTTTGGAAGTATAAAATACTGAATATTTATTCCTTCATATTTATTTACATATATGAAGGAATTCCTATTATAAAGGGAGTTCAGACTGTTACAGTAGCAGCGCGTGAAATTCACAGGTAAGATTTGTTTTTGTTTTTCCAGATAAGATTGTTCAAATAGAGTACAGTGCAGAATGTATGAATTCTTATACAAACATAGTGTGAAGGAAATTTTAGGTAGCTTTGAGGGCTTGTAGAGAGGTTACTGCCAAGGGCAAACTGAAGAATGACAAATAGGTCTTAGTCAAATTAATAAGGAAACCCAATTGCGGGAACCTTTCTCTATACTTACAATAAGGATTCCTGCAGATCTTGCAAAGTAATGAATTTCATTGTTTCATTCCAAGGTCATGAAAGCCATTAATAAATCTGCTGTTTTCTAGTGTGTCCTGGAAATATCCTGGAAGATAGTTTATCACATGTCATCAGTGTAAATTTGTCCATATTATTCTTACAGAGGTAAATAAATGTAAAACAAAATGTCAAATTTGTGGTTTATCTTCTTAGTTTTCTCCAAAATTTGATATTTAATTTTCATGATGGTAACATGCAGAAAATGGATCTTGCATAGTCCTGGAAACTAGAAAATGCAACCCATGACCTGGGAAAGTCCTTGAAAATTCATGGGAAATGTCTCTATAACCCTGTAAATATGTGCCATGTGTAAGAACCCTGTGCAATAGTCAGGACTAAGCTTGGGCAAATTACCTGACTCTCCTTCATAGTCGCAAACTCGCAACTCTTGGCCCAGAGTCGAGTAGCCATCCCACTTCCCTTGGAATTGAGCCTCCTGGGGAACTTGTCAGTATTGTCAAAATATGCAAACAGTCTTGTTGTAGTTTCCATTTGTGTTATTTTGCAGGTTTAAAGAAGTATTTTAAAACAAGTGGCCCTTTTGATCTTTTTCCTTAAATTCAATCACAAAATGTAAGGCTACTTAGATTCTCTGACATCGGTGGTTTGGCACCTGTCTTTGAGACACCAATAGTGTCTTTGAGACACCAAAAGTCACTGTAGGAGTCACAACTCCATTCAGAGTCGCAACTAATGGGGCTGTTAGTAAACCGACTCTGAAAATGTTGGAATCACTTAAGCCTAGTCATGACCCAGGTGCCCCATTTACTTACACATCATTTTTATAAATAATACTATATATATCATGCAATTACATACTGACCCTGTTGTCCAGGTTTGTGTTTTTTGCTGTTTGTCCATTAAGTACTGACTACATACATCCATGAAATATGATTCCTGCATAGTTTCTGTAAATAGCTTGTTTATTCATTCAGATTAATATGGAGTGAACTTTGCAGGTGGTTTATGTTGATTGTGTAGCACTAACACCACAAGGTATGCAGTCATATGCATGAAGGTGAGGAGCAGGAGACTTGCGGGGCTGCAGCCCCCTGTTTGTGCTGAAAATATGCTATATGCGGGGAAAACTATATGTTTTATGCAGCAATATGCATTAACATTTCAGGCAAAAAGAATGGCAGCACCGCCAGTTGAAGGGAGTCCCCTACTCCTGTGTGTTCAATGCCGCTAACATGACCAACATTCATTGCTACTATCTGTGTCATCATATGCCACCATACTGGCCACTGTTTATGCTCCTAGAGATATAACCACATACATTTCTTTCTGTCAATACACACAGTACTTCATATTTTAATATCTGTCACTATATACCCCATGCATGCAATTGTTGATGTCAATGTACTGCCAAGAGTGGTACTGTGTACATTGCTATGTTATTTAGGCTGTCAGTGCAAGTCCTTTTTAACATGAAATGGTCTTATTGTCATCACAGAAACCTTGCTGCATTACTACAAGACCAAGCAGTTCTCATCACTGATGGAGAAGAGGCACCTCTTGCATCAAAGATGTCATCTTTACCAGATACTGTTATAGAAGATATTAAAGGTAATGATACAACTTTGTTCAACAAACTCAAAAGCTCTGTTGAAAATACTTAAGTATTTGAAAGGATTTATGTGAGCTTGTAAAGAAAAATTTGTTTTTAGATGATGGTAATTCAAGGATTTGCTTTCTTTTACAAAGTAAAAAATGGGCTTTTGTTTCAAAGGTAATGATAATGCAAATTTCACAAAAATTTTTAGAATTTTTCTTCATGGTACCCATGCTAAAATAAATAGCTGTTGAGCAATTTAAATAGCTATGCTATGAATGCAAAATTTAAGTATAAAAGTAAAGTTTAGCTAAAGTTGTCCAGTCAAGTTTTTAAAGTTGATGCTGGATGCCTTTAAAGAAGGGTTGTTTAGTATTTGATGCGTCATTAACATTTCCACTTTATGAACACTTCACCATTAGACCCTTTGATGCACCATCTAGTACAAAGGCCACTCTAAATTTATCCTAGGTGTATTGGATGGGAACTCCACATTATGTGAGTCATGACTACAGACTTTTTATATATATGGACAGAGCATACTGCACTTATGTCCTATGTGTAGATTGTTGCCACCTGCTATGGACTTGTGTGTAACAGTTTGGACTTGCTCAAGTGGTTCAGTATCAGCTGATTTTGTGAGAAACTTGTAATATTTTCAAAAGAATGCAATTTTAGGTTAAATTGAACAAAAAGAATGAAGGACTGTGATATTGTCCTTTCATTCATGTTTGTGTTTTGTCTGGAATATTGTAGATTCATAGTCAAATTATGCAAATGGCAGTAGCTCAGAGGCCATCTTGGTAAGCCTAATTGGATTGAACGGTGGCTATGGTGTTGGTCACATAATCCTCGTCCATATGTATAAGATGTCTGTAGTCATGAGTTTTTATTCTGAAAGTAAGCATTTGTCTCACTGTTTGCCTTCAGAAATGTCTGAGGGTCATCAAGATTTTTCATGAACACTCCAGATTTGTAAATGAAATACCAGCCTGAGATCTTTGATTCAATACAAGTGTTGAGTTGCCTTTAGTTTTGCTTCCGGAACATAGATGGCCTTAGAAAAAATATTTTAGACCCAAGGGCCTAGCTTATAGAACTTAACTGAAGCATTCAAAGATAATGTTGGATTTGGTTGCATTTTGTTGCGCATATCTTCTTTTTTCAATGAATTTTATAGATGTTATGATATAAAATTCATGTTTTTTTACAGTTCGGACCTGTTTTGTTACAAATATCAATAGAGCCCGTCTCATTCAACAAAGCATACTTCAAAATGATGAAAGTAAGGTAAGGGAGTGTTTCTGTAAATAGTCATGCCCATCAAACTAGAAGAACTGGAGTTAGTATATCAGACTGGGTTCAGACTCAAGTCTCTTGAAGACTTAATTCTTAATTCTTTAGACTTGAGAGTCACTACTAGTTAATAATTTGGTTTTGCTTTTGAGAAGTATTTTGGGTTCATGACATATTAACCACAGGGTTTCTCATGGGTTTTAGAGAGTGTGAGGTTGTATTTTTCCATGGGGGTAAAATGGTGACTTTTGCACCAACATTGAGGGAGAACTACAACACTATTGCAGCCAATTTAAAATAGTTATGACATAGCTTAAAATAGTTACGACACATTTCATCAAAGATGCTATATAGATTCTGGATGATTAGTGTTTTCTCCTATGGTTGTCTGTTTTCTTTCTATGAAGTGGCCAGCTGTCCCCTCTTCTGTTGAGTATCCATTGGATGGTGGCAGCAAGCTTGTAGTTACTGGTAAGGTTCGAGAGGTGGCGTGTGAGGTACTTTTTGAACAGGATATGGAAGAGAAATCTGTTGCAACAACAATCCTAGATGCTATTCTACAGGTAAAATGGGTCAAATTTTTTGTTACTGTTTAAAGTGTGACTGGACAATTCCCACCCAGAAGATTTCCACTTGGACAACTCTCCCTCAGACTGACATTCTCTAAGACACTTTCCCTTTCCCTTTGGACAATCCTCACCCTAGGTAATGCCACCTAGAATATTACTAACCCTTCAGACAACTTCCCCCACTTGAAAATTTTGAATTGTCCAGGGAAGGAATCTCCCTTGAGATTTTTCCAGATGAAAATTGTCTGGAGTGGGAATTGTCCTAGGGATATTTCCCAGGTATGGATTGTTTGGGGTGGAGATTTTCCCTGGAAAGCTTTTGGTGGGGAATTGTTTTCCAAGTTGAAATTTCCAGGGGGGAGTTGTCCAGGAACTGTTTAGAGACTTGGAAAATGCAGTTTCAGTCAAAGTGTAGGTTAGATTTCACTTACATTTAGTATTGATCACTAACACCAAAATGGATCGTTTAAACATTAATCCATTGCAATGTGGCAATGGATTTTGCAGTAGGTTTGACTAAATATTATGCACTCAATTTTGGTGTAAGTAGTAGATGCAAGAAATAAACTCATTGCTTTCCCTTTGGCAGTAAATCATCCTTATCGCCGGTATCGGCTATGATTCAAGTTAGCAAGAGATTTAATGATCATCACTCTATTTGAAAGTGAAATCAGTCCCTGATATAGCATAGCATGTCACTAAATTACAGAAACATACCATGTGTTATTTTTAAAAGATTCCATACATTTACTCTCACTTGGATGTACTGCTGAAAAATTCAGTGTGCATGCTATGGAGCACAGAGCCTTCATCTTGTAAACTGAATAAATAGTAAAATTTACTTGTCTATGAAGGAAGACATCTGCCAGTTGCCCTTGTTATGATCAGTGTCAAAGCATTTATTCATCCTTAAAACAATAAAAAAAAATGACAGAATTGTAGCCGTTCAAAAAGAAGATGATGCATAGTGATCCTCCTACATGTACTAGGGCTGTGAGCTGTAGGAAAGCATTGATCATTTAATAACAAAATTTTGTGATCTTTCAGTGATTATCAACCTGCCTATGCAATGTGCCAAAGTTGTGGGTCTTTATTATGTTTGAGGGCTGACCATATTATCATACTATATTTCATTGCCATTTGGACCTAATTGAACAACTGTGCATGACAGACATTGACACAGAACACAGGGACTGGCAGATTTAATGAATAGAAACAAAGATTCGAGAGAATGTAAGATTGATAAAAAATTGATTGGATTCACACAAGTTTTGATGGATAATAAACAGGGAGAAAAAATGAGTTTTGAGATTAATCAGTAGCAGTTTTGTACAAACATTTATTCCTCAAACCATCATTGTGCACTTAATCACTATACTGCCTCAGCCCCACCTTTCACCCATAGAGAGTAATATGTAGTGTGAAGAACTGACCATGTACCCAGTGTAGTCCAAAGAATTCAAGTTTTATAGTAGTAGTGCTCTCATGAATGAACTACTGCTTTATATGTACTTTTTGTATCATAAAAATGTTAATCTGGTACTAAAACTTGGAATTAATTATACAGCATTGCAGCTAAATTTTATGTATGAATATGAGGTCTGCTGTGTATTTATCTTTTAACATAGCCACCTTTGTTTTTGACAGTGCCCTCTTGACATGAGGATACCATTAGCACAAAACCTTGTCCTGATGGGGGGTACATCTATGTTGCCTGGCTTTGCACATAGACTAGTAGATGAGCTGAAAGAGTTGCTATCAAAACCACAATACAAGGATCGCCTCGCCATTTCATCTTTCAAAGTTCACAGTCCTCCAAGTGAGGCAAATTACACAGCTTGGCTTGGGGGTGAGTAATTAAGAGCTATTTTATTTTAGCTTTACATATTAAACTTCTCTGATCTATGTCAAAATGAGGAAGTGAATACTCTCCCCCATCTTTTTGTTTTTTATTTGATAGTTGAATGGAAGCAGAATTTTAAGTAACCCTTCACTGTGGCATGGGGCCTTGATTCAAATAATGAACCATGTTCAGAGAATGATTGTAATGTGTAGGTGACATGCTGTCCTGTCACTTACAAACGTTTAGCCCAAAAATGAATTTAGAGAAGGGTAGGGCAAGTTTGAAGATGAGTTTCAATGTTTATTTGCGTATTACTACTTAGAAAGTTCAATTCAAGACTGTGATTGGTTGCCAGCTGAACATTAGTACCAGTGTTGCGATAATGCTGTGTAGGCCGCCATATTGATTGTGTTGTCCCATGTCAGGGAATGAATAAATGAAAAACACTGGCAAAGAAATTTAACCATCCCCAACTCATTATGCCAACTGGCACACTACATGAAGCCTGTTTGGAGCCTTGTGCCCCATGGGGGGATGGGGTGGGAGGAGGTGCGTAGATTAAGGAGTGTGAATTTGTGAACTTGTTCATCCAGTTGATGTCAGTGAGAGTCATTCATTTTGGCAGTAAATTTGTATGTTGATGTCATTGTTTTTGTACTACTCGACAACAAACAATTTGTTGAACAGGAAAAAATCCATCAATATTTTGCTTTAGATAATATGCTCACACTTCTGAGCAGCTTGTTAGAAGTGCATGTTATATGTGATGGTAAAATTAAAAGTAAAAGTGCATGTTATTCATGTTGGTAAAGTTAAAGTAACATAAACTGTTTTTGGA
Source organism: Holothuria leucospilota (assembly GCA_029531755.1). Taxonomy (NCBI): domain Eukaryota; kingdom Metazoa; phylum Echinodermata; class Holothuroidea; order Aspidochirotida; family Holothuriidae; genus Holothuria; species Holothuria leucospilota. The sequence continues at coordinate 32,027,394 of CM055963.1, read as the reverse complement.
ACCTTGCACATGTGTTTCAGATTTTCAAATTTGAATAAAGGTCATTAAAATGATCACCATTAGGTCATTGTTAATGCAAAGAATAGTTGCTTCATATTTCTATTATTAAGAAAGTTGGCAAGAGATTCTTAGAAGTAGACTTGTTTTACTCACCTTACATGGAGGTCGATGTGTTGTATTTAAGCATTAAGCTTCCTGAGAGCAACTATGAGATTTATTTTTGACATGGTTTTAAAAACAGGATTGGAATCTTATTACCTTTGACCTGCCTGTAGTAGAGATCACAGCTATTGTTAAGATTGTCAGACTTTCTTACCTTCGTGATTTTCAGGATCTCTTTTTGGAGCAATGGAAATTTTGAGTTATCGTTCACTTTCCCGTGAGGCTTACAACCAAGCTGGCAAGGTGCCTGATTGGTGTTCCTTAGATGATGCCGTACAAGAGGCAGAGGTTGTCCCAAAAGAACGCTCCTCTATGAAACAGCTTGAGGCTTTAAGAAAGCTCTCTTTGGAGAAGTCTTCAGCTGGTGCTTCTCCAACTCCAAAATGACTTTGATATCAGCAAAATGTAGTTACATCTGGTGACACCTACCAGTGCCAGTCCTAAGCTAACAAGAAAGTTGAGATTCAAGATATGACACGGTTGCTATAGGCTTACCATACTAAGAGTGGTGTGATAGTAGTTTGTCCCCTTTTGGTACATATCCACCCTTTAAACCTCTTCTGTGAGATAAGGCCAGTTTTTCCACGAATTGTACTTACATTTTTGTTCATAAGAGGGCCTTTGTGTGGTAATCTTTCCAACTTTAACTGTTGTTAGTGTAAATATGTGAGATCATGGTTTTCAGCTTTCAACAATGGCTGATAAATCAATCAAGATCTGACTTAGTGCAATATATTTGGTTTTAAAGATTTCAAAATATTTTCAGTTTGTTTAAACAGTGCATTTAATAAACAAAAACTTTAAAGAATAGGTGCCACGCCACATTAAGTCTGAATATCATAGATGAAACTAGGTGTTTTATTTTTGTGAACAAATATAATCGTGCAGCATGTTATACAACTGATTTCATGGTAACTCTGCCAAATTTTTCAATTTACATCATTACTTGATCTTCAAAAGCGTATGGGACTTTTGATTGGGGAAGGGGGGAGGGATGGGGAAGGGGATGAGCACTTCTGCCTGAAGTTGTAATGCATGTTTGTCTGTTTGTTGTAAAATAGCATATTTTGCTCAAAAATAAGAATATTCTGCCCGAAGGGGTAGGGCTGCAACCCCCCAACCCCAGTTTCCAGCATCTGTCTCACATCCCTATGCTGGTCTGCTTCCTCAGTGGTTGGGTGCATTTTAAAAGGTGAGTGTAATGCTGAAGGGTGATCAGTTATGAAGGGTAACAAGTCTATAGGGAAGTCTGTCGGGAAAGCTCTGGCTGGTGTTTGACATTTTAGGTTGCACTAGTAAATGTAATTGAAGATAACAGAACATACCTAGGCAGTTTATATCAGAGTTGTACTCAGTGTAAGGTTTATTCATATTTATGGTGCGACTTATTAGTACTAGATAAAAATTGTTGTAAAGCATCCTATGATGAATAAAGGAAATATGCAGGTAGTGTACTGTATAGTGGGAAATTTTCATGGGGGTTAAATTTTCGCGCTTTTCGCGATCAAGTATCAAGTCGCGAATTTAAGACCGGAGAAAGTACTTTCGTTAGTTTGTACAAGACTATGTTGGTTGCCTGCAACAGTGAATTCTCCACTCTGCAAATATGTGAACAAGGTACAGATTTGCCAAAAATTAGCCTCGCGGAAATTTCCCGCTATACAGTACCACTTATTCACGGGACATGCTAGTGGAGGATATAACCCTACAAAATTAACTCCCTAAAAAAAATTTGTGGGCACAGTTTAAACTATTGTTGCTGAAGTTATGTGCTCAATTTGCGATGTGTATGTAGTAGAAAATGAATTGAAGAACTGATTATACAAAAATAAATAAAATTTAAGGTATTTAAGGCACTTTTATACATTATATCCTTCCACCATGCAGAACAGCTTTTTGAATGAAGTAAAAAAGCAGGAACCACCACCCAATCATACAAGTTCTCCTAGCTCAAAATCTCGGTTGCCATGGAACACAAATTTGAAATCATTATAAAAGGCCTCCTCGTGAGTTTTCATGTGTGAGGGGTTGCTTTTACCTGTTGAGAACTTCTAAAAGGATCCAGAGGCCAGGGAAGGGACCAAACTTAATGTGTTAGTCAACGGAGAAATAATTAGTTGTATACAACCTGCATAGATGTACGAAGTAGGGGACTGGGGGAGGGGCTCCACCCCCACCACTCAGGAAGAAAATTGACATTTTCAGGCAAACTTGGTAAATTTTGTCCACAAATGCTGCAACACCCTAACTGGAAGTAATCTCATTGAAACGTAGTTCTTTGTACTTATATTTGACTTGTGTTATTATTCTATAAGTGCTACATAACATGTCCTGCATAATGTGACTGTGATACTTTTTCTTTTATTGCACATTGTGGTGGCAAGGTGGGTATTTATTTAATTAAGGTAGCTATTATGAATGAAGCAGGAGTTGTGCTGCCGGTTTCTGGTTTGCTCTAGTTGCTACCTGTACATATAAAATACTGCATTTGTACATTTCTCATTTCACTGTTTTCTACCTACACACTGTGTGGAAAACTGAAATAATGGATACAAGGAACAAACTTGAAAAAGTTTAGTGATTCGCTGCCAAGCAAATGGGAAGAAAGCTTAAAAAAGCTCACATATATTTTTACTGATTTGTGGAAAAATAGAAATAACCAGCTGCAACTGCTTTTCCCATTCATTCTGAACAATGGTACAGGACCAACGTGCAGTATCATTTAATAAGGGTTGCAGGAGAGTAATGCTAAACCTGGAAAAGACATTGAATTAGCAGAAAGCCTTAAAGAGTGTAAAGGTTTCAAGCTCGTCACAGATTTGAAGCAGAAACCAACCTATTCATGGGATGGGTCACTTGTTGAAATCAGTTTATGGAAGATCTGAGCTTCATATATAACAATTAAAACCACACTGTGATATCTATATTAAAGAGGTTTTCTTTTCTTCAAGTGTCTGTGATGAAGTAAGCAGACAGTAATTTGTCTGTCATATGTGCTACTTGCCCTTGGCTAGAATTTTTCTTATAAGACTTGTCCAAAAAATCAGGACTTTTCAGCAAATTTCACATAGAACATGCTTGCTGATATGAAAGAGAGAATGGAAATATGTGAATAAAGCTGAACTTTGACAAATTTAAGTAGATTGTGTGTGTGTGTGTGTTTTATTTTTCTGTTGGTGTTTCGTGTTGGACTTAACTTTAAAATCAGAGAACCATTGCATGTAAACAGTTTCTATTAATGATTAATTAATTTAACAAATTATGCCAGAAACAGAGGGAAACTTGTAAGTTGCTTTAAACCATGAGTAATTATAGAGTTCTGAATAAGATTCTGGAAGGAAATCCTTTAGAGTCTATTGCTAATTCAAGATTTGGGGTTAGGGGTTAGCAATTAAGCCATAGTTTTCTACGGACGTGAACGGCAACACAATTGCGCATGAAGTGCGCCGAAGGTATTCCTTTAGAAACAATTTTTCATGGTAAAATTTGCATTCAGGCAGTACTTTAAGTCACTTAAATTCCCTAACCAACATGATACTGTCAGGAAGATATGTCTCGTTTAGCAATGCTTTGTAATCCACTAGAAGAAAACACTGCTTCACTTCAAGTATGTTTCTTGTCATAATTAAAAGAACTGAAGAAGGTGGTAAAAAAATCTCGTAAGTTAATTATAAACTTTGCTTTTGCATTAACGCCTGTGTCGGAGAGCATTTTGTAGTACATTGACTGTTATAAATGAAGAGAAAACGTTTGATTTGAAGAGCAGGAGTGGCGGCCAGCGAGACGGGGGCAGGGGACCACCCCCGTCGGGGAAGGCTCCTTCCATCGGGTAAAGTTTCCAATTTTGTCGGGGAGCTTAACTCGTACACGACATAATATGTAATCGCTCCCATGCAATATACGTTGGCGTCACTATTTGTGGCTAGTACACTTTTGGCAAGAGATTTGCTAAAGGGGGGTGGGCACAGTAGTGACTCCGTCAGCTTGATTGGGGAGGACCACACAAGATACCGTAATCCCACCCTACATAAACCCAGAGAGTCGGTGTAAAGGGTGCACCTGCGTACATTCGATAGTTTGCAACCAGAGTGGATCATTTCTTTTTCACCCCATGCAGACGTGCGGTCCTGGGGTAAGGGTCTAAGGGGAGGGAGTGTCTTCCCCTTTAGGAATTCTTTCATGTAAGGTGGCCGGATGCTATTTTTAATCATAGTTATAAAAATTATCATAATTTTGTTAACTATTCTTATTGTGGGTTGGGTATAAGGGGTAAAGGTTGTGACATCTCCCCCACCCCATTCAAAGGTTTTTATTTATGTGAGGTCAAGGTGGTTTAGAGGCAAACTGGTGCTATCTTTGACAAAACTTTGAATTGATAACATGTTTAGAACCTCTCATTCTTTAGAAGTATTTTGGGAGTGGCATGGGATGGCCCCAAGACTGGTACCATGAGACTAGCACAGGGAAGCACTGGGGTAATTACAAAATGGAGGAGAAATGAGAATTCAGACGATCAGCGTGCAATGGGGAGTGATCGACCAAATTTTGCTATCAGGGCGAGTGAAGAGGGCGGGTCGTGAATTTTAAAGTATGTACTTGTAATAAGATGCCTTTTATATTTACCCTACCCCTTGCTGAAATGTATAGCTTAAATGCCTATTGAGTTTATTTTACACATTTTCTGATATCGATTTGGAGCGGACACGCGCCTCCAATTCTCCCTTTGATAGCCTGGCGTCTTTAACCATCCTAGAACACGTGTGGGACGAAAATTTGGCATCTCAATGCCCCTATGTTCCTGAAATTTCCAGTCTTTAACACAAGTTTGTTAAGGTACTACAGTTCAATGCAACTAGCTGTGCCCTCAACGTCTTCATTATGTTAACGTCGATCGATCTGTAGACTAGTGTAGGACGGTGCCGAGCGAGTATATACATGTACAAGGAATAAAGAGAAAGGACACGCCACAACGATAATGCGGACTCAATCTCTGTTTCCAGTGGCGCCGGCACGGGAGGCATGGGGGGCGCATGGGGGGCCCAGCCCCCCAAATCGATTTCAGAAAAAAAAATTTGAAAATTTTAAAATGATCACAAAAGGCGTTTAAGATATAGATTTCTGTATGGGGTAGGGTGAGGTGTGTTTTCAACCAAGTGATGGATCTATTGTAACCATTTTCCATCACAAATGGTTCTCAAACTATCAGAACTATCGCAAATCATTCAAACTTTCAAAATTTTCGCGCTCTCCGCGCGCTTCAAACCTTACCTCGTTATTGTCCTAATTATCAATAATTTCCGGTAGCAACTCCCGCAGAAGCACAGCAACAAAAGCTGAAAGCTGTTTACGAATTCTCAGGTAAACTCGGACTGGCTTTGTGATTGGCAAATAGGTTTGTTGGGGAATTGAAAGTGTCTCGATGCAGAGCATGAATGCAGGTTTTGTCATGGTCATCTTATTTAATGAAAAATTTCGGCGCGCTTCGCGCGCATTCGTCACGGTTTTCACTCCAATTCATGACCACTATTAAGGTTATAACACATGCAACTATTCTGATCACAACACTTTTCCGAAAAACAGAAGTACATCCCCAACATCAGTAGGCCCTATGGGATTTTTCAGTCTAATTTGTAGCATGATGTGAAAGGTTGAAAGTGCGTATATTTGCCGTTATACATTTTTCAAAAATTCTTACCGACCTTCGGGCGCAGCCTCTACCGGTATAGATGGTGATTGTTAATACACTTACGACGTAAAAAACATTTTGAAACGCGCCTTTTAGTCCTTAACCCCTTTTGCTTTACCTATCAGGGGGTCTAATATCACTTCCCTGCACCTATACTCTCTCTCTCTCATTCCCCATTGATGGAAGATGTTCGTCTGGATTTTCGTTCAAACTTAGTGAAAATACCATTGTTGTAACTGCTCGGCATTACACTCTATAGTATCATTTGGATGTCAGGTAATAATCATCATTTCATTGCCCTATTTTATATAATTAATCCAGAGTTTCCAGGAGGCACTATACCGGTGTCTGCCAGTATTAGATCCTCTTTTATAATGCACAATGAGACAAAGGAAAATTTTCGTTATAGTCCAAGAATGTTTCTGTGGACTCCACCCACGCATTTTGTCGTAAAAACTTTCCCCGAATAGAAGACATTAAAGCCTAGCCTAAAGGGGGGGGGGGGGCTTGGGAGGTTTGTTGACAACATACCCTTCTCTAAGACAACACACTCTCCTCTTTCACCTAACCAAAAACTAGGATTCACTAAATTATGGATATTTTCCAGCCATGTATGATCAGTTCCAAAAATATCCTAACGATAGCACCATTTTGCATCTAAGCAACCTTAAATTAACAAAAATTTCTCAAAGGAGGGAAACACCCCTCCCCCAGGACGGTACCTTTATGTAGTGACAAAAAGGATTCCACACTGCTGTATACCATCGCAGGGACGCACACTCTCTTCTTTCTCCTAACCAAAAATTAGAATTCACTAAATAAGGATATTTTCCAGTCATATATGATCACTTCCAAAAATACTCCAAAGATAGCACCATTTTGCATCTAGGCAACCTTAAATTAACAAAAATTTCTCAAAGGGGGCACCCCTCCCCTTAGACCCCTCCCCCAGGACGGTACCTTTATGTAGTGACAAAATGGACTCCACACTGCTGTGTACAATCGCAGGGACGCACAAAAATGGTATAATGTAAGCAGACTGGGGGGAAAACTGAGGTGGCATTATGACATCATCCGTTATACCCCCCCATCACCAAATCCTGGCGGCGCCACTGTCTGTTTCTTCCCGTCTACGTTATTTGAACAGGTACCAAGGCTTGGAGAAATAAATAACTAATATAACTGTACAAAGAACATGAGTGAAAGCAACTGCTTGCATGGGCGTAGATCATGGGGGGGGCGCGTCCCCCTAACTTTTTTGGAAGGGGGACATCTCCAAAAATTCCCCCCCAGATTTTTTAAATGATGAAAACTAAAACTGCCATGAATTGCATTATAACATAGATTACGAATTGACACTACATTTTAAAAGTTAAATACGTCCCGGGGGAGGGTTCTGAGGGGAGGGGTAGAATGAACAGTATTATTACAATGACGCATTCTGATTAGAATTATTTCCTTAAAACTATACTGAGAGTACAAGACCAACCTCGGGCTTTTTATCAAGAGTCGATTACTTGACAATCTTATGGGCAACATATGTAGCTACATGGTTTGAACAATTAACACAAACTTATAGTATGCTTCCGCCCCCAAGATCCAAGGGCAAAACCCCCTTATTTGTCTCTTCTGTAAGAAATGTCAAAAATTCGCAGTAATTATCCTTAAAGTTTGTCCGAAATGTTGCACCAAATTGCATCTGAGGACCCTCAAATACCCAAAAATTTTAGACCCTTCCCTCAGTAGGCGATCCGAAACAGGGTTCACCCCCCCCCCCCCACCGTCTTGAAAAGCTCCTACGCCTATGCTTCCCAGGACTTGTAAGTTGCATCTCAATATTTTTTATTTGGAGTTACAAGCAATATCATAAAAAAATTAAGAAGTACCAAAATATGCTCAAGGGGACGACTTCCCCCTTCACCCCCTTGGCTACGTCAGTGGCGCCGCCAGGCTTTGGTGATGGGGGCACAGCAGATGATGTAAAGGCACTTCACTTAACCTCCCAAGTATACACAGTGAGGATCCTTCCATTGTCAGGTGTCACAACACTAAGGTGCAGTCCTGGGGGAGGGGTCTAAGGGGGTATCCCCCTCCCCCTTTGAGAAGTTTTTGTTTATTTAAGGTTGCTTAGATGCAAAATGGTGCTATCTTTGTTATATTTTTGGAGCTGATCACACACAAAATGTCTCTAATTTAGTGAATTCCAATTTTTCCGACTGGCTGGATGTTTTTTCCAACTGAGTGGCGACGCTTAAATATTCCCCTTTTTATGCTCCTTGCATTGTGTATACAGCAGTGGGGATCTTTCCCTTGTCACTACATAGGTGCCGTCCTGGGGGAGAGGTCTAAGGGGAGGGGGTGTCCCCACCCTTTGAGAAATTTTTGCTAGTTTAAGGTTTCTTAGATGCAAAATGGTGCTATCTTTTAGAATATTTTTGGACTGAGCTGATCATATATAGCTGGAAAATGTCCATAATTTAGTGAATTCTAATTTTTGGTTGGGTGAAAGGGGAGAGTTTGTTGTCTAAGAGAAGAATGCGTTGTCAACAAACCTCCTGAAGACCCCCTTTTGGCTACTTTACCGCTTTCTACTCAGGCAAAGTTTTTACCCAAAAATACGTGCGTGGAGTCCACAGAAACATTGTTGCACTATAACGATTTTTTTCCTCCCCTTCATTGTGCATTATAAAAGGCATCTAAGGCTGACAGATACCTGCATAGGGCCTCTTGGAAGCTCTGGATCAAGTACATAAAACGGAGCAATGACATAATGCTTATTACCTGGCATTCAAATGATAATTATAGAGTATGACGCAGAGCACTTTAACACTATCGTATTTTACTAATTTTGAACGAAATCCAGATGAACAGCTTCCAGCAATGGGGAACGGGGGGTGGGGAACTGGGGGAGGGAGAGCATAGGTGCAGGAACGTGATATTAGACCTCCCTGATAGGTATAGCAAAAGGGGTGAAGGACTAACAAGAGCGTTTCAGAATGCTTTCTAGTGTCGTAAGTGTATTAAAAATCACCATCTATCAGGGGTGTAGCCAGGAATTTGTCAAGGGGGAGGGGAGCCCATAGACAGATTCTCAGCGCTTCGCGCCACCATGGGTAATTGGCGCAAAGCGCAAGAAAATTTTGATCCAAAATGCCTCCCAGATCGCTGAAAATGGCACTTCCCAGGCCTATTTACCGCATATAAATAGTGTAAACACTAGCAATATTGTAAAAGTAAACATTAAAAATACCAAAAATATATTCAAGGGGGATGCCCTTTCGTCCCCCCCCCCCTTGGCTACGCGCCTGCCATCTATACCGATAATGGCTGCGCGCAAAGCGCTCGGTCATTTTTATTAAAAATGTTTAACTGCAAATACGTAATTTCAACTTTCCAAATCATGCTACAACAACTTAGATTGAAAGATCCCATATTGATGCTAGGTCCCTACAGATGTTGTTATTATAGTTCCATCATGTATTAGTACCTTAATAATGGTCATGCCATGGAGTGCAAACCGTAAAGCATGCGCGCAAAGCGTGCTAAATTTTTCATTAAATAAGATTTCCTTGACAAAGCCTGCATTCAGAATCTGCATCGAGACACTTTCAATTGCCCAACAAAGCTACATGCCACTTAAAAAGCCAGTCTTTTACCTGGTAATTCATGAACAGCTTTCAACTTTTGCTGCTGTGCTTTTCCGGGAGTTGCTATCAGAAGATATTGCTAACAAGGGCATTGTGGTAAGGGTTGAAGCGCGCAGAGCGCGCGAAATTTTTGATAGTTTGCGAACGATTTGCGAAAGTTCTGATAGTTTGAGAAACTTTTGTGATAGAAAATGATTAAACAGATCTGTCACTCGGTTAAAGCACACCTCACCCTACCCCCTACAGAAATCTATATCTAAATCGTCTTTTGGGATCATTTTAAAATTGTCAAAAAATTTTCATTGGGGGGCACGCTTCCCCATCCCCCCGTGTCCGCGCCACTGGGCTACGTGCCTAACCCCGCGGGTGGAAAGTATCAGAGATATGCATATACACACTCTATACCGACCTTCTACTTCTGAATGGGATGACGACCAGTGGCGTAGCCAGAATATCTTTGTTAGGGGGGCAAGACTTTTCTCAAGGGGGCAACCAGAATAAGCTATTTATGCACTCACTGTACTGAAGCCTGGTGCAGCGTGCAGCAGCATGAACAATGAACAGTGTGCATATGGTGGGGTATATGTTGATACTTGCATGAATGCGGTTAAGCTATGTTTTGACAAATTAGACCAGGTCCCACTTGCCAACTGGCCAAATTGATTAATTGCCAAGCTGGTCATATTTATCAAAGTTTTTATATAATGTAAATGTTGTATTTTTGTCTGTCAAAGAAAACTTCCCGTTTTTCTTTCTTTCAAACACATCGCTTGAAATTATTTGGGGGGCAAGAACGTGTTACAAAATGTTAGGGACGGGGCCCCTGCCCCCCCCCCATGGCTACGCCACTGATGATGACATCATCTTTTGTGCCACCTCCCCCTTCAATTATCAGACCCTGGCCGCGCCACTGGATGTTTAGGAAATTTCCGACGAACTGGATTTTAAAATCTATATCGACGTCGCAAGTGAAGTGAGCATCTCAAGGTAATAAGGGTTCAGACATCCATCTGAGGGCTGCACAAAAAAGGACATACGTAAGCCGATCCTTTGTCCAGAACGCCTTCTTAAAGGAGAAAGTTTATTTCGCCTGGAGATCTGGGATTCAGGATTGACTGGGGCGGATAATGGGAGGATGGGAAGTTTTTTCGGTAAGGCCACTACACAGTTCCCATTTTATAGCATCTGTCGATACTTGCCATTGGCCTCCCCTTTCGTCTGCTCTTTCGAGAGAATTCCTACACCCGACCTGACTGGGATGATTGAACGGTTCTACGCAAGGCGGCCTGGGAGCTATCCCTCCGATATGGGAGGGGGGCTGTAGCTGCTCCAACGCCCATTCTTGTTTCAAACTGGTATGAAATGTTGCCGAGTTGAGATCGCTGCGTACAGTCTGTGCACTTTATTGCAGGAATTTACCAATTATCAAAATAGACTGGTTAGAAGTCCGTCAATTGCGAAACTTAAAGGGAGAAAGTAGTCGCCCCACGTTTATTTTCAAAGATATGCTAGGTTTAATCTTACACATCAGCTTTTTTCGCTCACAAGTATTATTCATTTTATTTCTGTATAAACAAAAGATTTGCGGTAAACCAAGGAGTTACTCTGCATGAATTTAACAAATAAGTATTGTCACATGATTAGAAGGAGATATTCTTGAAGGAATGAAGGGGTACACTTATTTAAACTGGGGACTACATTTTCCCTTTAAGTTTGTTAATTCAGGCGACAAAGACCTTTCCTCTGTAGTAGTACTTCAAAATTGGGAGAAGGAAGTATTCTGGTAAGTTTTGCATCTTGAGTTCGAGACGAAGCTACTCTTCTAGTTTGGTAGCTATAAGCTTCTTGCTTGTAATCCTTCATCCGTATCATCTGTGCATTGTTCAGCCTTCATTCTTTCTAAGTGGGCAGCAGGAGTACTTTGTAACAATGTTTACACGATTTCTTCAACATGCAAAGAACGAAACGTGAAATCAACAAAGTTTCTTAGAACCAGTTCCATCAAGTTAACTGTGTCCATGAGTGTCTGTATTTGCACATGGCCGTCATAGTGCACTGTGAGCACTCTCCATGGTGAAGAGCACAAAGAGGATTGACGTCTCTGATAATGGGACGATCACGGGCGTTGATACACATGGTGATAGGCTACTTCTTAAATTTGACAGGACACTACCCGTTGACTATCTGGTGATTGTTTCTTTCCTTCGATTAGTACCTGTTCATTACAATCGTGTAGTTTCCGTTGGATATACCTGTGACGTGATACTTACATTGGTAAGATTAACCAAGCCGTTGATTTGACCGGCCCTATCCCGTCCATTTCAAAATTGGGCTAGCCTTGTTACGTTTATAGCCAGAGAGTTTCTGCCTGAATTAAGAAAGTTGTGACATATCTTTTTCAAAGTGCAGCACACAGCACCTAGTGACTGTTCTGTCCCTGTAACCATGCTTCAATCAAGTTGGACTGGATCAACTTGGGCAGCCGTCATGAAAAAGCTATATGTAAAAGTTGACACAAAGAATCTAGAAAAAGCAATGGTGGTAAGATTTACTGCTGAGGTGATTTTTTGTTTTAGAAAAAATAATTCAAAGTTAAATCAGATGTAACTGGCTTAGGGCACGACCGGTCAGAAACTTAGTCATCGGAGACTAGGGGATTTGATATACTTAGTTTCACCAGCTAAACTAAGCTACTCCAACTAAAGAGGCGTCGGTTTTTACCCTAGATCCGACAGGCGACGAGCTAGAGGGCTACAGCCCCTTCATCCAGTCTCCCCCCCCTCCCCGTCGGAGGCCGGACAAGACCTGTCTCGCAAGCAGATTCTTACCATGAATCGGACAATTTTCTCGTTTAATACAAACTTTCCTCTGGCAAAAACGGATCAGCCACCGCAAAAATATTCCGTACATCTATTAAGGACACCGTGGTTTTGAAGTCACAAACATTTATAAGCTCACACTGTCTCCTAAGGCGCAACGAGGACAGTCCTCAAAGTGGGTTGTTTGAAGGGCGCCCGAGGCTTATGCTTGACTTACGTCTTATTCTCAATTCGTTTTCGTCGAGCATAATTGCCTTAAAAGGTATACAGCTTTGGACTGTACATTCTTTCACAAAAAACTGAGCACCGGTAAGAGCTCTCTTGCAAAAGAATGTTTTCCACCATCTAATCAAGACGATAATTTAAAGTCATGCTCTAAAGAGGGACTATGTAAAATATGCAATCCAAAAATTTGTAACCACCTTACAACCTGAGCTTCACCTAAATTTTATAAAAAATATTTTCACTTTCTTGCACACTTCAGCTTACCTAATAGATAACTTCTTTGTTGAAGGATCACCGTCCCTTTGTACACGTGAGAGAATGAAAATATCGGACTATCTTCGTTTTCTAGCAGTCCTTCTGGTCAGTCAAGTAATCCTAACAATTTTCTTGACCGTTTGGATAAATAAAAGACCAACGACTTTGGAGATGAGCAACTTCAAATGTTCTTGTTTTCAGAATAACGAAGGTGAGCATTGTTAATTCACATTTACTGTAGCAGTGTGTAATACTTGAAAATAGCCTTAACCAATACTCAAAAGTTGAATCTCCTGATCCAGACACAGGTGTATGAACAAGTTACCTTGAAGGCACAGGCGGAAGTTCCGAGGGGGGGGGGGGGATGAGGGAATATATATCCCCCACACTTTGAAAATGCTCCCATTGACTTCCAGTTTTTCACGCAGTAACTCTTGCCTCAAGGACCCATGATCCACCCTACACACTTTTCAAACAAATCTCCTCTACTCTTCGAAGGATATTTACATTCGCCTCAAACTAAATGATTGACGTTAAAGAAAAAAATCGGATTTGTCCACAAATTGTATGAATAAATAAATGTACCCCGGTTTTGTCTCAGATTTATCATTTGAATGAGTATTGTATGGCTAATTGGAGAGAAAACAATTAATTTAATCTGCACAATCCCCGGTAAACAAGTAAAATCTTAAAATTTTTAGTGAGATATTTTTGTATTCCTTTTCTGTGGTAAGAAGCCAAGGGGACTCCAGTGGCGTAGCTAGGGGGGGGGGACGGTCGCCCCCGCCCCACAAAGCCTCCGAAGGCCTCTGTCGGAAATTTCTAGTCTCTGTCGGAAATAAATTAAAAACAATTCATTTGAAACACAACACTTGTCATGTTTTTAAGCAGAATTACACATCGAAATGTGAACGTGAAAATCCCAACCTGCTACGGTCACCAATGATGATTAAACTATATAACTGAGCTTAGCGCTTTGGGGCAAGGACACATCCCCAGTCGCTCTCTGTTTTCGTTTTGTTACTTTGCATAATGCAATTTTCTTCGATATACACTGGACATTTCTGAACAAATACTTTATCTTCTTTATATGACAGATCGAGAACAAATCATTTTTGCTCCGGGGACCCCCATCCAATTGCCAAAAAAGGATGATTCGGAATTCGAAAGGAAGAATCAGAACGTAAACTTCACCATCATTGCGAATTTGAACGAAACGTCAGCACTTTCTGCAAATGGCTGGTTAGAGAGTCTAAGACGTCTACATATAACATGTAGGGTGAAGTTAGTCTTTCAAGATGGAGTAATTGAACCACACTTAAAGGCAAACTTAGAAAATGCTGTTTATGGAAATACAATGGCCGTCGAACTTATCCCCGTTAAAGCTGAGCTTGAAAAACCACCACCTTTGCTCGTTTGGAATCAGCAATTTAAAATCTTTTTAGATGAATTACTTGAGGGGCATGATATTCTTTATGTGGACGTCCAGTCTATTTGGCTGGACAATCCAATGTCTATGATTTGGAGTAGCTACGGAAGCTTTGATATGTGGGTTGCACAAGATATCGAAAAAGTTACTGTCGATACGAGATTTATTTTCATGAAATCGGCCTTGCTTAATTTAAGATTTATCAACGAGTGGAAAATGCTTTTAAATGGGCAGTCTGCCGGCAGTTCTGAGAGCAGCAAGATGTGTTTTCAAAAAAGTGTCGAAAAATTCAAAATTACTCACAAACTTAAAGTGGAAGAATTTGATTTTGCTAAGTTTCCGGTAAGGAAAGAGCTAACTCCACAGTGGACTCGATTGAACAGGAATACCATCTATGTGATATACGGAGCCAACTTAGGTAAGAATAGGCAAATAGCGGATTATGAAGGTTTCAAGTTTAAAGTTTATTTCAACCATTATCACTTAAAACAAAAATCAATTTGGTCTACAAAATTCAGTTATACAAATAATGAACTACAAGAAAGCAAAAACGTTACTTTTTATCAAGAATGGCGATTTCATTCTGAAACCTCTTTCAGGTAGTATATTTGCTTGTTTACATAAAAGATCAACAACTTTTATATAAAATGCCCGGGTATTTAACTAACGATCTTGTGCATGTAGGTTTTTAGAAAATAGGATGTCCCCAAAGAATTACCAGAACAGATGAGAAAATAAGTTGTCACAGCGGTCAACCAATTATGCTAGGCTATTCAGCTTTTTCAAATCAGGGAGCCGTAGGAGACAACTCCCTGGTCAAATTGTCCCATGAAAAAGAATATTGAAGGAATTCTGCACTCCTCACCTAATATCTCACCAACAATAAAATAATGCTCTCCCTCGCAACTTGCCTTCCTTGTCTACAGGGACTAGAACCTATTTTAAAACTGACATATAACAGTTTTCAGTTTTGCACAGAGTTTTATAGAATTGATCATAAAGGTGCTCGATCCGAGGTACTACATGATCCATCATAGAAGAACTTCAGTGCTTCTATGCTGTGACGAAGAGCTCGCTATTTGTACAATGGAAGTACTATCTAACTACATTGGAAGTTAATGCTATTTTAGAACATATAAAAGTGGGAATTAAATGAAGTTACAAGCTGGTGACAGTCTCACCCCAAATGTTTCGCCGATTTACAAGTGTTTGTTGTAGTAATGTATTGATGTTCTTAATAGACTGCCTTCACAGCCTTTCAGTCCTAGTAAATGTGGTCAAAATGTTAAAATGAATGTTAGGGAAGCAACGTCGCTACTCTGAAGTAGATATAAAACTAACAGGAAAAAATTTCTTTCAATATTTCACTTCATATTTTGTTTTACTCTGACAGGGAATTTGGACTTGGTTCAACGTGACTTAATACCGCAAGGGGTAGTGGATGAGGAAATTACGGACAGAAATGTAAGACTCCATGCTCCAATAAAGCGAGAAAACGTCACTATTTTGTCTGTAACGAACTCGGGATTTGTTGACTTTACAAAAAATTGGCTCCAGAGCCTATTACTTTTAGATAAAACATTCTGTGTAAAACTTCTTACAAAAGATGAGGAATCTCTTGCTGCTTTGAGAAAAATAGCTATTCATTTCAAAAACTCGAAAGTGAACTTCAGTGTCGAATCCGAAAGAAACTCAAGTGGCAAAGCCTTGGGATTCTACACAAAGGCTTACCTTGACTTGGTAAATGCTCGTCCGCAGTCTATTCTTCGAGAAATGATGGAGGGACAGGATGTTCTCCTTGTTGATATAGACGCAGTTTGGTTAAAAGATCCGTTACCATTGATATGGAGTCGATATTCCATGTATGACGTTTTCGTTGCAACTGGGTACGACCAGAAAACTCCTTGTCCGTGTTTTCTGTATCTTAAAAATTCCATGCTGAACATCAGAATGGTAAACGACTGGTTCAAGAGACTAGAACGTGTAAATGCGTCACCAATCAAGGCAAAACACGAAAACGATATGGAAGCCCTTGCTAAGATCTTATACAAGTACAGCACAAAATACAACACAAAAGTGCATAAGTTGAGTTCGATTCAATTTCCTACTGGAGATTTGTATTTCAAAACACCAAAGTTTTACGATAATCACAAGAAGGAAGTGTATGTCGTCCATGGGAATAGGCTAGGGAAGCATGATAATAAACTATTTTTCTTCAAATTACTGCATTTATGGTACGCTGATAACTGGGATTTCAGGAATAGTCCTATTCTTTTCTCAGACTGAATTGTCGCATAGGCTTGTACAATTGTAACTTACTACCGCGTAATACCACAAGAAACTGGAAAATGAAATGTAAATTTCATATTAATGAAAAAAAATGTCGTCTTGGTCATAATATTTTCCAATTTATATGAAAAACTGTTGTTACTGTTTGAGATGAAGATAGATAGAGAATATCTAATCGTTATAAAAATTCATGTTAAAATTATACGGCTAATGTATAAGTATTTAGTACTACGTCACAGATAAAATTTGTTGAATCCGTATTGACGATAAACCGAGTCATATAGTCGGTGAACAATTAAATTCTATTCTTTATTCGCTCTTTACTGACATAGACTCATGATCTTTGATTTAATGATGGTTGAATGCTGTTATGGTGGGTCAAATTTAAATCATATCCCTTTATGATTGACTCAAAATTGGATTTGTGTTAGTTATATCAGGGCTCAACAGATCTGTGGATTCTGTTAGAGGGATCGGTCGATATCACATACATTAGCAAAACATGGCATCGGCAAAAGGACGATTATAGTTACCGTGGTGCCATAACTGGCCCACTGATGTTGAAGTAAAGAGTGCATTAGAATATAATTGCATGTTCCTTACTAACGAAGTGTGAAAATCGAATCGCTACAAATTTTGAAGAACTGTTGATTTAAAACCAACACCTCTATCAAATAGCCAGCTGTATCGAATGAAACTGCTTTAAAACATTTTTGTTCTTCTTTTATTGTACTAGTAGGTTTGATAGGTGTCAACAAAGTTCCTTCGCAATATCCGAGACCAGGGAGGTGCCTTGGGATATCACAGCCCTATGCAAATCATCTCTATGCTGCTCCACCAAAAAGGCTTTGATGACATCAGGGCGACGTTGTCGAAGGGCGACTGTGGTGATGCTTTTCCAGGAGTTGAAATACGATTTGTTTCTTAGATATTTGAGTAAGGGCCATTTTATCTGACTTCGTGGCTTACATAGAATTTAGTACGTCCGAGCTGGCATGGAAAGGTCCAGAGTGCGAACCCCCGTGGACGCAATGTATTTTCCATTTCATCCTTCTTTGCCAGTTTTAGTTATTCTTATTCCAGTTACCATTCTCTACTCACCATCACGTGGTACCACAGTGTTTTTTATCTCTATCGATTGCGTCAACATTAAAAACGATATGGGACAGCGCTAACTTACAGTCACGGAAAATTTGGATATTTGACGTCCTTGCTTTATTTTCTAAAAGAGCCATGGCCATACGGGACTGTCTTTGTCAGGGAAGGCGGTGATTTTTGCCCCACTCCAGACCTAATTTAACTGTCCAGTTTTCCGCCAGACTGAGATAAAAATATCTGCCCGATTTAGTCAGATTTGTGACATTTGGACGGCGGCTGCCCCCAGCACCCCCAGCCATGAAAAGAGCCCATACTATGTAGAAAATAAACACGAGCGACTAGACTATGCAAGGGGGTGCGAGCAATTTCAGAACAAAAAGCGTCGTTTTGATATATTTCGTACTGTTAAGCTCAAGAAATGTTATTTCGAAAGTTGAACCTACTAATTTTTTTAAGTAAGATAACGATAGACTTTATCATACTTCCCCATAAAATATTTCAAGTTCACCAGAAAAATGGCCAATATCGTTTCTACCTGGTGAGCCAATTTTGAATACCCATCCCACGAGAATTTGAATAACTTGAATGAAACAGAAAGAGGTATTGCAGCTCAAACATAGTCAAAAATGATAATTTTCAATGGAATAAATTACTATTTTGGAAGCTTCATCTATAAAAGATGTGCTTATATTTACAGGCGCAAAATTTTAGTTGGAAATTTTTATAATGTTAGGCTTTCAAATGATAGAGGAATATTGAGTCTCAAGACCGTCCAAGAAGCTCATATTTCCAATGGAAAACAAAAATACGCTTCGTTTGCATCCATCTTCTACTCTTTCTATTGTTTCATAACTTCACATCGAACTGTCTAAAAAAGTATAATTATTAAACTCCACTGGCACGGAAACTCTACAAACCTCCACACTCCTCGCCATCAGTCCTGCAGTATCTTTATAAAGGAAATAGACCGGAGGTTAGTCCGAACCTTTTGAAAACTTGAGGCAACGACAGACTGAGATTTGATGGTCTGTTTAGTGCGTATTCAATGTCATTTGCACAAAGTTAATGCTTTGTTCTGATGCCCACAACTCTGAAAATGTTGCAGAGCTTCCGGGGCTAAGCCCCCGGTCCCCTACAGAGGGACAGTACTGGGCGATAAGGAGGGCAACTCTGTCCCACGTTGACGAGGATCTTATGATCCTATCTCAAAGAACAACCTCGGAGCTATACTTTTATGTCGAAGTCGACCTTAGTACTGCTGTAGCAAACAAATGAAAACGGGTACGCTGGGATGAAATTGACATTGCGAAACGTTAAACTGCGTTTTCTGATGGGTTTTGTTCTTGTCCACCCCTCTATATTTAAAATTTCCATAGCAATTTTTTTTTGCAAAGATTACCCTTAAACGTACGTTATGAGTTACCTTTCTTGGTACAAGTATTTTGAAATTTTGTCGGAAATGTAACCCTTATTTGTCGGGAAAATGTCTAGCACGTCACTCATCGGTCTATAGGGACCCCCTTGTTGGGCCTATAAATGTTGTGAGCCTCATGTGTCCCCCCATCCAACTACAATCTGGATACTAAATCGTCTTACCTGCCCGGTAAGAAGGCGTACAACTGGATTCCACTGACTGTGTGAAATTGCCGTTGTTTTTGTTTGGAGGGCGTGTACGGGAAATATTAGGACAAATGCAAAAGCAGAAATGAAAATGCGATAGCCCCGTTTTTATAATCTCTGCATGCAATTCTGTCATAAAGTGTAACATGTGTTTTACATTTAGATTAGAGTGAGGGGCCTCGCAGCAAGATTTTGAAGTAAAACACTGTTCGATGCTTACATTTGCTAATCTTATAGTAAATTATACTTATTGCTTATAATTAACTAGTCCATATTTTCAATTTTTGTTCTATATAAAGCCCAAAATATTCAAAATTTTTTTGGAAATTTCTCATATTCAAAATTTAATATTCAATTTTTTTAAACATGGCATTTCTAAATACATTCTTATACAATATCGTTCATCATTTTCCCATGCCTTGTTTAGATTCATGATATTAAATTGCATATGTGATCCATATGAATATTTGAGTCATGTAGATATGGGATATCCAAAAAAAAAATTCTTATTGTTTATAAGATATACGAGTCTGCTATACTACAGCTAGAATGGGGACATTTAACAATGTGCCGACAGCCTTTCTAGTGGGGTTTGACCTCATGCCCCTGTAACATACATAAAATTACTGGAAGGGTTTTAATTCTCTAGTGCGCTGTTTGGCCTTCAGATTTTACCTGGGCTCTAAAATAAAACGAGGTCCCCACCATGAATTTGACGGGGGAATGAAATGCAATTGTTTGGGTGTTCATGTTTTTTTATTATTAATAACAACTTATTTTAATAACAACTTAAATATTGGTTCAGAGTTACGACGGTCGGCGAGGGCGGGTCCAACGTCTTGGTCAGGTCCAGCAAGCCTTACCGGTCCAGGTATCCCTTCTCCGGTCCGTCCTCTAGGCCGCGGGATCCATCACAAGAAACTTCCGTCGGCGCGTAACATAAATCGGTTGAGCCACAAATCAATCGCAGGAATTAGGGTTCCTCCACAACGCACTTTTTACTCACGGGGCGCCTGTAAGGACCCGATGTGACACCGTTGAATGGGGGTCCGCACTTCCCCCTAAAAAAGTCACAGTGTGAGAATATTATGCCTCACGATACAAAAGGACAAATTAAAAATACACAAGACACAATCCGGTTGGAGTTTCAACGTCTGGAAATGTATATTGAATGTAATATGTTCCCTGCATAAATCCTGTATTAAGTACATATACAAAAATGGTATTTCACTCGGATTCAAGTGTATTATTCGGCTATACAAGGCCAATATTTTAACTGTCGAAGTGAAATTAACCAAGAATACGATTAACAAAACAAGTGTCGAGTAACCCTCTCTCTTTGGAAGTCAAATTGGGTTCTGAATCTAAAATTAACTTAGGCCTATATCTACCCAGAGAGTAACAAAGAGGAAGTCTAGAATATTCTAGAATCTCTCCTCTCCTGAGTCAGTAACCTACAAATGTGTGAAGGGGAATTAGTAGTTTTTCGTCACTCTGCCAAAGACACTCTACCAGGAAGGCAGGATGACATAAGTTCGAAACAAAAGCCACAAATCTCCTTGGAGAGAAGTAATTTAAGTTTAAACAAGGAACAACATATTTGGCACCAACATGGTGTCATCGGTTACCAAAAAATTAGCCTCATACAAAAGGGATAAATCTGTTAAATTTTCTCCAAGGTAACATTAACAGTCAACAAATTCCAGATACTGCTTCAGTTCGCATGGCCATTCACTCGGCAGGCCATTCACCCTTTTGAAGGAACAGTAAACACTCAGTGATCTCTCGTGTATAGGTGTGAGTACTACATGGACTGTTTAAAGGATAAAAGGTGCACAATTCGGTGATTTACAAATCAGTGAACACAGTATAACTCTAAAAGAGAATTATTTGAAATGGTGAAATTTCACCCATTTCATACCTCCATATTTGACTGCACGGTAACTTATAAGGGATATTAAATCATCTTAGCTGAAAGGTAATAATGTATACAAGTAGATTCCACGGATTATGTGAAATTGTCGTTGTTTTTGTTTAAAGGGCGTGCACGGGAAAGATTACAATAAGTGCAAAAACGGAAAAGAAAATGTGATCCTTCCGTTTTTATAGGCTCTACATGAAATTCTGTCATAAATAGTAACATGCTACTTTGTAATGCAAAGTAATCCTAATCCTTTTATAAGTTTACAGATAAATTTACAACTACGGATCTAATCATCTTTATACCAGGAGGTGGTACTGAAATAACTAGATACCTCCCTGTTGCTACTAGATTGGGGGTGCAAATAAACAGGAAGTTGTCATTACGAACTGACGGAACGACCCGAATATTTACAGAAAAAGTATATAGAAATCACATATAAAAATCACAAACAGGTCTATTGTTTTAGGCATCGATTCTACGGGCTTCGCTACGTTTAGCCTTGATGCGGAAAGTGGACGAAGATTTGAAAATTAGTTTGCCCATATAAAACACACCATCTGCTTGTCATTTTAGACATCCCATGTAATCAGTGTCGGAGATGTTGACAGACACAGTCAAGTAATTGCGGTCACAAGGAGAAACAATTAAGAAAAACAATACCTTGCAAACACCCGTTAATGCGGACAGTTCAAAACGAACACAATTCAATTCAATTCAATTCAAATTTATTTCACAAATGATTTCATGAACAGTACATAAACAACATTGAAATAACACAGTAGCAGTAAATCATTTGAAGGACACTAGAAAAACAGAAATCTGTTACCTAGGCTAGTGACCTCAATAACAAAATAATAATAATAATAATATTAATAATAAAAGAAACATATAGGTAGGAATACATGGTACAAGGTATGTAAATTTAGTTTCTGCACAATTTAGATAATTTTACATCGGGCGGTATGTCTTGCCATAAACGTAACAATAATTATTCAATAACAATCTACCATGTGGTGTGTTATGATGAGACACTATAAAAAGATCTTTGTTGCGGGTGCTTACACATGTTGGCCTATTGTGAACTAAGTTACATAGAGGAAAAATTGCAGAGGAAATTGACTTAGGCAGCATATTATTGCAGTATCTATAGATTATTTGACACATACAGTAAAAATGGATGTCACTAAACATAAATAAATTGTACTCGTGATACAGCTGCTTGGTGGGGTGGTGTCTAGGTTTACCAGTTAATAACTTGAGTAACTTATTTTGAAGAACCTGAACCGGCCTAAGGATTGAAGCTTTTGCGGTACCATAAATTTCAACAGCGTACCGAAGTTTGGAAAAAACAAAGGCATAGTAAATATGTAAAGCAGTTTTCTTGGGAAGCAAATCCTTTAGCTGATAGAAAATACCAGTGTACTTAACAAGTGAATTACAAAGATCTTTTGTGTGTTCTTCCCAAGAGAGCTTATCGTCAATAATTAAACCTAGATACTTGGTGCTAGAAGACTTATTAATGGTACTATCCTTAAAAACAAAATTGTTACAACATGAGTGGGCTTTACTACTAGAATGAAATATGGAGTAAGTGGTTTTACCCAGATGCAAAGTGAGTTTATTAGAGTCAAACCAATCATGAAGTTTACTTAAGGTATGAACACCTTTTTGGATTAAACCGGTACAATTTCTATCGGATAAGAAAATATTTGTAT
The DNA here is from genome assembly GCA_029531755.1 of Holothuria leucospilota. NCBI lineage: Eukaryota > Metazoa > Echinodermata > Holothuroidea > Aspidochirotida > Holothuriidae > Holothuria > Holothuria leucospilota. The sequence goes on along the minus strand of CM055963.1, from coordinate 32,004,525 downwards.
CATCGGCAAAGAGACGGGTAGAAGTATCAGGAACAGCATTGCATATATCATTAATGTAAATGAGAAACAGTAAGGGTCCAAGAACAGAACCTTGGGGAACTCCTGTGGAGACTTCTGAGTAACTAGAGAAGGTATTATTGACATAAACACACTGTTTACGGTTTTTTAAGTAGGATGAAATAATGTTATGGGCTCTTCCACGGATTCCATAATGAAGTAATTTGTCTAATAAAATAGAATGGTCCACAGTATCAAAAGCCTTCTTAAGATCTAAATATAAACCTAGTACATTTTTACCATTATCAAGTTGTGATCGAATAGAGTTAACTGTTTCTAGTAAAGCATAATTCGTAGAATGACCCTCCCTAAAACCAAATTGATAGTCGTAGAAACACTTATTACTGTCAAGGAAGTGCCTGAGTCGTTTTTCAATTACCCTTTCCAAGAGTTTATTTATACATGGTAATAAGCTAATTGGTCTATAGTTTTCCGGTGTTCCATCATCTCCCTTCTTAAATATAGGAATAACTTTTGCAATTTTTAAATCATCAGGATAAATACCACTGTGAAAAACGCAATTGAAGATATGAACTAGGGCTGGGGCTATTACATGCTTGGCCGACTTTACAAGATTGGTGGAAATACCATCCAAGCCAGGTGCTTTACCTAGAGAAAGAGCATTAATACAATTAAGGACTTCACTCAGAGTAACAGGGGTAAGGAAAATACTCTGAGAAACCGGATTACGAAGATAATAAAGGGGATTGATGGTAGAATGGATTTTATCGCTAAGTTTTTCACCAACTGTGGAAAAGTAATCATTAAATGCGTTAGCAATATCGGGATTATCAGAAAGTTTTGACCCATTGTGTGAGATATGCTGAATAACTTTTGGTTCACGATTCCTTTTACCTTTGATGAGATCATTAATTACAGTCCACTGCTTTTTAGATGTATTTTGTCTATTTGTTAAAATAGAGTGATAGTAGGATGACCGTGTGGATCTAATAATACGGTTAAGAATACGACGATATGCAACCAGCTGTTCTTTTAATACAGAAGTAGGGTTGTTAATATCTTTATGGTAAAGCATATTCTTGTAAGAAATGGATTTCTTAATACCAGGTGTTATCCACAGCTTATCACACATCTTGTTCCTGGACAATCTAACAAGAAGGAAGGAAGAATTATAAAGAGACTGCCAAATGTTGCTAAGTAAACTTTAAAAAACATTTACATCATTACTGTTGTACACAGGTGAGATGTCTGTAGCTTCTAGAGCAGAAACGAAGTAATTAAAATTCTTTGCACTGTAAAGTCTTACTAAGGGTCTCTCCTTGGGGGGAGGCTTTTTGCCCAGAATAATGCAAAAATTGGGTAAATGGTCACTAATATCGGTAATAAAGTTACCAGAAGAGAGGTTATTGTCAATAAGGTCATTGGGAAGTCTAACAAAAATATTGTCAATGATTGTGGCACTATTGGAAGCTACTCTAGTAGGTAATGTAATGGAAGGCAAAAAATTATAACATATCATTAACTTAGCAAAATCATTATAAGTAGGACATAATTCAGCCTTTAACAAATCTATATTAAAATCGCCACCAATTATGCAGAAGGGTGAAATAAAAGATGAGTCTTGTGTTTTTTCAAGAGAATGGAGAAAGTGATGGATGTTACCTTTAGGGTGACGGTAGCAAGCAGAAATAGAAAATGATTTACCCCCAAAGCTTAAACCCAACCACAGGTCTTCAACTTGGCAATTAGGACACGAGCAAATAGCATTTGAAGAGATTAACTGTTTCTTAACATAAACCTTAGTGAAAAATGACCTATAGAAAATACCAACCCCACCACATTTTGTGGAGGAAGGGACGTAATCAAAAGTGTAATCTGTTAAAATGCTGCTAAGGTGATCAAGGTTACTATGTCCCACTTCAGTGAGAATTAAAATATCAAACTTAAAGCGAAGCATTTCAAGAAAGGCAATAAGTTGAGGATGGGTTTTAGGCAGACTTCTGATATTAAGGTGGTAGACAGAGAAATACACATTTTTGTCGCAGATGAAATCATTGAAATCAGTTTCGTTGTAGTATTTGCTAAGGACTAAATTTGAAGCAAAGCTAACATTTACCGTTTTTTCGAGATATTTTACAAAGGTGTTATCATTACTAAAAAGTTGGCTATTGGTACTTAATAAAATACTTTCTAAATCATCATTGGTAACATTATGAAATGGTGGCAGGAAACTAGTAGATTGTAAACAGTCATCATTCATAGTTAAATGTAATTAGGATAATCAAGAAAGACAAACAAAAAAAAAAATACACTTACGAGAACAAAGAAAAGTAACTGCTGAACAAACACACAAATATTAAGGCTCCATAGGAGAATGTAAAGGTAGGAATGAACCACTGCGAAACAAGAAAATACACTCAGAGAGCTATACAGCAAGCATTTGTCAAAGAATGTTATAACTTTTCCAAGTCTTTGGTGCTCGATATACGGAATTTAATTTCTGATCCATTTTGAGACTTTTTGAGTCCATAGATGCGTCCATCAATTGACCAGGCTGATATGAATTTTTCATGAGAGCTGGCTTGTTTGAGAAGAGCAAGATTGCTCCTTGTCAAATCTTCATAGATTGAAATACCCGTGGATTTGAGTTTTCTTCTCGCTTTAATAAATCTGGAACGGGCATTATAACTGGTGAATTTTACAATAATTGCTCGAGATCCCTTGGTGTTTGGAGTTCCTACTCGATGGCTTCTGTCGATATCTTCATCGTTTATGGTTACTCCAAGCTTTTCTGACGCCAACTTCTTGATCAACACATCAGTGTTTTCATTTTGCTGTTCCGGTAACCCCGACACCCGAAGACCATTACGCCGGGAATATTGTTCAAGGATGTTGATATCAAGTAAGCACTGCTGGAGTTTTGACTGGAAGTCATCGTTCTCTTTCCGAAAATGAAGCAACTCAGTCTCGCTTGTTTCAAGCTTGCATTCCAAGTCATGAATACGTCCTTCAAGGATGTCCATATTCCTGGATATACGGTCAACTGAGGATTTAATGGCATCGTCAACAGCAGATTTAATAACCTCTCGAAGTGTCTGGCTTTCGAGCAGGGATTTCAAAATGGTGGCAACCATTTCCTCCTGCTGCTGCTGATCAAGTTTACTTCTGGTCGGCATGTTGTAGTTTATGAGTCGCTTTCACTATTCAACAGTCGGCACCACCAACTGGACCTTGAAAGGCACCCTTCAAGAAGAAAGGAAACTCAACAAAGGTGGGAGAACTCGATGAAAGAGATAGAGGATCCTTAAAAGGGGGATTCAATGAGCAGCACGATCGCTTCGTACAAGAAGAACAGAGAAATCGGTGAACCAAGAAAGTCGTAGACAATTGATTATCACCTAAAAACTTGAACTTCAAGTTGCTGCTGTGAGCTGAACAGTGGTTAGGCTAGTCACATTATACCGGAGCCTTGTTAGGATGCCGTTGTTGCGAGGTCACATTTCCATGTTAGAGAAAAAAGTATCAGTATGTTCCTTTGCAAGAATTTTGCCAAAACTTACTGGTCCAAACGACGAATGTGACAGTTAAGTTCCAAACTTGAGCATATTTGCAGCTGTTTAACGATGAATGTGGGAGTAAAAGAAGTAAATCCGGTGACGATTTAGCAGGACTCCCACAGGCTCCCAATTATTACTAAGACATCACAAAGCTTCATGGACTCAAGGTTGCAGTCGGTCATGTTAATATATCTGTCTATAAACAACAATTTAATTGTCCTGAAGGAACGAAAAACCTGCTGAAGTTAATAAAAAAAATATCCGTACTATCACAAAAGCATTGTCTGGTGAAATATTGTATTGGCCTTTAATATATGGAAGAGAAAATATTTTTGCTACACGCATCCAAATCCCATACCCAAACTCCATTCCTAACTCAAGATATCCCTTCCCGAAGATTGGTTACTTTTGTAAAGAAATGCCTGCAGGTTTCCTCAAGGTTGCAGAATGTGATGGCAAGTAAATTGCCTAAGATTCCTTTTGTTATTCTTTATAATTGAATATCTTGTTTGGCCTTAAAATTTGATATTGTTAGAGTGCTTAGTTTTTCCGTGTATATAGTGTAAAACTGTTCCATAAATATTGTACAGCAAACAAAGATATGAAATATTCAACATGGTGGTATCAACATTATAAAGAAATACAAAAGCTACCTGTGATCAGTTTGCCCAAATGACTTCACAGATTTCCCATTATGCATTGCGGACAACTGAAAAATAGCATTTCTTCAAAAATTAGTATCTTCCAAATGCAAGGAGCTATTGAGATGGAGTTTTCCTGTCAAATGCACACAATTTTCCTTCATTTTTGAAAATACCAAATTTGGTCAACAAAACATGCTTTTAACACACATGATGTAGTTATACAGGCAAGCAGAAATGAATAGTATATGACCAGGGAGTTGCTATTTGTCAAATAGCAACTCCCTGATATGACAGGAATCGATCAGACAAAAGGTCAGGGCGTGTCATTCAGGGCAGTAGCTAGGGTCATATGTTTGGGGTGTAAAGGTCCCAAATTCCGACTGGATGGATGTTTTTTCCAACTGAGTGGTGGCTCGTAAATTTCACCATTTTTTTTGCGCCCTGCGTTTTATACCCATCAGTGGGGATCCTTCCTTTGTCACTACATAAAGATGCCGTCCTGGGGGAGGGGGATGCCCCTCCCCTTTGAGAAATTTTGTTAAGGTAAGGTTGCTTAGATGCAAAATGGTGCTATCTTTGGGATACTTTCTTTTGGAGACTGATCATATATGGCTGGAAAATGTCCATAATTTAGTGAATTCTTAGATTTGGTTAGGTGAAAGCAGAGAGTATGTTGTCTAAGAGAAGAATACGTTGTCAACAAACCTCCTATAGCACCGGGGTACCCTCCTCCCTTTTGACTATTTTACTGCCTTCTTTTCGGGCATCTAAGGCTGGCATATACCTGTATAGGGCCTCCTGGAAGCTCTGGATCAATTATGTAAAATGGGGGCAATGACATAATGCCTATCACCTGACATCGAAATAATAATACAGAGTATGACGCCAAACACTTTACATCTATCGTACGATTACTAATTTTGAACGAAAATCCAGAAAAACAGCTTCCAGCAATGGGAAATGGGCGGGAGGGAGAGTATAGGTGCAGAAGGTATTAGACCTCCCAGACAGGTATATCAAAGGAGTGTAGGACTAACAAGCGCGCTTCAGAATGTACACCTAGTTTATGCTATAAAAGTCCACTGGTACGTTTGTGCTTATAATGTTCATAAGTGATACAACGTGGATTGTGAGGATTGCGAGTAAAGCGCGCCGTAATTTGGGGGGTATACTTCAATGCCAAAATGAAAAATCTGCATGCAGGCTCAGCTAGGGGTGGTGCTTTGATTTCCAGACATGGGGGTGAAGCACCCTGACTGGGGGCCAGCTACTCTAAGTCCCGACAGATGCAATGGGTTGCCGAACTCGAAATATAAGGCGCGCGAAGCGAGCCGAAAAATTTGAAGTTATATTAAAAAAAGATTTCACACTTTTGTTTTCATTAAGGAAAGTTGAAAAAGTTTGGGTTTTTATTGAAGACTCTGGGCAAAACCATGAAATTTTTTGGGGATAATGCATGGTCGTCGTCGGGGATTACATTTTTGGTTTCGATGAAAAGAGAAACCTATGCAGTCATGATGGCGTGTGTGTGTATGTACGTGTGCGTGTGAACTTGTCTTCCTATCAGACCGAGGACCTGAACAATGGATTTGAGGTCCTCTGAAGGAAATTCAATAGATTTGTCAAGTCCTCGAAAGTTTGAACAATAGAGAGTCTATTGTCAAGTTTAGGGTTAACGAAGTAAACACAAAGGAAATAACAAAGAGGTCCTCGGATTGTATGTAAAATCGACTTGTGTGCGTGTGTGTGTGTGTGTATGTGTGTGTGTGTTTGTGACACTTTTCTTGTTTACACGATATCTCAAGAAAAGAAACCTTGACGGTTCTCAAATTTGGTACGTAGATGCCCCATATTGAGAGAAAGAACCTTGTTGTTTTTGGTGAAGGTCAAAGGTCATTTGGGGTCACCAGGGGTCAAATTCTGAAAACCTTGTTTACACGATATCTCAAGGTAGGAAGCTTGGATAGATTTCATATGTGGTGTGTGGATGTATTATGGTAAGAGAAAGAACCCTATTGTTTTTGGTGAAGGTCAAAGGTCATTTGGGGTCACCGGGGGTCAAACTCTGAAAACTTTGTTTACACGATATCTCAAGGTAGGAAGCTTGGATAGATTTCATACTTGGTGTGTGGATGTATTATGGTAAGGGAAAGAGCCCTATTGTTTTTGGTGGAGGTCAAAGGTCATTTGGGGTCACCGGGGGTCAAACTCTGAAAACCTTGTTTACACGATATCTCAAGGTGCGAAGCTTGGATAGATTTCATACTTGATGTGTTGATGCATTATGGTGAGGGGAAGAACCCTATCGTTTTTGTGGAGGTCAAAGGTCATATGGGGTCACCAGGGGTCAAACTCTGAAAACCTTGTTTACACGATATCTCAAGGTGGGAAGCTTGGATAGATTTCATACGTGATGTGTTGATGCATTATGGTGAGAGGAATAACCCTATTATTTTTGTTGGAGGTCAAAGGTCATTTGGGGTTACCAGGGGTCAAACTCTGAAAACCTTGTTTACACAATATCTCAAGGTAGGAAGCTTGGATAGATTTCATACTTGGTGTGTGGATGCATTATGGTGATTGGAAAAACGCTATTGTTTTTGGTGAAGGTCAAAGTTCATTTGGGGTCACCAGGGGTCATACTCTGAAAACCTTGTTTTACAGGATATCTCAAGGTAGGAAGCTTGGATAGATTTCATACTTGGTGTGTGGATGCATTATGGTGATTGGAAAAACGCTATTGTTTTTGGTGGAGGTCAAAGGTCATTTGGGGTCACCAGGGGTCAAACTCTGAAAACCTTGTTTACACAATAGCTCAAGTTAGGAAGGCTGGATACTTTTCATGGTGTTGCATTTAATCCATCAGAAAACCCCTATGAGTTTTGTCAGAAATCAGAGGCCAGCTGAAATCACCAAAGGCCATTAAGCAAAAATTCCCAAGAATTCCCAAGGTCAAATATGAACATGAAACTGTAATTTTCCAGCACTTTAAGATCACATTTATCCAATGACTGACAGGACATCTTGACATGATTTGGGATTACACATGGAGTGTTATATTCATCGTAACCACAATGCATTTTTGCATTCTGGTTTATCTTACCCATTAAGGCTCCCCGACGAAACTGAAAAATCTTTTTCTTACAAAATATGTTTGCCACGATGGCGAGGCTGAAGAAAGAATCTTCGAAAAGTTAGGAAAAAGAGAAAAGAACTTCGCAACGATGCATTTTCTGTGTTTCTCTAGAATTACACCTACACGGAAGAACATTGAATTGGAAACATTGAATAAATCCAATATGTTTGAAACGGGGGCGTTACCGCTAGATAGAACCATAGATGAAAGCGCGCATAGAGCACGAATATTTTTTGAAGTTATAAAAAGAATCGTTACAAAACTTACTGGCTACCGGCCTGATAAATAGACATTTGGAATATTTTCTGAGTATATCTATGTCTTCACATTTTGGGGGGCTTGGAAAAAATTTTGGGGGGTAAAGCCCCTAGCCCCCGTAGAACTGAGCCTGGTATAATTACCTTAATAATGTTCATGGGTTGAGGAATACAAATCGTGACGTATGCGCGCGAAGCGCGCCGAAATTTTCATTGAATAAGATTTCCAGGACAAAACCTGCATTCAGAATCTGCATCGAGATACTTTCAATTGCCCAACAAACCAACATGCCACTCAAAAAGCCAGTCTTTTACCTGATAATTTGTAAACAGCTTTCAACTTCTGCTGTTGTGCTTCTCCGAAAGTTGCTATTGGAAGAAATTGATAATAGTAACAACACTGGGGTAAGGTTTGAAGCGCGCGGAGCGCGCGAAAATTTTGATAGTTTGAGAAGAATTTACGTAAAAAGGACAGTTCTAAATCGATTTTACGTGAGGCAAATAACGTTTGGTATTATTCTCAGTTGATCTAGTTGGAAAATATATACAAAGTTGACATAGGCTCAGTCGGAAAAATGTACTAGACTGAGATATCAGAAATTCCAAGTGGAATTCAGATTTTCCGACTGTCGTCGCTCTCACGAACTTTGAGGGGGGGTGAGACAACCCCACACCCCCCGGTCGCGACGGCCCTGGTGTCATTCCTGTTCAGTGCTATTTTGGTTCTTGATCGTGCTATTTATATAATTGAGGATTTGCCTTGAATAGTCATCCAACGGTTTGGATATGGCATTAACAAAGTTTTCGTGTTTGTTGCTAACTTCAAACCATAATAAGATAATCTGTGTTTGTTGCTAACTTCAAACCACAATCAGATAATCTGTGTATGTTTATGTACCATGTAGGTCTCAATGAATCCTGTTAGATATCCCAAGTGAGTAATAGGTTATGGTGACTTCGCCTCTGAGACTACTGCCACATTGAAACTTGTTTCTGGATCTGGCAATTTCCTCCTCATCTCGAAGCTAAAGCTACATGAGGACGTATTTCATACATCGCGAAGCTGGCAAAGTAGGCTACGTAACTGGTCCTCACGAGGGCTGCCTAGTCCGGCGCGAAACCGACTTCATCTTCTAGGCAACCGATTTGGTGGCAAGCCTCCTCGACACTGCAGCTGTAGATGTCATGAGCCTTTACTGTTACTCCAGGGTGTAGCACTCGTGGTGGAAAGAATGTTGAAAAGGTAAAAACGACATCAACAAACCTGACGAATGCAGATAGAGAAATGTTGTGTCATCACACACCTCAGTTTCTCTTATGTCTCTCCTACGATTAATACGACATTTCTTGAACAAATCCATGAGAAAATGTTTCGCATTTCATGTAAAAATAAATTGTCACATGGCAATGCTTTATTCTGAATGGATTTGTCTGTTAGATGAAACCTGACGACCCCTCCTACACGGTCATTCCTTGCCTTTTTTACTTAGAAGGTCATATTACAATATTTGTGTCGAAAATAATTATTCACTGTCTTCATGAGATGACCGACATACAGCACATAATAACATTGGACAAATACACATAAGAGCTGCAATTACTGCTCCGCTGATGAAAATCGGAGTGATTTGATCCCTTGATGGGTAAAAATGAACAGTTGGGAGGACACTGAAAGAGACAGGCGTCTGTGTTGAATGTGGACAATCTTGCGGTAGCCTGGCATAGTAAATGCTCTGGTTCTGTAGGGATTCGGGCGATTGACATGTCGGAAAATGTATGACAGACGTTTGTGAGACACTCAACCATTTCAACAGAGGTAAAGCTTGGCAATCGCATACAATGGGGTTACGTTGGATAAAAAGTTGCACCCGGGTGGAGAGATGATTGAAAATATAAGGATCAAAGATCTGAATCCGATTGACCTGAAGCTCAATAAAATCAAACTTTCGAAGATGCTGAAAAAGTTTCCTTGGAATTGTATGGATTGCGTTACCCGTCATAGAAATGCTAGTCACATTAGGCACGCTGCGGAATGTGTTTTCCTCGATATGACGGATTCTATTGAAGTCTACATTAATCAATTTCAAGTGTGGTAAATGATCGAAAAAGAGAGGGGAAAGTACCTCAACAAGGTTAGACTTTAAAGAAAGCGCTAATGCTGATGTTACATTGTTTTTGGAGTTAACACTTGGTGGGTCTTTTATACTGTTGTTATTACACAGGATGGTGGGTACAAATTTCAATCCGCTAAATACACAATCTTCAAGGCTTACAAATAAGTTAGAGGACAAGTCAAACAAAACTAAGTTTGCGTGCTGGTGACTAAAATCGCTTATATATACCAGTTGGTTGAAGCAAAGGTGGAGATGTTTCAGATTTGGCATGGAATCAAGAACTTTCAATGAAAAATGAGAGATTCTGTTGTAAGATAAATCTAGCAGTGTAAGGTTTTCCAAGCCTTTGAATTGCTTAATTCCCACAGTTGCTATACGGTTATGACTCAAAATCAAACATTGAGTAAAGGAAAGTTCCAGTTTCCTTCACTTATGTTTTGCAATTTGTTACATTTTAAAGAAAGGTATTCTAGCGACACTAAAGTATGAAATATTTCCACTGGAAATGTTCTCAGTTCCCCAAACGCCAGTGAAAGAAATTTCAGATTCTCAAGATTCTCAATATAAACAGGCTTAAGATCCCAGAGAATTGATATTTTGTTGTTGTAAAATGCCAACTCTCCTAAATAAGTCAAATTAGATAGAAACTTCCAATCTCCGTTATTGATGTACGGCTTGTTTGCATTGGCTATGGTTAAAGAGGAACAATCCTGTGAAATTTCATCGGCAAAGTCATCGACACGTGTAAGATTTACTCCGTTACAAACATGCCCACTCCCTAAGCTACAACATCCTGAGGGAAAAGGCTTCTCGCAGAAGTCGTAAACATCGATATAGCTTATGCAGATCTGATGGCTAATAAATATTTGACTAACCAGAGAAATGATGAAGACCGTGATACCCAACATGGCTTCTGAAATCAAAGATATATACTCCGAAGGCTTTAATTAATTAAACAAGGTAAAGACAAAACCCTCCCCATGAAATTACCATTTTATGTCAATGAAAGTTAGGTTGGACGACAAAAAATGTAAACTCAAAAATATCGTCGAAGCACTACTGTACTGACAGCCAGAATGAGGAGCGAAGACAACTTGACATAAAGCCTAGCTATTAGGTAGCGGAAAAACACGGTTCAATGTTCCACCCAAAAAAGAGTCCTTGCTAAACAAAGTTCACTTGGCAACATTTAAAGTACTCCATCACACTGGGTTTTGTCATCTCAGAACAAGATTTAATATGCGTCAATTGCTGATTGGTGGAAGGTGGCTGTGACAAAAACAATTTGTGGTATAATGATTCCTCACGTTGCAAGCACTATAACAGTTGTCAGATTGTACCACGTTCACACGATGTCAGACGTGTAATGTAAAGAATTTTTTCCTTTAATTCTTTCTAAAACTGAAAGATTTTGGCATTATGTCACAGGGAATATTCGTCGTCCAGAGACCTACCAAACCAGTGAAATGCACAGTTCTAACAATGCCCTAAAATTTCTAGGGGGTGAACGCCCCTAGAATATTCAGGGCAATGTTTAAACTGAGAGGAGGAAGTCCACTTCAAGCATGAATCTGTAACTAGAAGTTTGCGTCCATGTGCGAATCAAAAATATATTTGGCCAGTTGGGGGAAATGCAGTGGCGGATTTAACAGTCAGCAGTGTCAGCAGCTGCTGACAGGGCCCCCAAAATTTTTGGGCCCCTTGTTGTGTCGAGTCTCCTCTACAGTCTATAAGCGTCTGCTAAACCTTTGTGCGCCCACATGACAAATTTTTGTCATGAGAAACTTTATCTCGAGTTAGGTTAACCTCGCAGCCATGGTTTACATCTTATGTTTGTTTTATCTTGTCACACTCTGTTGGGGGTGGGTGGGGGATTACTGCTATTGTAATGTATGTTGGTTCGCTAGTGGTAAAGAAGGGCAAGACGGCCCCTTCATGAAGACTGGAAAGGGTTATCGAGATTAATTCAAAGACATTTCAATTCCCCGCTACACAAAGAACGTACGTCGGCTTATGTAATGTACTTGAAAAACAGGTCAGTAGATAGTCATATGAAAACAAATGATTTATGCAGTAGATAGGTGGACCAGTGAGTTATACTCCCTGGGTGGACAAAGATTCTTACAAGGCAGTTCAGCCTCTTGAAGGTAATCAGCGGTCTTCGTCTCCCGGTAAGAGGACACTGTGCGGGGATCAATTAAGCTTACCCAGGTGTATACTTGTCCCTCTTGAAGTATATAAGTAGACTCGATCCCGTTTTAGAGAGTGAATCCAGAATCAAATATCTAAGTAAGACAATTACTGAAGAACAAATTGATAAAACTTGCACAGATGATCCTAGAAAAGATAGAGACTTACTGGAAAGAATTCAAATTTTATATAATGATTGCAGAAGATGCACCAGATATCAGTCACAAGGGCCAAAATGGCTGTCCTCCCGATATACATTACCATCAACAAGAGAGCTGAAAGTTGTAGACATCCATGAAAGTTTCACATAGACTACTTTAACGTTTGTGGATGGACAAGCACTCGCAATCTGCAACCAGCCGATGAACATGTGTAAGAAGCTCAGACTAGATCCCAGATACCTTGTTGGCCAATCACGACAATACGATGGCGCATCCATGAAGAGTGCAGGCCCGTAGCCAGGCGGAGGCACGGGGGCCGCCCCCTTTGCCGACCACTGTGTCCTCATTTGAAAAAAAACTATCAAAAATATAATTTTACTACCTGTGAACAGTGACCCTGGCAAACCTTCAAGCGATTAGTGAGCAAGATTTGAAATACTCACAAAAGGCGTTTAAAGAGAACGTATTTTGTTTTCTATAAAAATGTTCTACAAGTAAGAAAATTTTGCGGACTGTTATCGTCATTTCTATTTTGCTTAAACGCTCGTCGTTTCAAACATGTTGGTTTTATTCAGCTGTAAAGGTTCCACAATTATTGTTCTTCAGTTTAGGGGTGATTCTGGGAAAACATGACATTGCATTGATGCGAAGTTCTACTCTCCTTTTCCTAACTTTTTGAAGATTCTTAATTCATACTCCCCATCGTGGCAAATATATTTTATAATGAAATTAAAAGTGACTCAAAGCTGAGCCCAGAGATGGCACCAATTTGGGGGGGTTGGGGGGTTGGGGGAGGCTGCTCTTCATTGGGGACAATTTTCTGTTTCGTCTGAGGGCCTCTGTGGGTAAGGTAAGGTATGTAATCCTCAAAGACCACCGGTTGCCCCGACGGATTCCTTAGTTTTGATCTTAGGAAGGGCAGATTCTTTCATAAAAACCCAAAGTTTCCAACTTTCTTTAACCAAACCAAAAAGTATTCATTTTTCTTCAATTGAACCCAAACTTTAAGGGCGCTTCTCGGGCCTAAAATTCCGTGTTCCCATCCTTTCGGCAATCCGTCGCATCTGTCGGGTATTAGGGTTGCTAGCCCCTCGTCGGGGAGCTTTGCCTTGCTGTCGAGCAAATCCCGGCACCAACCGGCCTGGCTAAGCCTGCCTGTAGGTGTTTACCATGATGAATGATTATCTTGCAACATTTAGGCGTGATTGGCGCGCAGTCTTCACAAACGACGTTGAATCACTTATGAACATTTTAACACAAAATCAGCAGTGAATTATTCTAGCCAGAACTAGGTGTACACTCAAAGTTTGAAGGTGAACATCAAGGGGTTTTCATTAGGGATGTACCGGATCTGGAATTTTAAGATCCGGCCGGACCGGATTTTACCGGACAGTACGAACTATCCGGCCGGATAAAATCCGGCCGGACCGGATTTTTCATTAGGAATCTTGTAACTGAAATCAGGGTCCAAGTAAAATAGAAGTAGGCCTACCAATGGTACATAATGGCAAAGGGGTCGGGCTTAGAGATCACCCATTAGGCTTTACTTTATAAGCAATTGCAATATATGTATTAAGAGTAAATTTTAATGATCAATACACATACCTCCTCTACAAATACTGGAATGGTACAGGACCTCTCATTTATGGCTTTATGTGTTGGAGGGGGTGGGGGCACACATACGATGGGGGGGGGCTGCAATAATTTTACAGGGTATTACTAGACTAGCCTATAGCTATACCCTTTGGCTAATTGAACTAAACATTTTGGGTGAATTTTCTTTAACTTATATTGTGAGACTGAGTTGTTGGTTATAAAGGAATTGTAATATCATGTTTCTGAGTTAGGCTTTGCAAGACCATGTTTTTCATTGGAGTCTGGTTGTTACTTGTTTAATAAAGTACTTTTTAAATATAGGCTATTCTTTAGTTTGATATACTAAACAAATCTATGAAGTCATATCTTTCACATTTTGGTCGAAAAGATCAACTGAGTTTAAACTTTCTGCTGAGTTTGCCACACCCAGTGGGACCAAATGCAAAAGATATCTTTCATACTGTACAATTTTTTTTTTATTTGCAAGCTAAAGAATCACTGAAATGTTTGTATTTTTAGTTTTGACCAGAGTTGGTACTAGGTTTTTAAACATTGTGGGAAGCGCCCTCAATGAAATATTGATCCAGCTCTCAGATAGCATTCTAGTCACAGTAAAATACAACTTTTTATGGATGGGATGTCCTCCCTTTCCTTGAGAGGGAATCAGTTTGAGAGAGAATTCCTTGCATCCTCCTCCCACCAACTACAGTAGGTGACAACACTGGTTTAAACTAGAACAGCAATGCTGTTGTGTAGCTCACACAATTTCTCTTGTCTGTTAAAAATAGGAACTCAAAAGAACCAAATTTTATCATTTATTCATCAACTTCCACAAAACCTCCTTACCTTGCAAAGGCAAAACGTAAGAAAAGAGCATAATAATAAATGAACTCAAAACCCGACTGAAAAATCACAAGCACGTTTAGGCATGTAAACACTGCAACTGACACTGTTTGATGACAGATCTACAAATATCACTGCATATTTTCTAAAATCAAGAAGGCCTGTAAAGGTTACATACTTGAATTAGCAGCAAGACTGAAATTAAACTGATGTTATTAAACTGTTCAAGTTTGCAAAGTACATGTAGTTGCACCTACAAAACCACAAGCAAACACTGCATAGGTTTGCACTCAACCAAAACAAACCACAGACTCAAAAGCTGCTACTGAAGTTGAACTCAAAACAGTTACAGTATTGCAATTACTTGACTTGACCATCTCAACTGATCCAGGAACAAAATGGGATATATTCCCACAACAGGTTAAACCATTTTCCTTTCTTGTAAGCCAAACTCACCACAGAGTTGCTTCAGATTTTGTTATCATGAATGAAGTAGCTGCTCAATGCAGGGAGTTCCCATGGAACTCCTTGCTTAATGAATCATGATCATACAATTAGTTATCCCCAAGGCATTGTGATTGCATGGGCCACTTGATGAACAAAGACTGATGTGTGTGAATGGATCAAATTTCAAAACAAACCTGCACAGGCAGTTGCGAGATAGCAACTGAACACACAACCAAGTACACTGCTATAAGTGCAATGAATAAACAGCTACCTGTTCAGCAGGCACAGTGAACTCAGCCCTACAAAAATTGCTTAAAAACCAAATTTAACTTTTGTATATCAAAATGCAAATAGGCAAGTTTTAATGCCCTGTGGACAAACAATCATGTCCCAAAATTTCAGCTCAAAATCTCCACACATCAAAAGGCTGAAAACTTTTGTAGAAAAGTTGACGACATCTGCCCCATTTTATAACCTCACACATGTACTGTGTACAATGTGTGAGCTAATAACCTATTTTCATCATGCATGATGTTATTTAAATGTACTTGTAGAGCCTTTTATGAATGATTCACAAAAAAATCCGGTTCCGGCCGGATTTTTAAAAATGTCCGGCCGGAACCGGATAATTTTTCATTATCCGGCCGGATAGTCCGGCCGGACCGGATATCCGGTACACCCCTAGTTTTCATGTAAGCAGCCTAATACCTGGAGTAACATTCGAAACATGACAGTGATGACTATATGGTTTGAGGCTAAATTTACTCGTACCACAGATGAAATTAAAAAAAAAAAACCTTTTGCCTTCACATGGTAACTACACATTTCACCCTGTTGCAAGCTGTTCATGCAAAGTTAAAATACAATAATTGTGATAAATGTGAACTGAGTTGTCACCTGTGAAGAGCTTGGTGAGCTCCTAGTGTCATTTGGAAGACAATTCAAAGCTCCGTTCTAGTGTTCCCATCTTGTTAATGTCTCAGACCTTTGGGGGATTTTTTCCTTGGATCCCACCAAAGCTATCCTGGTCCATACCAGGGCCTGAAGGCAGCCCATGGTCCCCTAACTTTTGAAAACACTCAACTATTCACCTGTGCGTGTGGAGCTGAAGAAGATAATCAGATCTTGACCTTTTCAGTTCCTTTGTGGAGACTTTTCACGTCTCTGTATTTCAAGAGGAGGGGAATTGCCACCAGATAGGGGAACTTTCGCGCACATATGCAAACATAGGACCGGTTTCTTTAAGCTACTGTGGTGGGCTTGTGATATCATCTCCTGTGGTTCCCGCAAGCAGCCATCATCTGGCGGCACCATTGGCTACAAACAAAATCTTCGGTGCCCCCCCCCCCTTTGTGGTGCCGGTGCCCTCTATGTCAGAATTCCTGGCTACGGGCCTGGGTGAGTGGTACAGACGGTGGTATTCAAAGACTTCTTAGAGACCAAATGCAACTTCAAGGGTCTGAGTTCGTTCTGCATGTGCAGTGTCCACCTCATAAACTTGTCCTCGCACATGCAGCAGAGAAAGGAAAACCCACAGTCTCCAGTTGAGTGCATAGGCGTAGGAGCCCAAGTTGAAATGGGGGGGGGGGAGGGGGGCTGGAACGACTTGCCCGAAAAATATAACCTAAAGTTTCCGCGCGCTCCACGCACGTTTCTACATGTTAATGTACATATCATATAGGCATGCATTGTTTATCACACCGCATGCCAATTATATACATACAATAATTTTCCGTGTTACTACCTTCTATATTGGTTTTAATTTTGGCCGAAGTCGTTGATCGCCGGCCTGGGGGAGGGGTCTAAGGGGAGGGAGTTTCCCTTCCCCTTTGAAAATTTTTGAAAAATTAGGTGTCCTTACATGCAATCTGGTGCCACATATGCTACCTTTGAAGTAAAATTTGTGTTAAAACATTTACATATTTTAGGTAGGAAAAAATCAGCATCAATTAGGGTGGGGCATGGCCCCTCAAATACACCACTGATAATCATAATATAAGTTCAACCATTAAAAAAACATACTGATGAATTAATACGAAATATATAGTTGCTGGTGCAATTCAAATCAGAACTTTATATTAATTACCAAGGAAGTTTTTTTTAACTATTAATACCCTTCAACTACATAATTGCATTATTTTTCTTTCAGTAGGTGCCAGAACAATTCTCGGGATTTTGCCCGAATTTTCACAAAAAAATTTTGGTTGGGGGGCTGCAGCCCCAGTCCTCCCCCCTCCCCCGCCTCCTACGCCTATGGTTGAGTGGTATCTTTGTTGATCTTTTCCAAGAGATATATCGATTCTTCAGGACTTCTTTACAATGGTGTCACATGCTGACACATAATGCGGACCAGAGGGAAGCTCAGCACCTCGACACCTTATGGATCAATCTATCTGCAGAAGAAGACGAAACTGGGCTTGCTTTGGAAAATGAAGGGAGATTCTGATGCTGTCTTTGAAAACAATGACGAGAAAGAACAATGTCGGACACTCAAATCCCTCTCCAAAACACGATGGGTCGCTAGGAATAATGTAGTAACTGCACCTTGCTAGAGAATTTTGACAACGTTGTCGACTGCTATAGACTCTTAGAGAAGCTAATAGACGAGAACCATGACGAGGATGAACGAAATCAGAGTATGAACTAAAATGGATTGAACATTTCTTCTGACACTGGTGGTGTGGGATGAAGTCCTTACCATTATGGATCCTGCATCTCGCCTTCTTCAAGCAAAAACACTCGATCTTTTCCAAGTTTCAGCAGCGTTCAAAGATGCAGGTGATAAATTACATAACCTCAGAGATGACAGTAAGTTCAAAGCGTTTGTAAACAGAGCCAAGGAGATGTGGAAAGACATGAGCTTGGAAGAAGATGAAGCTTACTTCAAAACAATGATAATCAGACGAGTCAAGCGCATGTCCGGAGAGCTTGGCTGCTAGCCCATCTGATCCTGCAAGCAAGGTTAAAATTGAAGTCTACTACCATGCACTACATCAGATGGCTAGTGAGATCAGAGACCGAGGGGGAGGTTTTTCTTTTTTTTTCAAATTTCCAGTTCGCTTGGGTTTCTCGATCCTGAGAAACTGCCTAACAACTACTCGTACAACGGTCAAAGAACATGTTGAAAGGCTAGTAGTACCATTTCCAGGAAACTGTACTGTTGAATTAATTGATAAAGTGGATTCCTTCAAGACACTGTACTTCAGCCAACAGAGAGATGACCCACGTGTCGTTGTAGATATCCTTCCGTTTCTTGTTGACAGTGAGATGTCTCATGGATTTGAACAGTCTGAGATATTGCTCTGCCGGTTGCCTCATTTTTTCCCACTAGGTTATGGGCAAATTTTATTTTCAAAATTTTTCAAATTTGTTTCTAAACCATTGTTAGAGTTAATTTTTTAGGGGTTATTTGGCCTGTTCTTTCATAATCTGGTGTCAGAATTACAACAGAAGGGTCGAAAAGCTGTCATTTTGGAATTAGAGGTGTGGCCTATTTCCAAGAAGCTGATTGGTCCATTGGCATGATTTGCCCATAACCTCGTGGGAAAAAAATTGCGCCTGCCTGTTCCTCACACTCCCTGTCGGAATATCAAGTGGTGAGAGATCATTCAACTATTGAAAGCGCATCAAATCTGCCACCCGGGCAAATATGCGACAAGAGAGAGTTCGGAGTTTAGCAGTACTGGCAAAAGAGAGGAAGTGACGAACAGATTGGAAATGAAGGATGCCGTCTGTCTCAAAGAAATTGCAAATAAGATAGTTCGCAGATGTGCGTTTTTGCCTTCTTATAAAGGCAGTCAATTAAGCCCATGAGTGCCTCCACCCCAAAATTGACTGGTCGGGAGGAATAGTTGAACAAATTGGTTCTAAAAAACAAGGGCTCAACTGTTATATTTCTTTCTTTTCTTTGTTAAATATAATTTTCGACTTGTCAGTCCCTTATTCTATGTTTGAACACTGATATAATTCCCTAGCCATGTCATATATAGTAAATCAGTGTCGGATTTTTAAACAGGAACCAACCTTTATAATTTGGGGTTTAGGGACTCTGCCTCAAGCTGCTGACAGGGCCCTTTTTCTTAGATCCGCCACTGAGGAATTGTTGCATCCAAAGGCTCAAGACAACATTCAGGAGACTGTACATTAAAAAAGTTCAAGCTCCTCAAATCTTCCACGGGCCACATTTATGAATGTCGCGGACCGCCACTTGAGATCCTAGGGACTGTAAAGTGTGCACACTTTACCCCCTGGCACCCCTCATTTGCCGCCTAAAGTGGAAGTGTCGTCCTGGAGGAGGGTTGTAAGAAATTTTTGTACATTTAATTGCTTAAAGGCAGTAGGCAGTCACCCCAAACAGAGTGAGTGTATCCTGTCACTCTAGTTCATGAATGGCCTATTTTGATCATGTGACAATATTTTTGTTAGAGAATTGTGGTTTTTAAGGAGAATTTCGCCTTGCTGTACCTATTGTTTGTAATAGTCATGTTCAAAATGTCTTCAGAGGTGCTTGTAATGCAATAAGAGGAGATTTGCAAGAGTTTGCTGATTTTTCAAAGAAAATTTTGGGGCGACTGCCTATTGCCCTTAAGGTGGCTTAAACGCAAAATGGTGCCATCCTCGGCAAAGTTTCGAACTAATCATTTGTTGAAAAATTCTCATACTCTAGTGAAGGGGTTCTTTAATATTTTTGTTGGCAGACCACATTTCCTGTCAGGACAATCTCGAGAGCCAATCTGGGATCTCATTCTAAAATGACTGGACGATGCCACACGGACACGACGCCTTCCCCTCAGACACTACGCCTTCCGCTGAAAAGCGATGTGTCTAAAGGAACCCTTGGAAGGGACCATGTGGGGTCCAGGGTGAACACCGCTCAGCAGAATAACGCCAGGAAGCTCTCATGTATTTCCCAAACATGGGCGTCCGGAGGGGGGCAAGGGGGGCACTTGCCCCCCTGGAAAATCAAAAACTTGAAAAAACGAAGAAAAAATAAAGAAAAAAAACAAAGAAAATATAACATCAACATTTCTTAACAGTTCAATCAAAGTGAATTTCTACTCTCAAAACAGGAATTGAATAAACATATCAATACTCAGGCCCCAGCAGCCCCCCGAGCATATTTTTGGTATTTTTCAAAGTTTATATTTACGGTATTGCTTATGTTTCCCCTTTTTATATGCGGTAAATAGGCCTTGGAAGTGCCATTTCCAGCGATCTGGAAAGCATTTTGGGCCAAAATTTTCTTGCGCTCCGCGCCAACCCATGGTGGCGCGGAGCACTGAGAGTCTGTCTATGGGCTTCACCCCCCCCCCCCTTGACAAATTCCTGGCTACGCCTTTATCAACACTATGAAAAAGCAGCATCTAAACTTTTTTCTGGGAGTAAAATGTTTCCCATGAAAAAGTGGGGCGGCCTAAAAAATTTGCCCCCCCCCTTGAATTTTTTTCTGCGGACGCCCATGTGCCCATACAATGTATGATAGGCTGAAACGTACAATTATCTCTAAATTTCATTTGAAGCGCAATAAACAGATGATAACAAGTGACACTATTTGGTCGTTATTTTTGTAATAGCGAAAATCTTGGACCATACAGAGAGGGTAATAAACTGATGTCATATTCTGTGGAATACATCCACTTTGAAAAGAATGTGTAGGGATAGGGGCGGAGGTTTTATCATGACACTTTCTGACCGAAGCGTCACCAACGGTTGACACGTTGCTCGCCAAGAATGTTGTGCTACTATATACCTCCAGGATTGTTGCGAATGACATTTACCCAACCTTGTATTTCCAACTTACCGAACACCAGGGACGCTAATGGTCAGAGCATATTTTGCGGAACTTGCACGCAGGCTTGCATTGAGGGGGGTTCATGGGCCTTCCCCTCCTTTTCAGGAAAAATGAAGGGGAAAGAGAAAGAAAAAATAAAGGAGAAAGAAAACAGAAAGGAGAAAGAAAGGGCAAAGGAAACCAAAAAACAAAATTTTTTAAAAATTATTCAAAATATATCTTTCTGCTGGGGATGATCGAACCCAGTTGGATATCATCTCTTAAAAATCTATTTAAGTGTACCTTAAGTCTACAATTACATGAATATGTATTTTAGAGGTTGAAAATAAATTTAATTTATTCAATTCCCACCTCTTTCCACCATGCTTTAATATTGCAGTCCCTACCGGTAGAATTGTGGGGTTTGTTACTAGTCCCACTAACAATTTTAATAGGGGATACATCCCACTCATTCTTCCCCTGTCACCACTGGAAACATTGCTAAGTGATAGTATGTGACACTATCTACGTGGACTTACACTGTCAAATGGCACGTTATTTTCAATGATTTTTTCCTCAACACCTCACAGAGCCTGAGCACAACGTTGCATCTAAATGTTTACATCTTAAACATTAGAAATTAACATTTTGAAAATCAATAAGATTCCCGGATGATGCTCCGAAGGCGAGATAACTGATGAAAGTTTGGCTATTAGATGTCAAGTGGTGCAATCTGACGTGCTGAGAGCGTAATTTTACAACATTTCCCCCTGACGACACGTAAGATATGTAAACATTTCAGAGAAGGGGATTCCACACACCCCGGACTCCCTCTTGTATCTGCCCTTGTTATATGCCGTGTCTTTATTGCATCGAGTGCGTCAAGACACTAAAATGTCAAACTTGTTTTCCCTAGAAGCCAACATCAACGAAGTGGTACATCAAAATAGTCATTTACGTGGAAATTAAAAAGCTGCCTCAATATCTATTACGTCTACGTTTCTTTACTTATAAATTAAACATTTGGATTAGACTGGCTTCATTCTCTTATTGAAATCATCCAGTAACAGCTGTGACAACGATTACATGGAAATTACTCAATAGTATATTACCATGGCTGACAAGATTATAATTATCTTGGTATGAAGAACTGAATAAAATTTTCAACAATCCACGATATCGGTCCAGCAATATTTACCCTAGTCTTAATTTCCCTGATGAGTTTGAGCCAATAGACCCTTTTCCAAATAACAATTACAAAGGACTGTGGGATAGAGTTTGGTATGCGTCCTTTTTGTGTCAGTGGCATATTACTGTGGCGAAAAACGACGATACAAAAACACTATCCCACAATTCTTTGTAATTGCTATTTGGAAAAGGGTCTATGAATAGATTTCTTTTTATCGTGTAAATATACGTTTGGAAATCTTACATTACCGGTACTTGAGTGTAGGTAGTCGAGAGTCTGCAAGAATCTCTAATACTTCAACACTTCCAAATTAACTGTTTAAGATAAATTTCAAACTTACTGGGTGAAACACTGAGAAAACGTTTATATAAATCCACAATAAGGTTTATGTTAATATAAATTTTAAATCATTTCTGCATGACACCTTTTTCTTCCCAACAGTGCAGTCGGAAGGTTTATAAGAGTGGGCTACTGGACCATCCAACTCCAGATTTCTGGCATTCTGAAAGCTGAGTTTGGACGTTTTGGGATTATAAACCTTCAAACTGAAAATTATTGTTGATTTAAGCCCACATCCACCCACCGCCCGTCCCACTCAGTCTGACGGCCCTTCTCTAGTCCCAGTTTCTCTTGTAAGTTTAGATTAATTTTAAAATAATTTTTGTTTCACCTCCAATGTAAAATTTTTACTGAAAAGGAATATTTTGTTTTGCATCGTGGTGGCGGAGTGAATTAGAAATTTACTTCAATGACAAAAAAAGCCCATTGTTAGGCAACTTAGCTTTTACGTGGTATTACGTATATGAAATTGAAGACTACGTTTGTAAAATTTCCATGCTTGGTCCGATATGTACCATCCAGTAGTTGTGGGTATAATATTAACCAAAAGTTCTTAATATTATGTATGATAAGTAGGTCTGATGCGTGATATGTGTTGACTAAAGGTATACGGTCGCAATTTCGATTTCGGGCGATACCGAAGAAGACTTAGCCTCGGTATAGCCATCCCTTTATGGAAGTCCAAGAGTTTGAAAGGAGAACCCCTGTTGAGAACATTTTGCACGACATTATCTGTGGCTTTGTCCACAAAGATACTGTCTGTGAAACATAAACGATGGTACCTTAGTTATTGGCTGTCCACTGGAGTGGAACTACGGAATTGAAGATAAGTACGCGTGTCTGTGAGTCTGGTTATACACAGACGTAACTATCTTTCCAACCTAATTCATCACTGCATTTACCATCTTGGACAAACCTCGTTGGAACACCCCTGCACCCCCACTCTCACGTGCAATGTTCGAGATTATAAGGTCAATACGAAGTGCACCGTTTTCGTTTTAACACAACATCGTACTTGGGGTGGGGTGTATTGTACGGGGGACGGGGTATACTGGGGGACTGGGGCTTCGTAAACCATGCTCGACATCATACATTACACAAAAATGGGAGGTGTTCCAACAGTTTTGTCCAAGACTGTAGGTCACTGGGGTCCCTTATTTTCTTGACAAAACTTTCTCCATCACTTTTGAAGAGGGCAAAAATTTTCCCATCGTTCGACCACTTATTTTCAACTACGTTATAGTTTTGAGTTTTCTTCAGCAATTGTTGGCTTTGATAGGTCAGGTCCTCCTTGATGACAACCCTTGATCCTTTGAGTTTCCATCTGTTATTAATGACAGCGCTACGTGTTTGATAGCTTTTGAATTTCACGATGGTGCCCCTATAGTTTTACATGAAACAACGAATTAACTGGGCCTACTCTATAAGCGCGGTCATTGTCATCAGATGAGGAATTGGTTGCTGCGATTCTCAAAGAACTAACTGAAAATAAAAATTCTAAGTCATTGCTTCAGAACTGCGTGGAAAAACATATTACCAAGAAATTAAGTACAATTATTTAGGAATAGGAAAGACAGGAGTCAAGTCTCAAGTGCACCGTTTTCGTTTTCGTTTTCGTGAGAGTGGGGGTGCAGGGGTGTTCCAACGAGGTTTGTCCAAGTTGTGGTTAGTTCAAGCTTTCACGATATCGACGGGGTTTTCCCCTGCTTTCTCTTAAAGACCAAATATCCTCACACAATTTCTTCAGGAATATTGCTCAAGGTAATTTAGTTTGTCCAAAGATTTTCCAAGATCACACCTCGGCTCTTTCATTTCGTCTGTCAATGCTTTGATTTCTTCTTCATTTGAATCAACTTTATTCACTTAGTCAAAAGTTCTTGACTCCTGTCTTCCTGTTCCTAAATAATTGGCTGCATAGATGCAAAATGGTGCTATCTGTGTGATATTTTTGGAGCCGATCACATATCTGTATGACTGGAAAATGTCCATAACTTAGTGAATTCTAATTTTTCCGACTGGCTGGATGTGTTTTCCAACTGAGTGGCGAAGCTTTAAATATTCCCGTTTTTATGCGCTCTGCGTTTTTATACAGCAGTGTGCATCTTTCCTTTGTCAATACATAAAGGTACCGTCCTGGGAAGGGGTCTGAGGGGAGACACCCCCTCCCCTTCGAGAAATTTTTGCTAATTTAAGGTTTCTCAGATGAAAAATGGTGCTATATTTGGAATATTTGTGGAGCTGATCATATATATATAGCTGAAAAATGTCCATAAGTTAGTAAATTCTAATTTTTGGTTAGGTGAAAGAGGAGAGTATGTTGTCTAAGAGAAGAATACGTTGTCAACGAACCTCCTGAAGACTCCTTTTTGGCTATTTTACCGCCTTCAACTCGGACAAAGTTTTTACCTAAAATACGTGCGTGGAGTAGACAGAAACATTAGTGGGCTATAACGAAATTTTTCCTCCCCGTCATTGTGCATTACAAAAAGGCATCTAAGGCTGCAAGATACCTGTATAGGGCTTCCTGGAAGCTCTGGATCAAGTACATAAAATTGAGCAATGACATAATGCTTATTACCTGACATCCAAATGATAATATAGAGTATGACGCAGAGCACTTTACAGCTATCGTATTTTTACTAATTTTGAACGAAAATCAACATGAACAGTTTCCAGCAATGGTGACCGGGCGGGAGGGAGAGTATAGGTGCAGGAAGTTGATATGAGACCTCCCTGATAGGTATAGCAAAAGGGGTGAAGGACAAACAAGCGCGTTTCAGAATGCTGTTTTGTCGTAAGTGTATTAAAAATCACCATCTGTCAGGGGCGAAGCCAGGAATTTGTCAAGTGGGGCGAAGCTCATAGACAGACTCTCAGCGCTTCGCGCCACGATGGGTTAGCGCAAAGCGCAAGAAAATTTTGGCCCAAAATGCCTCCTAGATCGCTGGAAATGACACTTCCGAAGCCTATTTTACAGCATATAAATAGGGGAAAATACTAGTAACAGTGTAAAAATAAACATTAAAAAATACCAAAATATGCTCAGGGGGCGACAACTCCCTTCTCCCCCCTTGGCTACGTGCCTGCCATCTATACTGATAATGGCTGTGCGTAAAGCACTGGGTAAAATTTTTTGGAAAATGTATGACGGCAAATACGTAATTTCAACTTTCCAAATCATGCTACAACAACTTAGATTGAAAGATCCCACATTGATGCTACGCCCCTACAGATGTTGTGATTATAGTTCCATGTATTATTACCTCAATAATGGTCATCAGATGGAGTGCAAACCGTAAAGAAGCACGCGCGAAAAGCGCGCGCATTAAATAAGATTTCCATGACAAAACCTGTATTCAGAATCTGCATCGAAACACTTTCAATTGCCCAGAAAACCTAAATGCCACTTAAAAAGCCAGTCTATTACTTGCTAATTGGTGAACAGCTTTCAACTTTTGCTGCTGTGCTTCTGCGGGAGTTGCTATCAGAAGATATTGATAATAAGAACATTGTAGTAAGGTTTGAAGCGCGCGGAACGCGCGAAATTCTTGATAGTTTGCGAAGGATTTGCGAAAATTCTGATAGTTTAAAAAACATTTGTGATAGAAAATGATTGCATAGATCTGTCACTCGGTTAAAGCCCACCTCACCCTCCCCCCTACAGAAATCTATAGCTTAATGGCCTTTTGGGATCATTTTAAAATTTTCAAAAAAATTCATTGGGGGAGCACGCGTCCCCCATGCCCCCGTGCCGGCGCCACTGAAGCATACCCCTTTAAGAGCAAAGTATAGCACCGACTACAGTATTAGGAACAGGCTACAAGCCTAAGCGTAAGTGTCAAACACGTCCAGGAAATACTCTTGAAAATAACTCTGGAAAAAAACTTACTGGTTTTAATATTGCACATATACCGACAGTCTTGCAGTTATGGGTTTTCCGTTAACGCTGCTTCCTCCTTGTTATCTACTATCGTTATTTCTGACATATTGCTGTAACTTTCTTTGGCAGAAGTTTTTGCAGCAGTCAGGGCCGTCGCGACTGGGGGGTGTGGGGTGTCCCACCCCCCCCAAAGTTCGTCAGAGCGACGATAGTCGGAAAATCTGAAATACCAGTTGGAATTACTGATATTTCAGTCCAGCGCATTTTTCCGACTGAGCCTATGTCAACTTGGCATTTTCCAACTAGATCAAGTGAGAATAATACCAAACGTTATTTTCCTCACGTGAAATGGAATCAAAACTGTCCTTTGTCACGGGATATTTGTGTATGTATGTGATGGATCTATTGTAATCAATTTCAATGCTAAATGTTTCTCGAACTATCAAAATTTTCGCAAATTCTTCTCAACTATCAAATTTTCGCGCGCTCCTTTCGCTTCAACCGTGCCTCAAAGTTGTCCTTATTATCTTATTATCTTCCGATAACAACTTTCGGAGAAGCACAGCAGCAAAAGTTGAAAGATGTTTATGAATTACCAGATAAAAGACTGGCTTTTTGAGTGGCATATTGGTTTTTTGGGGCAATTGAAAGTGTCTCGATGCAGATTCTGAATGCAAGTTTGTAATGGAAATCTTATGTAATGAAAAGTTTCGGCGCGCTTCCCGCGCATGCGTCACCGTTTCACTCCATCTCATGAACATTATTAAGGTAATTATACCAGGTCTACGGGGGCTAGGGCTTTAGCCCCCAATATTTTTTCTAGCCCCCAAACATTGCGCAGAATTTTATATAGACTAATACTGGTGAAGACATAGATATGCTCAGAAAATATTCCAAATGGCTATTTATCAGGCCCGTAGCCAGTAAGTTCTGTAACGATTCTTTCTATAACTTCAAAAAAATTTCGCGCGCTACGCGCGTTTTCATCTATAGTTCTATCTAGTGGTAACGCCCGCCGTTTCAAACATATTGGATTTATTCAACGTTTCCACAAGTATTGTTCTTTCATGTAGGCGTTATTCTAGAGAAACACAAAAATGCATCGTTGCGAAGTATAGGAAGAGTCTTCCTTCAGCCTCGCCATCGTGGCAAACATATTTTTTAAGAAAAAAGACTTTTCAGTTTCGTAGGGTTTTGCTCTTTACTTGGCAGATAGGGTTAGAGTAGGTAATAGAAAATACCTGTCATAAAGTAGGGCAGATTCTTCAATAGAAACCCAAACTTTTTCAACTTTCCTTAATGAAAACAAAAATGTGAAAGTTTTTCAATATAACCCAAAATTTTTCGGCGCGCGCTTTGACAGCCCATTGCATCTGTCGGGGTAGAGTAGCTGGCCCCCAGTCAGGGCCCTTGTCATGTCGGCATATCAAAGCACCATCCCTGGCTGAGCCTGCATGCAGGTTTTTCATTTTGGCATTGAGGTATACCCCCAAATTTAGGCGCGCTTTACGCGCAATCCTCACAATCTACCTTATGAACATTACAAGCATAAATGTACCAGTGAACTTTTCTAGCATAAATTAGGTGTACATTCTGAAACGCGCTTGCTAGTCCTTCACCCCTTTTGCTATACCTATCTAGGAGGTCTAATATCACCTTTCTGTACCTATACTCTCCCTCCCGCCCATTCCTCATTGCTGGAAGCTGTTCGTCTGGATTTTCGTTCAAAATAGTAAAAATAGATGTAAAGTGCTTGGAGTCATACTCTATATTATCATTTGGATGTTAGGTAATAAACATTATGTCATTGCCCCCATTTTATAAAATTGATCCAGAGCTTCCAGGAGGCCCTATACAGGTATCTGCCAGCCTTAGATGCCCTTTTATAATGCACAATGAAGGAAAGGAAATTTTTGTAATAGTCCAAGAAAGTTTTTGTTGACTGCATGGACGTATTTTTGCGAAAAAGCTTTGCAGTAAAGTAGCCAAAAGGGATGCTTCAGGAGGTTTAATTTGTTGACAACGTATTCTTCTCTTAGACAACATACTTTCTGCTTTCACCTGACCAAAAATTAGAATTCACTGAATTATGGACATTTTCCAGCCATATATGGTCAGTTCCAAAAATACTCCAAAGATAGCATCATTTTGCATCTAAGAAACTTACCTTGTATATAAACGCAGGGCGCATAAAAGGAAGGTGCGCCATGCACTCATTTCGAAAAAAAAAATCCAGTCGGAAAATTTAGAATTTTCTTAATTATGGACATTTTCTAGCGACGTATGATCAGCTCCAAAAATATCCTAAAGATAACACCATTTTACATCTAAGCAACCTTAAATTAACAAAAATTTCAAACGGGAGGGGGACACCCCTCCCCTTAGACCACTCCCCCGGACGGTACCTATATGTAGTGACAAAGGAAGGCTCCTCACGTTGTATATAAACATATAAACACAGAAGACATAAAAAGGGTGCAATTTGTTCGTCATTTTTCAGTTGAAAAAATATCCATCCAGTCGGAATGTTGGACCTTCCCATCCCCCCCAAACTTATGACCCTAGCTACTGCCATGGCAGCAGTTGATTCAGATGTAAAAATAATTTTACACAAAAAAGATAAAAATAAAAAATAAAAGATAAAAAACATAATTTTGGCAGCAGTTGGTTGAGATGTAAAAATAATTTGTCATGGCTTTTCTAGCGTTCAAAAGAAGAGACAATATGAAAAGGCAATCTGAGGGTCCATGCAAGGAGTTTCAGTATCATAACTTTTCCGTTTTTCACACCTTGTGGTCATCTTACCCCCCCCCCCTTTCCCCATTCCAATAAGACACTTTAGAAATTGGTTCGTGAAGCTGTATCAAATAAAGGGGTTACGAATACGAGGTTATGAAAAAGTACGTTCATATCACAATATTCGCGCAATAGTTCATGTAAGTAGGAGGCTATTCAAGGTCCCAAGTTCCCAACCATCAAGAAGTATTGGTGTGAGTCATAGAAATAAAAGTAAGGGAGAATGACGTCAGCCGATCTGGACTGAAGCCATTGATTTGGCTTGGTTGTACGGCAACAGAGCATCTGCGCGTATTGCAAATATCACGTCATTGCTTTTGCCCCAAGTATTGGCAAAGAAACTACAAGTTTTCAAGTTAGGAGTATAAAACAAAATACTTAAGGCACCATGACTTATTTCTGTTGTGAAAATTACTCCTAATCTTTCGAAAAACGGATAAAATAAGCTATAACTTCTGCGGCAGAATGCACACTGTACGTACGGAGACACATCAATCAACCGGTCTTTTGCCGTACAACGAAAGCGCCCTCACAATTTTCGTTGCTTCACCGGTTGAACATGCATGGATGCATTGTGTTAGCGTTCTCCCTTACTTTTATTTCTATGGTGTGAGTAAGTTAGTTGGTATGTAAGTGGTTTTTAGTGTTTTGTCACGGTTTTTAAACAGGCACGACTCAAGCTCTTTTAAGATCTATCGGCAAGATACCGTGCATGAAAAAGGTATACACTATGTTTTGAAAAACTGTTTTTCTAAGAGGCGGGGGCGGGGATCACTCCCAGTTGAAATGATATATTGTATATACTCGCCCAAATTCTTTCCTGTTATAACATGTGAGGCGTAATTATTAGAAATTAGACTAGACCTTTGTGGCGTAATAATTGTGAAAACTAACTCTCTCTCTCTCTCTCTCTCTCTCTCTCTCTCTCTCTCTCTCTCTCTCTCTCTCTCTCTCTCTCTGGGCCCTTTTTTTCTTAAATACCTCATTAAGGAGCATTTGTCCTTCAAAGTACACCCTTTAAGTCGTAAATAAATAAAGCACATCGCCAAAAAACGCTTCGTTAATCTAATTTGTCACAATCGACCATGCACACGGGGTAATTTTCGTACCCCTTTTGTGAAATACAACAATTTCCATTTACGCCCCCTGTTCAAAATGGGCCCCTTGTTCGCACGGCGTATTAGGAATGATTACGCCTGATTTTGCTTCGAAAAAACACCCTTTTGCCGTTTTTCTGGACGAGATTGGCTTGAAATTTATTGGGTGACCCCTGGGACATTGGTACCTTCTAGAGATGCTAGTCCACTAGTATGTGGAGTTTGTTTGGATGACGATAACCAGACTCTCAATATCTATACAGAGACACTGAATCGACAAGTATTTCGGAACTGATAAAAGACCGTCTTACGATCTAGCCAGTATCGGCTGTAGAGACTGAGAGAATACAGTATTTGCGGTAAAATCACTCTGCGTCTGAGGCGATTTTGA
The DNA here is from genome assembly GCA_029531755.1 of Holothuria leucospilota. Classification (NCBI taxonomy): domain Eukaryota; kingdom Metazoa; phylum Echinodermata; class Holothuroidea; order Aspidochirotida; family Holothuriidae; genus Holothuria; species Holothuria leucospilota. The sequence goes on along the minus strand of CM055963.1, from coordinate 31,974,100 downwards.
GTTTTGACACAATCTGTAAGCGGGAGCGCCACGATTAATTGGCAGGCGAGGAACGTACGAAGAACTACTTTGCGGCCAAAATTGCCTCCGAAATTGCCAGAAGCAAACACTTCTCAGGCATTGATAGTTAATTTTAAACATTTTTTCTTTCTGTCTAAAGATTCAGAAAATTACACTTTACAGAAGTCATTGACTATTAAAAAGCTTAAGTATTCTCTGGTCATGATAGAATGCATTGTCAGGTGATTAAGGTCCAAAGTTCTGTTAGACTCCGGAAAAGAACGTGTAATGAAGGTGTTTTGGTGCAATATATGACTGGCTACTCCTTATCAATCCCCAAAACCCACATGTTGTATGACTATACATAAAATGGGGAAAAAGGACACTTACGTTATAACTTAATTATATCTGGCCGGAATAAAACTAGTCTTGATTATACAGTTCTCATAAAAATCTGTAGTCCACTTAATGATCGATCTATCAAATACAAGTCTGTCTGTAACATCTCGGTAACCGCCCAACGTAAAGTGTAACTTATAGTCATTTTATAACTGTACTGATAAATTTACACCTACGGATCAAGTCATCATAATTCCAGGAAGTGGTACTAGACACCACCCTGTTATGATACTAGACTGGAGGTGCGTATAAACGGGAGGTTGTCATATTGCGCACTGATATAAGAGATGGAATGACCCGAATATTTACAGAAATAGTATATACATATCAAAAACAGGCCTATTACTTTAGGCATCGATTCTAAGGACGACGCTACGTTGAGTCTTAATTTAATTAATGAGGAAAGTGGACGTCGGAAGAGTTGAAAATTGGTGGGTCTTCTATAAAGCACTTTATCTGCTTGTCATTGCAGACATCCCATGTCATCAGTGTCGGAGATGTTGACTGACACAATCAAGTGATTACAGTCACCAAGGATATACAATTTAGAAATATATACAATAACTTAAAAATACTCGCTAATGATACCTGTAGTTGAAACCAAACATAAAACGCTCATAGACTCAAGGATGGGTGCCAGTCATATTACTATGTCGGTCGATGAATAACAATTTAAGTATTTCCTAAAGGAGAGAAAAAACACCTGATGCTAATAGAAAAAAAAATACTATCCCAAAGACATTGTCTGGTGGCATATTGTAGGGGTCTGATACCGAAGAGAAAAAAATATTCATTGAAATTGCCTAACATTACTTTTGTTATTCTTGAATACCTTGTCTGTCCTTGAAATTTGATATTATTGGAATGATTATATATTTTTCCATGTTTAGTGTAAAACTGTTCCATACCTTTGGTATAGCAAACAAAATTATAAACTATTCAGTACAGTGGTGTCAACATTATAAAGAAATACAAAAGCAACGTATGCAAGATGCTATTGAGATGGGGTTTCCCGTGAAATACAGAAAACTTCCCTGCATTATATGAAAATATCAAATGTGGTTATCTACACATGATTTTAACACACATTATATAACAAACATGTAGTTACAGGCGAACAGAAATGAACGGTATATGAAAGGAATCGATCAGACAAAGGTCAGGTCGTGTCATTCTTTTTCAGTGTTATTTTAGTCTTAGACCGTGCTCTTTATATATTTGGGGATTTGCTTTGAGAAGTCTTCCACCGGTTTGGATATGGCATTACCAAAGTTCCCGTGTTTGTTGGTAACTTCAAACCATAATCAGATAATCTGTGTATTTTTATGTACCATGTAGGTCTAATAAATCCTGTTAGATATCCCAAGCAAGTAAAAGGTTATGGTGACTTCGCCTCTGAGACTACTAGCACAATGAAACTTGTTCCTGGATCTGGCAATTTCCTCCTCATCTCGAAGCTATAGCTTCGAGATTAAGACGCATTTCATACCTCACGAAATATTTTACAGAAAACTGCAAAAGTCTGGTCTGTCCGAGGGCGCTTCAGCACAACGCGAAACCGACTTCGTCGTCTGGGCATCGCATTTTGGTGGCGAGCCTCCTTGGCACTGTGGATGCTATGAGCTTTACCGTTACCCCAGGGTACAGTGCTCATGGCTGAAAGTATCTTCAAAAGGTATACGACAACAACGAAAGCAGATAATGAATTGTTGTGTCATCACAAAGCCGCAGTTTCTCTTGTATTCTCTCTTAGGATTGATACGACCGGTCTTGAACAAATCCATGAAAAATGTTTTTCATGTCATGTAAAAATAGATTTCCAATGTGCATTGCTTTATTCTGGAGGGATTTGATTAAGTTAGATAGAACCTGACTACCTATCCTGTGCATTTATTCCTTGCCTTTTTTTCTTGGAAGGTTATTGCAATGTCTGTGTAGAAAATAACTATTCACTATCTTCATGTGATGACCGACATACAGCGCATAAAGGTATTAGACAACTACATATAAGAGGTGCAAGTAATAATCCGATGAGGAAAATCAGAGTGTTTTGATCCTTGAATGTGTTGGGATGCTCAGTTGGTGTGACATTGGTGGAAACAGGCATTAGTGTTGAAGCAGGGCAGTCTTGCGGTAGCGTAGCATAATAAATGTTCTGGTTCTCTAAGGGTTTGGGTGATTGACATGTTGGAAAATGCATAATAGACATTCCTGAGGCACTCAACCATTTCAGCAGAGGTAAAGCTTGGCAATCGCATACAATGGGGTTATTTTGTATGTAAACTTGCACGTGCTTTGAGAGTTGATTGAAAATATAAGGATCAAGATTCTGAATTCGATTGACCTGAAGCTCAATAAAATTGAGGTTTTGAAGATGCTGGAAAAGTTGTCTTGGAATTATATGAATTGCGTTACCCCTCATAGAAATGCTAGTCACATTGGGCACACTGCGGAATGTGTTTTCCTCGATATGATGGATCCTATTGAAGTCTACATTTATCAAGTTCAAGTATGGAAAATGGTCAAAAAAGAGAGGGGAAAGCACCTCAATCAGGTTAGACTCTAAAGAGAGCGCTAACGCTGATGTTACATTGTTTTTGGAGTTCACACTTGGTGGGTCTTTTATACTGTTGCTACTGAACTCGATGGTGCGCACAGATTTCAATCCGTTAAATACAGAACCTTCAAGACTTACAAATAAGTTAGAGGACAAGGCAAAATAAAGTAAATGTGCGTGCTGGTGACTAAAATCGCTTATATATACCAGTTGGTTGAACGAGAGGCGGAGATATTTCAGATTTGGCATGGAATCAAGAACTTTCAATGAAAAATGAGAGATTCTGTTGTAAGATAAATCTAACTCTGCAAGGTTTTCCAAGCCCTTGAAGTGCTTAATTCCCACAGTTGCTATGCGGTTATGACTCATAATCAAATTATTGAGTAAAGGAAAGTTCCAGTTTCCTTCACTTATGTTTTGCAATTTGTTACATTGTAAAGAAAGGTATTCTAATGACGCTAAAGTATGAAATATTTCCACTGGAAATGTTCTCAGTTCCCCAAAGGCCAGTGTAAGAAATTTCAGATTCTCAAGATCCTCAATATAAACAGGCTTAAGATCCGAGAGACTTGATATTTTGTTGTTGTAGAATGCCAGGTCTTCTAAATAAGTCAAATTAGATAGAAACTTCCAATATCCGTTATTAATGAACGAATTGTTTGCATTGGCTATGGTTAAACTGGTACAATGCTGTGGAATTTCATCCGCAAAGTTATCAACGTGTGTAACATTCACTCCATTACAAACAAACAAATGCCCCAACTTACAACATCCCGAGGGGAAAGGCCTCTCACATGAGTCCCAAACATCGTAATGGCTCATACAAGCCTGGTGGCTAATGAATATCCGACTAACCAGAGAAATGATGAGGATCTTATTACGCAACATGGTTTCCGTAATCAAAGGTAGATGTACGAAGCCTTTCGTTAAACCAGGGAGTTGCAAACAGACTGTTTGCAACTTAACAAAAAGCCTAGCTAGTAGGAAGTCTTGACTTAACCGCGGAACAATCACGGTTTAATGTTCAATGCAAAAAAGAGTCCCTGTTGAACGAAGTTCACCTGGCAACATTTGAAACACACCACGCTGGTTTTTGTCATCTCAGAACACGATTTAATAGCATCAATCGCTGATTGGTGGAAGGTGACTTTGACGAAAACAATTTGCCGTACAAAGATTCTTCATGTAATAAGCACTAATTATGCCAAGTTCACACGATGTCAGACGTGTAATATAATGGAGTTTTTTTTTTTGTTAATTCTCCTTTCTGAAACTGAAAAGTTTTGGCATTAGGTAACAGGGAATGTCCGTCGTCCAGAGATCTACCAGATCAGTGAAATGCACAGTAAAAAAATTCCTGAAAATTCTAGGGGGCGAACGCCCCCCCCCCCCAGCATATTCAGGGCAATGTTAAAACTGAGAGAAGGAAATCCACTTGAAGCATAAATTTGTAACCAGACGTTTGCGTCCACCATGTGCGAATCACCAGTTGGCCTATGAGAGGAAATGTTGCAGCCAAAGGCTCGAGATGACACTTAGGAACGGCACATTGAAAACGTTCAAGCTCCTCAAATTTTCCCCGGACCACTTTTATGGACGTCGCGGGTCGCCACTTGAGATCTTATTGACTGTAAATTGTGCATTTAGCCATTTACGATATCTTGCCCAAGCGTATGTTGAAAAATTTCTCTTTCTCTAGTGCAGGGTTCTTAATTATTTTCGTTGGCGAACCACATTTCTTATCAGAAAAATATCTCGGGCTTCAATCAGGCTCGTAATTTTGTTTGGGAACTCATTTTGAAATGACTGAACGACGCCAGGCGGACACGACGCCTTCCACTGAAAAGCGTTGTGTCTATAGGAACCCTTGGAAGGACCCTTGTGGGGTTCGGGGTGAACACCGCCCAGCGGAACAACGCCCGGAAGCCCTCATGTATTACCAAAACATGATATAATAGGCTGAAACATATAATTATGTCTAAATTCCATTCGAAGCGCAATAAATAGATGATAACAAGTAACAAGTGGTCGTTATTTTTGTAATAGCGAAAATCTTGGGCCATGCAGAGAGGGTAATAAACTGATGCCATATTCTGTGAGGTAAATCCACCTTGAAAAGAATGTGTAGGGGTAGGGGCGGGGGTTATCATGCCACTTTCTGACCGAAGCGTCACCAACGGTTGGCACGTTGCTTACCAAGAGTGTTGGGCTACTATACACCTCCAGGATTGTTGGGAATGGCACTAGATGTATTTAAGTATTTCCAATTCACCGAACATTAGGGACGCCCCTGGTCAGAGCATATTTTGCGAAACTTGGACGCAGGCTTGGATTGTGGGGGGTCTATGGGCCTCCCCCTCTTTCACCAGCAAAAAATGAAAGGGGAAAGGGAGAGGAAAAGAAAGAAAAACGAAAGGAGAAAGAAAAGGCAAATGAAACCAAAGACAAAAAACAAGATTTTCTAAAAACTTATTCAAAATATATCTTTCTGCTAGGGATGGTCGAGCCTTGTCAGAGATCTCTCTCTCTTGTAATTGTCTATTTAAGTGTGCCTTAAGTCTACAGTTATAAGAATATGTATTTTAGAGGTTGGAAATGAATCCAATTCATCCAACTCTCGTTTTCATACTCACTCCGTTGCTGAGATATAAACTATTGAAATTTATTTACTGAAATTGGAATGGTCATTAGCGCTACAACTTGTGATGTCCTTCTCGTACAACTCACTTTACCTGCTTTTGTTCCTTTTTGAAATTAAAATGTTCATATGACCTTGGAACATTTACTGTTTTCTTGCATAGCATGTTGTACATAGACAGAGGGCTTGCACTGACAGGTCACCCTGATATAGTAAGAGCAGGGAGCTGTCCCTTACAGCTCCCTGGTAAGACAGTGATCACAAACTGGCACAAGCTGTAGTGGCAACGAAAAAGAAAAGACAATAATTTGAGCAGTACAAAAATGACATCCCAACTTATTGCGCTATCTAGCATTTGAGTGGATAGGTTTTTAACATTTATATCTCAACTCAGGATTTTCCTGCACAGGTGGTAGTTGAATGGCCCATTTGTAACATATATGTTTGATATTTTAGAAGTCAGAGACGGAGGGCTACATTGTGCGAAAACAGCTGAATGTCTGAGTAATGGTGCCACAATGGTTTACAAATCTATGGCCGTGAGCGTAATAATGCTTGGGGAGTTACGGGTTGCTGCATTAAACTATAGTAACAAATTTGTGTTCTAAAGTTAAATTTTCTGCAATCTGGGAGATTCATATCCATATTTTTGCCATACAGGCGTTCTAGGATGGCCAAATATACCAGGCTAGTAACGGGACGTGCTATTGTGTGCACCTCTAGACCACTTCCTCCATGAAAACAAATCTCTTGCTACAAGTATACTAGCGACAAACTTATTGCATAGGGGCAAGCAGTGGCGTAGCTACCGGGGCAAGAGGGGGCACGTGCCCCCAAGACAAAGCCGTGCCACCCCAGATGCCCCCCATACGGAAAATTTTGGAATGTACAGTTTAATATATATTAGCAATATAAATAGGAAGAGAATTCAAAAATGTTGCTCTCTCAGGAAAGGTTCGTGCATGACCCCCCGTGCCCCCTTGCTCAAAAAATTCTGGCTAGGCCACTGGGGGTGAATGCACCCCTTACGGTTTTCATTCGACATTTAAAATGCACCAAAAGAGTTTAGGCAAAAGGTTTCTACAGGAGGAGGGTAAAATGTCCTTAGGGATGAATAGTTGACCCATTTTTATTGTTTTCTATCACAATTTTTTCACAAACTACCTAAATTTTTGCCCCTTTACCTTCAGTTTATTTCTTTTCCATTTTCTTTTTCAATACTATGCTCCATGCAAAAGTCAATATGTTATAGCCATTTCATTTCTTCACTGACAGACACGACTCAGACGTGATGGTGCGAGAGGAGGGTTTGTAACTTGTGAAGAATGGGGATCGTTCCGCATTCCACTAGTTTTGAAAAGGTAGGTTAAACTTATATGAAGGAAACTTGTAGTCCCTTGCGGATTATGAAGCATTTATAATTCAAATGAATTTTCCTAACAGACTTGACAGACCTATTTTGTTAGGAAGATGAAGTGTCTCAATACACTGCTTGCATCCAGACATTACCATGAAAATTATATCTTAAATGGAAACGGGGCCGACGTTATGGGGATGTGACACCCCCATTATCCACGCAGTCGGTAAAATCCTGCACTAGTCGGCAAAATGAAGGAAAGAGGAAAATGCAAACGAAGGAAAGAGAGGGAAGAAGAAAGAGGAAAAAAGAAAAAAAAGAGTAGAGGGAGAGAGAAAGACCGAGCGAACAGAGAAAAGAACAGGGGAGGGAGAGACAAAGCAGTACAAGAAGAAGGGGATGGTGCAGACGGAAGACAGGAGATTGGATTCATCTGTAGACGTTTATTACAATATTTTCAAAGCCCGTAAGCAACACTTTTTTTGAAACTTAGAACATATTCTGTCGGTAAAAAAGCGACATAGGGCTTTTCAGTATCATTGTATACTAAAGGAGTTCATCGTTCATGTGGTTTCTGGCACTGAGTCGGTAAATTCTGCACCAGTCGGCAAAATTAAAGGAAACATGGATGAGGAAAAGAAGGAGGAAAAGAAGTGAAAGAAAGAGGACAATTTCTGTAATCAGAACCCAAAATTTTCGACGCACTGGGCGCGCTGTAATGTAACTCCAGTTTCTTCAGTAGTTCCATTCCACATACAGCTAGATAGCATAAGTCCTGTCAACGTTACCAAGTAACGTGTAGACAGGGTACACAAGTTACGTAGAGGTCGTAAATTTCATCCCATCCCAAAGCCTATAGTTGCTGTTCTCTAGAGTGTGTCATGCGGTACGGTCAGTTGGTGAGCGACTCACGGAGCAAAGTTTGGCTATTTCATCGGGTAGTCCAGGTGGTTTCGACATAATTTATGTTGTCCCCGATACAGTCTACAACCCTAATGTTTTTCTTTTTGTTCTTAATGATAACATGTTTTGTGTGTCAGCTTACAAAAATTTTCGCGTCCTTTGCAATTTGTCACGATTCAGACTCAAAAGAACAGTATCAGTGCGTAACTCGGCTCTTGACATATTGAGTGATATAATGTTAAATGTACGGTACTCTGCAATGGCATGGGATTGTTAGGCTCCTTCATATCCCTTTCTCACCCCCCTCGACATGCTGTCGGAACTTGGGGTCGCTGGCATGGCCCTGCATCATGTCGGGAAAACTCTGTCGCCATGGTTTACTTATTTTAGCTTTCAAAAGGGTTGTTTTTCTGCAATAAAACCCCAAATTTTCGGTATGCTTTGCCCACTCTTCCTCAGTTTCGTTACTAATAGCTAAATACAGAACAAACCCTTTCAATCTTTTCAAGTAACTTAAGTAGAATTTATCGTTTTATGTAAATGTCAGGAATCTCATCTCATTTCGCTAAACTAATGTTCTCTTGGGTCTGTCTTTCGGTACGGCATAGTGACTCGAAGAGGAAAGTACAATGTAAGTTGTGCCCGATAGGGCCCAACTTCCTGGACAGTTGACATCAGTGGCGTACACAGGGGGAAGTCATTGGACCATGCCCCCCTCAAGGATGCCAATTTTTTTCAGGTCCTAAAGAAACGTAAATGTTTTAACACAAAGTTTACTTCCAAAGGTGGCATATGTGGCCCCAGATTGCATGAAAGGACACCTATTTTTTCAAAAATTTTCAAAGGGGAGGGGACACCCCTCCCTTACACTACTTAAACCCCTCCCCTTACGCCACTGGTTGACCTATATAAGTTTTACAGAAGTACAGATTCTTTTTAGTGTAAGCTTACCCAAAAATTTCGCGCGCTTCACGCGTTTTACAAGGTCACAGTTTAGATTTCGGGGAAACAATAAATCGGGTGGAACTATTTTCCTCTAGTATATACAAAATTTTATGCAATATATGCCCCGCAATGGTATGGTATAGTACACACGTTTTCTTCAAATCTCCCCTCACCGACTCCTCGACGGCATCGGGGCTATCGAGACTTCGGGTCGTTGCCCCCTCCCCCCGTTGGGCAAATCCTACCGCCACCCCTGCTGGACCACTACCGGTTGGACTAACGGTTCTCCGCTCTAACTGCATCTCTTATCAACACTTTCAGTAGGCTTTTTGTTCTTCTTAGTCGGCAAATATGGCACTCCCCCCCCCTTCCCATGATGAATGCTCTGGCGACGTCCCTGAATGGAAAATTTCGGCGAGCTCTGTGTGCACCTTTCTCCGTTCCCATCCGTTACCGGAATAACCTTATACCGGAAAAGCAATTGTTATGGAAACGTTTTCTGAAAAGTAAAAGTTCATCTCACTCTTCATGCTATCGTCCAAATTTTGAAATAACCTCATATTCACCCCCTGTACCTCACCAGGTGCCCCTATAATAACCTAATCGAAGTTCATAAAATATGAAATGATATAAAATCTCCTTTACAGAATAATGGGACCAGATTTCTAGGTTCTTAAAATATAATATTGCGAGAAATTCTGGGGCTTTCCCTGTGGACCCCACCGGGGTTCCTCCTCTAGACCCAGTTTTCTTAGTTAGGAAGAAGGGGTTTGTCCTATTTCATTGCATTACATTTACATCTTTAAGAAAGTGATGCAACGAAGACAGCGAGGGAAGAGCTTAAAATTGTGGGGAGTCCTATTGAAGAAATCTGTCCTCCTTGACAGTAAAAGCAAATAAACTTTCTGGATGACCCGTTGAGGAATTTCTTATACTTTATGAAGGTGTGAATTAATTGTGAGATTTGTTTTATCATGCCAAAAACGGGCCGTCTGTAATATAGGCCATACCTGCAGAGTGTGTGGTAATGTGGGCGCTGGTAGGTCACGACCACCAAATAAATATATGTTTAATAGGTCCTGATTGCTTTCCATTTTACGATGCAGACGTTCTTCAAATTTTTCTCATCTTCTTTCCATCATGCATTACAGTCCCTTCGGGTAGAATTCTGGGTTTTGTTACTAGTTCCAAATAACAGTTTTAATAGGGGATACATCCCACTCATTCTTCCCCTGTCACCACTGGGAACATTGTTAAGTGATAGTAGCCTATGTGACATTACTAACGTAGACATTACTAACGTAGACTTATACTGTCAAATGGCACGTAATTTACAATGACTTTTTTCCCAACTGCCTCACAGAGCCTGAGCACAACGTTGCATCTAAATGTTTACATCTTATACATTAGAAATTTACATTTTGAAAATTAATAACATCCCCGGATGATGCGCCGTAGGCGAGATAACTGATGAAAATTTGGCTACATTAGATGTCAAGTGGTGCAAGCTGACGTGCTAAGAGCGTAATTGTACAACATTTTCGCCCTGACAACACGTAAGATATGTAAACATTTCAGAGAAGGGGATTCCAAACACCCTGGACCCCCTCCTGTATCTGCCCTTGTTATATACCGTGCCTTTATTGCCAGTGGCGTAGCTAGACATTTTTTGTGTGTGGGGGGGGGGGGCAAAAGCAAAAATTTCCGACAGATCATTATCTGGGGACCTTTTTTTTTTTTTTTGCTTTCCGGGCAACTTGAGACCGGATTCTGATTTTCACGTTGACATTTCGATGTGTAATTATTTGGGGACCTTTTTTTTGCTTTCCGGGCGATTTGAGACCGAATTTATATATATATATAATAATATATTATTATATATATATCCTTTTTGTAGCTTCTTATGGTATAGGAGGGGAGGGGGTTGAGGGACTGGGGAAGGGGAGGAGGGGGGATTGTTATTGTGATCTAGTTAGGCCTAAGTAAACTTTTTGTAATTTTTGAAGTATACTGCACGTAGTTCTTTTGGTTTTGTAATTTCAGGGGAGTGTGTTCACGTCAAGCCCTCCAGGGTTTTTAACACACTTCCCTTTTCACGACATGTATTGTTAATATGATGTTACGTAAATCGTTTTTGCATGTATGATTATTGTTGTGAAAAGAAACAATAAATGAAATGAAATGAAATGAATTTTGATTTTCACGTTAACATTTCGATGTCTAATTCTGCTAAAAAACATAACAAGTGTTGTAAATGTTTCAAATGAACTTTTTTAATTTATTTCCGACAGACACTAGAAATTTCCGACAAAGGCCTTCAAAGGCTTTGTGGGGGGGGGGCGACCGCCCCCTGCCCCCCTCTAGCTACGCCACTGTTTATTTCATCGATTACGTCAAGACATAAAATATCAAACTTGTTTTTGCCTAGAAGCAGACATCAACAAAGTGGAATACCAAATTAGTCATTTATGTAGAAATTAAAAAGTTACCTCAGTTTCCATTACTTCAATGTTTCTCTACTTGGCAATTGCAAAAGTGGATAAGATTGGTTTTTATTCTATCAGAATTTATTGACGTGTCGTTCCGTTATTGTTATTCTCCAGTAACCTGGTAACAGCTGTGACAACGATTAAATGGGAATTACACGATAGCAGATTACCATCTAACCATAGCTGACAAGATTAAAATTATATCGGTATAAAGAACTGCATAAAGTTTTTCAATAATTCATGAAAAACAAGCTTCCTGTTAATATTAACTTCACATCATATCGGCCTAGCACTATTTTCCTATAATCTTAAATTCCCCATGAGTTTAGGCCATTTCAATTTTTACACGTAATTTTGATTTTACCTTGAACCTATAGATTTGTTTCCTGTGAAGGCATTGTGTTTGTTGACAGAGTGAGGGCGGACTTAATGAAACGGTTTATGATTCTGTACACTGTTAAAAATTTCTTCAAATTGAGAGACATTTGTTACAATAATTTTGTGTTTTCTGTTTTACATAAATATGTTGTTATTGAACCAATATTCATGTTTTAATGTAGTAAATCAGTTTATTAAGATGACTGTTCTTTCATATTTTAAAGACAAACATTTTCAGTCTTTCAAACTCACCGTTTGGTTGTAAAAGTGTCTGTAAATTTAACGCTGGATGACGTATGGAACATCGAAATTAAGTGGACTGATTTTATATTTGTTCATATTTTTTACGATAAATGCTACTTCATTTTGCGATTTTTTGATTTTTTATTAGGAACTGAATAAATACTTGAATACCTTGCTTGAAAACGTTCACAATTGTAATATTGGCCCTCCGTGTTTATTTTTTAGACAATCATAACATTATTTTGGAGTCCCCACTTCCCCAATTATAGGAAATTCTCTTTAAAAAACACTTTCGTAATAAACGAAATTGCCCATTTTGGGCAACTCGCGTTTCGGCCTTTAAGTTCAGAAGAATGAGAGGTTGATCACTTGCCCCTTTATGGGACCTAATCCCAATTGTAAAGAAATGAATTTATTTACACATAATCTTACGTAATTGGTCTAGACTCTAGATTTACGTGTAATCTTCGTTAACTTTAACATAAAGTCTTTCAACTTTATACTAAAAATCATAAATTTAACAGAACATTTTAGTATAGTTAGGATTTGCAGAAATTGTTTGGAAACTTCATAACCAAAGAATGTATAATTTTTTAAATTAACAGATTTCTTTCTATCTTGTAATAAATCTTACATTACCGATACTTGAGAGTAGCGGGAAGAGAGTCTGCAAGAGTTTCTCAATACTTCAACGTTCCCATACTTACTTGTCTTGCATAAATTTCAACTTATCTTGAGTGAATACTGAGTAAACGTTTTTATAAATCCACAAAAAATAAGATTCTGTTAGTATTAAATTTAAATCATTTCTGTGCAACCCTTTTTTCTTCCTAAAACAGTGCCTTTAAAAGGTTTCTAAGATTGGGGGCAGTGAACCATTCAACTCCAGATTTCTGGCATTTTAAAAGCTGAATTCGAACGTTTTGAGATTAAAAACCTTAGAATTGAAAATTATTGGGAGTATAAGCCCCCGGCAACCTCCCGTCTCACCAGTGCCCCGGGGATTGCCCTGTTCAAGCCTCAGTTTCTCCTGTAAGTCTAGCTAAATTTAATGTAATTTTTATTTTTCCTTGAATATTCACTTTTTACTGGAAATGAATAATTTGTTTTGTATCACGGTGACGGACTAAATTAAAAGTTCAACAACAAAAAATATCCATGGCTAAACTGGGTGTTAGGTTTAATAAAGGACTATTTGTAAAATTTCCATGCTTGGTCCGATATGTACTATCCAAGTAGTTGGTATAACATTTAACCAAGATTTCTTAATATTATGTGTGACGGGTTGGTTTGATGGGTATGTGATGACTAAGGGTACATACGGTCGCAATTTCGATTTCGGACGATACCGAAGAAGACTGGGCCTCGGTATAGCCAGCCGTTTATGGAAGGAACAGCCCAAGAGTTGTTACGGATAACCCATATTCAGAACATCATACACGAAATCTGTGGCTTTTTCCACAAATATCTTGTCAGAGAAGCATAAACGACAGTACATTAGTGATTGACTGTTCCAAGGGGTAGGAAGAGGGGAAGCTGGGGAGGGGGCTAAAGCCCCCAGTCAAAAATTTGGTTGGGCAGAAGTATGCCCCTCTGTTCAAGGACGAAAACCCCTTATTTGTTCCCTTTGTAGGAAATGTCAAAAATTTGCAGTAACTTCCCTTAAAATTTGCTCAAATATTGCACCAAATTGCATCTAAGGACCCTCAAATATTCACAAATTTTCCAAAGGGTAGGGGAACACTCCTCTCCTTATACCCCTCCCCAGGACAACGGTCCGAAACAACCTTCAGGTCTCCGCCCCAGTCGAGAACAGCTTTCTACGCCTGTAGTCTGTCCACTAGAATGATTGATGCGACTGGGGGAGGGGGGGGGGAGTGTGGAGATAAGTCTGTGGGTTTAGTATAGACAGACTTGTTTGTCTCTCCACCCTCAATCATTACCAGTACATCTAGAAAGGGCACATCATTTGGAAAAAATCAAAAGTAAATTTGATAGATGAATGAAAACTATTTGCAAGATCAAAAAAGTTTGGAGATTGACGAGCTCTCTGTTTTAATCAGAAAAATACCATCTATGAATCGTACATAGAACATCAGTTTGTGAGTAGATAGCCTTAAAATACCTTCCTCTACACATTACATAAATATATTGGCATATGACGGTGCCATCCTCTTGTCCATGGTAGCCCCGATTATCCAAAAATAATTGCTGTTATTTAACTGAAAATCGTTGTGGCTCAAAATGAATTTCGATCAGCCGGGTTAATTCGGAAAATGCCTAGTGACGGAGTTGTTCTCATTAGATTACAGCAAACATATGCACCCTCGTCATGGGAAATTTAGTGTCTAAAGAAGTCACGTCCATGTAGTTCAGCTATAGATTGAGGTAAGTGCCACCTGGAATGGTCATTAACACCCGCATGTATTTTCGATTCCATAACGTGTGTTTGAACATAAAAATTAAATGGGTATCATCGTGGCCGTTTTCAGAAGGCTATCTTCCAAGAGTTAGTGGTGTTGAAAAATAAACGGACTTCGGCGCCTGACAACCGATTTTAATGGTAAGCCGTGCATATAGGAAGAAAGTTGGTGTACCTTACAAAAAACCCACGGGGCCTCGAGAAAGAAACTCGAACCGGGCAACGCTCTCATGGGTGTCACTCCTGATCGCAGAGAATGGGGATGCATTGAGGACAGAAGACAAAAATGGTGTAGGAGTGGATGTGGATTTTATCTGTAACCTTCGAAAGTGGGGACATACTCGTCAGGGTTTACGGTCGTTTCGCCCCATTGCCAGTTCGCCAAAGCGTTGACCAGTTCGCCCCCAACGACCGACCAGTTCGCCCCAAATTGCTGACCAGTTCGCCCCCAACGACCGACCAGTTCGCCCCAAATTGCTGACCAGTTCGTCCCCAATCTGTTGGCAGCATACACCAACATGGAAGTTGTTGATTATGTCAAAAATGTATACATGAAATGAAATTCTCGCAGTTTTCACCTTTTTTCTATTATTTCTAGAATTATTGTAAAATACTGTAAAAAAGATTTTGTTGTTCCATTTTTGATTCCTTGTCGAAGGAAAAAGGAATCTATGCAATCACGCGGGCGATTGGCGATTGTGTGTGTGTATGTGGGTGTGTATGTATGTGTGTTTGTGACGCTTGGCTTGTAAACACGACAGCTCAACGTAGCAATGATGGATAACTTTCATACTTGGTGTATAGAGTTATCATATAAGAGAAAGATTGCTATTGTTTTTAGTGAAGGTCAAAGGTCATGTGAGGTCACCAGAGGTCAAAAACCGAAAACCTTGTAAAACACGATATCTCTACGCAGGAAGAATGGATGCTTTTCAAACTTGGCATGAAAATGCGTTATAGTCAAAATATAAACCCTAAAATACGAAATTCCTAAAAACTGCTTGTAAACACGATATCTCAAGATAGCAATGATGGACTATCTTCATGCTTGGTATACAACTTTTTCATATTAAAAGAAAGCGCTATCGTTTTCATTGGAGGTCAGAGGTCATTTGAGGTCATCAGAGGTCAAAAACAGAAAATCTTGAAAACACACGATATTTCAAGACAGGGATGATGGATCCTTTTCATATTTTGTATATAGATGCGTTACTTTAAGAGAAAGAGAACCCTTTAGGTTTGTTGGAGGTCGAAGGTCATCTGAGGTCATCAGGGGTGAAACTATGAAAACGTAAAATAAATAGACAGTGGACGGCACCTCCAAACTGTGTCCTGCGTTTGGTTACAAACGAAAAGTTAAGGTTGAATTTTGCACCATTCCAAAGATAAAATTATAGAGAAAAACATTTATTTTTCACAAGAATAACTATTACAGTAATAATTCTTATTTGAATTACCTAATTATGAAGTGTAAAGAATGCTGTGACTATTGGATGATTAGAAATACTATCAGCTGAACGAGTTCTTTGATGGCGTAGTGGATTAGAGCTCGGTTTCTCACGCAGACGGTCCCGGGAACGATTCCCTCCTAGGAAAAGGTCATACGAGGTCAGCAGAGATCAGGATGTGAAAACCGTAGACATCGTAAAAAATGAAAAAGTCAAGAAGTGTAAATTTCAGGGATGAACCGAGTCAGTGCAACAAATCATCCCCTTTCAGCAAGGAATCACTAAGCCTTTGGGCTTTGTAGTTTTAGTATGTTGGCGTCCTTTGCTGTTGACCGCATGTTCTTTTTGACAGTAACTCTCTTTTTCGGAGTCATCTTTTCCTTTTTCTCTTGTATTTTCTGCATTCCTTTTTTCCTTTTCTTTTAAATACCCCCAAAATTTCCTTTTTCGTTCAGTTCATGCAGAAACCCTTATTTGAAGTCACCTTTTCCTTTTTTCTCTTGTGTTTTTGACATTTTCTCCTTTTTCTTTTTTGAAATACCGATTTTTCAGTTGCTTTCATGTTTTTATTCAACATTAATTGAAAAAATATCAACTGCAATAAGAATTATTTGTTATAGTGTTAGTAAAATCGAGGGGGCGAACTGGTATGTACCTGGTGGCGAAAAGACTTCCATTTTGGGGCGAACAGGCAGTGGGGTGAAATGACCGGGCACCCTCGTCAGTCGCCTGCTGATGCCCAAGTATAGGCGGGATTACGGGGGCAATAAAATAAAAATAATAATAAAAAAAGGGGAAAAGAAAGCGAGTTCAGAGAAATTATAATAGAATTTTCAATAGCCAATTATGACTCAATTTTGCAATGTTTAATAAAGGAAAATATAAACATCAGAGACTATAAAAATGCTAGTAAGGTTTTCTCTGCGCGCTTCGCTCCCACCAGTCCAGAGAAAACTGACTAATACAATTGAAAATTTTGTCTGGCAACGTACAATTTCTTTTCTCCTACGCTCCACACTATTGTGACTTGAAGCTCTGCAATGAGGGTCACTGAAAGAACTAATATACGTCATGAAATGCACCATGGTCCTTGCAAACAAAGTCCCAAACCCTACCCATGTATAGGGAGTCGCAATTCTCGAAAAAAAAAATTCCGCTTGCTTCGCATGAGCCTTATGTAAATCGATGTCTCATTAGTACTGCTGTACTGCAGTGCGTAGGAAAACTTTGATGGAATTGTCTCGTTATTATTTCCTGTAGGAAAGTTTGAGTAAACTATTTCCAAAACCCTTGCACCACCTCTCGCTGTTCAATTTCCTCACCAATTACCACCATCCTCAGCAAATTGACCTACGGTTACTATCTTAAATTTACGATCATCATGAGAAAAGTATTTCCTTAGCATTTCAAATTACACCTGGAGGAAGCAGGATTTTCTCAAGAAATGGTCCAGAATGGCTGCAAAAGCCGTCAAGTTTAAGAAAAATTTCTCGGGGAGGACATTCAGCCCCCAGCCTTTGGCTTCGCGCCTTCGGCGATCGCGGTTAAACGCTCCTCCGGTTACAACTTCCCAAGATGCAGCCTCCAATAAAAATTACTTCCCTGGCACTTTAACTGCAGATGACCTTGACAATATTAATTTCGAGGTAAAAAAAAAACTACCCACAAAACATTTCATTGACTTTTTAAAGTATCACATAGTCTATAACCTTCAAAATCGACACTACCTTATTTTCACACTAATAAAAAGTTGAAGGGCACTTGTCTCAGACCATCGACAAAATGAAACATATACAGCCTCCATCGAGCTGGATACAGGTTGCTACATCCTACTCTATGGAAAGAACAGGCACCTGGGGGAATTTAGAAAAAAATTATGCAAAGAAAATACTGCATTTATAACTAAAGAAAAACGATAGGCTAGAATTCATTGTCTCTAACGTTGTCTAAACGCTGTTTTCTTCGGCGCGCTTCGTGCGCACCCGTTTTAACTAGTTTCGGGATTTCGGATTTACTTCCTGTAGAAGAGGGGTGGTGAACATCCGACCCGCTGGCCGTGTGCGGCCCGCGAGACCATTTCACCCAGCCCGCGAGGCAATTCATAAATGTTAAGTCAGAATCCTTTGAGAAGTAAATGACAATAATCTTTTAGCCCACTGTGCCCACCACTTATCCTGGTAATACAGTACCACATTCCTGGCATTCCACGTAAATCTGCTGCGAAACACTACCAGTATATTACTAAAATGCACAGTGTAACATGCCATTTCGTTAGACATAAATCAGGTGCAGAATCCTTGTAACTCTGGAGGTAACGGAAGCTTTGCGTGGGAGATAGGCTACATAACATTCTACAGAAGTACACCATCACATGTGTAGGCCTACCTATTAGAGAACGAAACTCAGTGGGCCTTGTATCTATTCCGGTAGATTCGGGAAGGGGTGGGGTGTAGAACCGACTGTCCCTCCGAAGAGTGAATTAATCGTAAGAAAGCGGACGTTTTGCAATGAAAATGAGGGAAAATAAAGTTGGTTTAAAAATGCGCAGTTTTTCCGGGGCACTTCGCTCGTACTTTTCATTTGCGCTCATTCATTCTATGTCGTTTAAAGAAAGTGGATGAACATTCTTTTGCTACAAAATAAGTAAAAATTCCACAGTTTCGGGGAGCTTCTCCCCAGTTCTTGCATAGACTTCCCCCTAGACACCACTAGGGCCTGTTTGGGGCCCCTTTGTCTGCGCCCTACGGGGAAAGCTTATGGCACCCTCTCTGTGTGCCACCCGCAAGTGAATTATGACCTTTAAAACGGCCCGTCAGAGAAACAGGTTCCCCACCTGTTGAACAACATCTTGCTTTTCAAATCTTTGTACAAACTCCTCTATTATCAATTAAACCACCAATGCCCCTTTGGCCGTACGCAGCGAAGGGTGGAGTTCCCCACTCCCCCAGAAGTTCAAGATTTTTATCACCATCGATTTGTGTAAATTTACCGACTCTTTAAAGATTGTTTAGATGCAAGTTGTAAGGCACGGAAAGTGCCATTTCCGGTACCGTAATGAGGGATAGGCGCTTAGCGAAGGGGGGGGGGGGGCTAGAGCCCTCACCCTTGAGGATACTCGTCTTTCATAGCATTTCTATTACTCGTGTTGCAATAAAAGTCTGAAAATGCGATTCTTCGAGGGCACCCATTCTGAATACTAGATCTCCCATTCTTAAAATTATTGCTCAAAAGCCCCGGGAAACCTTCAAAATAATCCATTCTGCCCTCCTTCCTCACGCCCTCCGCATTATCGATCCCATTTGACTGTTAGTAACATGGAGTAAGAATATAATTGAAAAAAGTCAAATTGCGATTTTGTGGTCTGGTAAGAAGAGTGCCCACCTTATGTCATTTGAAGCTGAAGCTAAAATGTATCATTTTAATGCCTTGCCGTATTGAACCCGTTAAAAATTTAAATTTCCGACCCCCAAAAATTGGGCTTTCGTGGCCGGGTAGGATTATATGTCACTCTCTAACGCCCGAGGCTATCTCCATCGCCGAGCCAATTAAATATCTCTTTCCAACAAGCTGTATCACATGTCATGATCTGGACAATGGCAACATCCAGCCTTGAGGCAATTGGTGTAATAGAGAAGGGGAAAGAGGTTTTTAGTAATTTTAAGGAGACCAGTACCTCATGGCCTACAATTTCGAAAATACCCTAGAGCTTCCGGGGGCTTCTCCCCCTGTGCCCCCACCGGGGAGCTGCCTCTGGACCCGCCACGGGCCCTAAGGAGGGCCCCTGGACTCCACGCCGCAGCCGGAGCGCTTCACGCTCCCACGGCGCCTTCGGCGCCGTTTGGCAGTCCACCCGGCTTTGTTCCCCCCACTTTCAGCCATCAAATCCCGCCCCTCTGCCCAAGTGCGTAGGCCTATTTGTAAAACACATCGATGTATAGCAGCCTAGCGTAAACCACCCTCCCGTCCAAGGACCGTGGTTTATCAATAGACCATAGTTTTTATTACAGCAAAGGGATATTATACGCTCTACGTTAAATTAGCAGCCAGTCCATAGGATATCATCCACTTAAAGCTCAGTAGATATCTATTTCCTGTAGAAAATAATATATGTAGTACTTTCTGCTCGACTCTTTACACGTTCACACCATTCTCCGTAATCGCTATCCTTGTAAAACCTCGCATTCATCCTACAATAAGAACACTCTAAGGGCTTATTGGAAACCGGTAAAGGTTGCATCACCCCGAAGGTGTTTAAGAAATGCTCATATCTCTATTAGCAATATTACACTTTGACTGACATAAATTCAAGCAATAGCACCCACCGCTCTTATTGGTCATTGATAACTGGGGCACTCAGCTGTGTACTCATTGTACGTATAAGCTTACACATAGCAGTGTGTGGTGGATAAGGCCCTGCATGAGCACTCAGAGACCAGGTTTCTACAAATTGACAGGAAATTTAGTTCACTAGATAGGTGTTTTTCAGGCCCGTAGCCAGACAAGGTGCTGAAGGGGGCGAAAAGCTTCTAGGGGGCGAAAAATTTTCCAGACGAGGCGAAACATACTAAAATGCATTACGGCAATGCTAATTTTTGATCTGGGGGGGGGCGAAAAATTTTCCAAGGGGGGGTTCGCCCCCGCCCCCCCCCTTGACTACGGACCTGGTGTTTTTAGTTTAGTTTACCGTTTAAAGGTCAGGAAGCCAATTGGCTCATCAAGGACCCTTTACCAGAGTGAGCCTGGATGAACACCGGCAAGATTCACCTTCTATTTTCCAATGGTACTCAGAGGTTAACGAGGCAGGCGTGTACTAATCGTTCCCAATCCTGCTCCCAGGACGGCTGTTAAATCCCCATCCGACGGACGTGAGTGTATCCCCAGTCTTTAGCTACTTTTCCAAAGGTTGGGAGGGGTGGAGGTTCCCTGCTCTGCACCACTGCTTGACAGCAGAACCGAGCAAAGCTTGTAACTTCCTAAATCGGACAACTTCCTGAAACGGACAATCAGCTACCCAATTAAAATTCACCAATTTAAAGGGGAATTTTCATGATCCCAGACAGTTCCAATTCTCCCAACTATGCATCTTCTAGCTCCTCCCATAACTGTATGAGGCTCTTCCTTGTGCAAGAATAAACCTGTTTTATTGCTTAAGGTCATGTCCTGGTGAGCATACAAGGCTATAAAATGTAATAAAAGTACTCTCTCTGCCTTGTGTGGAATGTGAGCTACTCTGCATCTTTCAAATTTTCAAACTTTGATGTCAATCAAAGAGCAGTCACCAACTGAGAATTTTGATATACATACACTAAAAATATACATTGGGGTGATGACTGTCTGTCTTTAAACCCCCTCAGCATCATTGTGAACAGCTATGCTGAACAAGTAAATTTGTGTCCCCTGAAGATTTCCAAGTGGTTCCACTGGAATTTAATCCTGGGACCTCTGGTATGCAAGGCAGTGCATTCAACCACCAAGGCAACTCCACCCACATATACGTATAGGCTATAGGTGTTTCCCAGGGACACCTACATATAGTCATCTGATGCTGACCCGGCCAAACGTCTGTGGGTTTAGTGCATTTCATTGTCGACTGTTATTAGGCTGATCAGTGTTCCATCTCTGTACTCAGCTCACCTTTCCTCCCCTTGTACAGTTCTTAGAGCTGATGACACCCTTTGATACAGTTTTCCACCAGTGTACAGTACGGTACTTAGAACAGGGTTAGAGTAGCATCTCCCTGCTTAGAAGCTCTCAACGGCTTTTCCCATTCGGGTCTGCGGCGGATCGGGCTTAACAGAAGAAAAGCTTCGTTCGCTCCGCATGTGCAAAGTCTGTGACCGCCGTGCATTAGCTTCATTCGCTGCTATTTTGCTTTGAGCGTACAATTTCAGAACACACTACTGCTCGGGAAGGAATAGTTGCACATCGCTTTTCAATCAAGATACAATAGGCACGTACCTGGTTTGGGAGACAAACTTTCTGCTACTCAAATGTTGACATGTTTTGGGAAGAAATGACGAGGGCAATCCTTATTTCACCAACCTTTCGGAAAACACTTTACAATAAGTTTCGATTCTTTTAAATATGAGGAGAATCTAGAAGTACACCTAGTAAGGGAAACTTTGTCTGGGGAGGGATTTTTGCCCTTTACGGCAAACCTTGATGTCTTGAATTTTAATGTAACATTGTGTCGCTGTTGTTCAGCAACAGTATTATAACTTGCTCCCTGGATTCACGGAGGAATCATTTAGTTTGCATCGTTTTAGCAATCATAAGAAACGTACGTTCGGTGGAGAGATTGTCAAAATAGCATACACACTTTTCCAAATGTAATAAAATAGCTTTAGGATTCGTGCAGAGGAATAATAAATTTTACATATTTCAAAGTACGCCTTGAGAAAGGGGGTCGGGAGAAAGTGTAAGTTATGTTATTTTGAAAACGTTAAAAGAAAAATGGATGACCCACTATAGGCCCATAGAGAGAGCTATAGTTATATACCTTAACAATGTGTCACACTGAGTGTTAAGTGTCATTTCCTATCTGCCGATATTCTATGTGGAAAGAGGGCAATTTTAGCCAGTGATATCCAGGGCCGTCCCTAGAGTCCCCCCCCCCCCCACACACACACTTACGTATGAAGTCGGCAAAATAACGGAACGAGGGAGAGGACAAAGAGGAAAGAAAAAAGCGGGACGAAAAAGGGGGAAAGAAGGGAGCAAAAGAGGAGAGAGAAGGAAGGGAAAGTATACAGAAAAGAAGAAGGAAAAAGAGAAAAGAGGGAAAAGAGAGGAAAGAAGGGAAACGAAGGGAAACGAAGGAAAAAGCGCATGAGCGTGCACGTGTTTGTAAGGTGGTGGGGGGGGGTTAGGGAGGAGAAATTGGAATGTATGTAGACTGTAGGCAACTCATGTGGTAATATTTAAGAAACCCCGTTAAAAATGCATGAAAAAATAAGCATATCCTTTCGGAGAATTGCATTACAACTTATAAGCTTCTCACACAGGTAAAAATATTTCATGGCAAAAACGAAAAGATTTTACATCAGTTGGCAAAATGAAGCAAAGATGAGGAAGGAGGGAGGAAAAGCAGCGAAACAAGGAAGGTAAAACGAATAGACTGGCAGCAGAACATGGTTTGAGTTCGAGTCAAATCAGTTAATCCTTAAAAAAGCCCACATAGGTAAACTGAATTGTGGGAGATAGCAACTCGAGTCATGACTGGCTACAATCCCTCCCGTGCGTGCTGGTAGACGGTGACTCGCAGTAACAATTTTTTTGTTCTAGGGTGCAATTTAATGCAATGTAGAATATTTGACATTAAGGATGAAGCCATGTGAGGAACAGGGACAGTGGTACCGTCACGGGAGGCATGGGGGCATGGGGCACATGGCTTTAGGGATTTTCGAAAATTTTCGTTTTTTTAAGTGAACCCAAAGGCGTTTAAGCTTTACTATTCTATAAAAAATATGATGAGGTGTATTTTCGACTGACTTATAGATCTATTTTAATCGTTACGCATCACAAGTCTTACGAAAACTATAAAAATTTTGGGTAATCCGGAGGCTCCAACCTTCAAACTCTGTTTTTTATATACCATTCCAAATCTACGTGTTTGTATGTTTACGGGTTCTGTAACAATTCCTGCGCAAATTTCGGCACGCTTCGAGCGCGATTGCCAGACTTTACACTCCCTGCCTAATGACCATTATTAGGACAATAATGGACGAATTATTCTGGCGAGAACTTTTTCCGAAAACCTTACGTCCAACCTCAGGCTAGGCACGATTCTGTGGTAAGCTTGTGTTATGGGCAACATTTATAGCGCGATGGTCATAATTTGAAGTAAATTACTCATTGCAAAAGCTTATTCAAAGGTCATTAAGTGCGTTTTCAGAGAATAAGCATTATGAAAAGTGCAAGTTTTAATCCTCTGTACCACTTTGTTATACTTTTACTCCCCATTAGATCATCTTTCATTGGAAGCTGTACATTTGCATTCTCGTTCAAAATGAGAGAAACTAGTATTTTTGGTGTGCTTTCCTAAAATGTCACTTGGATGCCAGTTACAGTGAAAGCATCATAATAACGTTCCCATTGTGCAATTACCCCAGCTCCTCCACGAGGCCATGTGCCGTTCTCATGATACCACCATTGGAGGTGTGCCATGCCACCAGCCAAAATACCACTAAGTAGTGGCAACTTCTTCACATGAAATCAATTGAAAGCTTTGCCAAAGATAAAACCATTTTGCAACTAAGCCACTGTACCTAAAAGAAATGTTCTCACGGGGAGGAGTTTCAATCCCTCCACTTAAACACCATACCCTTCCCTTGCACCCGAAAAATTAAGAACCCTCATTTTGCAACATAAAATCAGCTCAAAACTTTGCTAAATGATAGCACCATTTGCATCTAAGCCACCTTAAATGAACAAATTTCCCCCCTACCGCTATCTTTAGATCCCTCACGTAGGATTGCAGGATGGCACCTTCGCATAAGTGACAAAAAAAGGGTCCATCCCCGAGTGTAAAGTAGCCTAGATTCAAATAAGCATACTTAACACCGACTCTCTCTGATTTTATCTGGTATTCGATTATGAAATCAATGTGTTGCCCCAATCATCATACACTGGCGGCTCTTCTGTACAGGAGGGGTTATGTCAAATCCCCGTAAAGGAAGTGTCAATTTTTGTCGAGAAGCTTAAGTGAATGCGATAAAGTATGTTACACCCGACGAACGGTTTACCTGTTTTGCTCTCAAGGGGGCGGACTCTTCTATAAAACCCCGCTTTTGGGATTTGCTGTTCCTTTTTTATGGCTCGTTCCGTTCCATATGGTTAAGCAGTGCAAAGCCCCTTCTACAAAATAATCTACAGATACTTTACGCAGTTTTCTGTAAAGTAAGAGAAATTAATCGGCGACGGCGGTTTTGACCAACATCAGGCAGGAGATATGTTATCACCGATTTGGACCAGCCTATGTATCGTACTCTAAATGTGAACCGAGAGCTTGTTCGAGGCCAAATTTTCGAAATGCTAGCGTGAGGGTGATTCATAACTATAGTGACAAATTTGTGTTTTCTGACGTAAAGCACAAGCCCCTAACCGTAGTGAGGCCTAGGTTGATATTTTGGTCCTGCGTGTACAGCCAGGCCCATAGCCAGGAATTCTGACGGGGGGGGGGGGGGGGCGGGCGGGGATCGGCACCCCAAAAATGAGCACCCAAGAAGATTATGTTTGTAGCTAGTGGCGCCACAGATGAGTGGCAGTTTGCGGGAATCACGAGGGATAATATCTCTAGCCCCCACGGATAGCTTTAAGAAATCGAACCTGCGTGTGCACCTGCGCGAAAAGCGCGCGAAACCTCCTCTTCCCTAGAGGCAGTGGTCCCCTCCTCTAGAGAAGTGGAAAGTCTCACAAGTGAAAGAAACAAGGCTATGATCATGATGATGCTTCTTCAGCTACGCAAGTGTAGATGAAGAGTTGAGTATTTTTCGAACGGTGACTGGGGACCATTGGCTACCATAAGGCCCTGGTGTGGCTCAGTATAATATTGTTAGGATCCACGACTTAAGGAAATAATGGGAACACTGGCATGGAGGTTTGAGCTGACCTTCGAATGACACTGAGAGTGAACCAAACTCATGGGCGTAGGAAGCGGGGGATTAAGGGGGGCTCATCCCCCAGTCAAAAATGTGGGTGCTGAAGTATGCTTTCGCCCCCCAAGATCCAAGGACAAAAACCCCTTATTTGTCTCTTCTGTAAGAAATGTCAAAAATTTGCAGTAATTTTCCTTAAAGTTTGTTCAAAATGTTGCACCAAATTGCATCTGAGGAATGACACTGAGAGTGAACCAAACTCATGGGCGTAGGAATAAATACCCAAATACCCAAAAATTTTCCAAAGGGGAGGGGACACCCCTCCCCTTAGACCCCTCCCCAGAACGACGATCCGAAACAAGTTTCATCCCCCCAGTCTCGAAAAGCTTCCTACGCCTATGACAAAACTCTTCACAGTTCAGAATTCTCTTCAATGTTACAGTAGTTTTCACTTTAAACGAAGTTTTGCATAATCAGCTTGCAACAGGGTGAAGTGTAAAATCTTCATGGACGGAAAAAGCATTTTTTGAAATAATTTGTGGTTGGAGTAAATTCAAACCATAAAGTCACTACTGACATGTTTCGAATATTGCTCACAATATTAGATTGCCACATAAAAACCCATTGATGCCCGCTTCTAATTTTGGGTGTACAGTATATCTAGTTTGTGCTAGAAAAGTTGAATGGTATATTTTCGTGCCAATATTATTCATGAGAGATACAGCGTCGATTGTGAGGATTGCGCGCAGAGCAGAAATTTTGAGTGAAAATCATCGCCCATGGAAAAACTTGCATATGCTAACTCAGAAAGGGGAGGTGCTAGGATTTGCCTACGGGAGGGGGAGGGGGGCAACGTGACTAAGGGCCAGCTACCCTAAACCTTGACAGATGCAATAGGTTGCCGAAAGGATTCCAACTCGAAATTTAGTTCCTTAAGTAGCAGAGTGAAACTACACAGCAGTTCATTGCACAATGGATCAATCAAATAATTATGTTTCCCTGTATATTTGCATTTTGACATCTTTTCTTTAGGTTCTTGTTGCCACAGTGGCGGTGAAAGACTTGAAATGACACCCCGGGAAAATGTCGTCAGTTTGGACAAAGCTGTACAAATGCTGTCTAATACGAAAAGCAGTTCTAGCGAAATAATTCCATTCAACGGAGAAGACCAAGGCTATTCAGATGAAGCGTGTGTCGTTGGTGACCGATACTTTGTATTATTAGTGACCATCAACAGCGGCTTTTTACCGTTGCTGTACAACTGGGCCAAGAGTCTCAGTCGACTTGGACTGCAATGTGAAGGCGTCCTTGTCATCGAGGATGATGATGTTATTGGGCATCTCCGTCGTAACCCTCTGCCGATGTTCAACGTGTTGGAAAAACAAATTGTTGGAAATCAATCACATTCTAAAATAAGGAAACAGTTTAAAGCTCAGAAGCAGTCGCCTCAAACTTATTTCGAAGCAATAGCTTAATGTCACAAATTTCTTCTTATTTAGCTTCCAAGTATCTTTCGTGATATTTTAGGACATAAATATTACACATTCAAGGTAAATCAAGCCAGGGGTGGCGCCAGGATTTCCCCGACAGGGGGGCCAAGCTCCCCGACGGGGGGGCCAGCAACCCAAAGTCTCAACGAAGGATATAAAGTGCCGAAACGATGTTTGAAGGAAATTTTAGCGCGCGAAGCGCGCCGAAAATTTTGGGCTCTTTTTGGAGAAAATTTGAAAAAATTGCCGACATTTTCCATGGAAAATTTGAAAAGAATGGGGCTTTGAAGAAGAAAATTGGAAAATTTGGGGTTTTCATTGAAGAATTTGCCCTAATTTAGTCCAAAATTAAGTAAATCGTCGGGGCGACTGGGCGTTGTCGGGGACTACATATTTTATCGTATACATAACAGCTCCCCGACGAAACCGAAAAATTTCCCCGACGGGGGGGCCAGCCTTCCCCGACGGGGGGGGGGCATGGCCCCCCTGGCCTCCCCCCCCCCGCTGGCGCCACCCTTGAATCAAGCAGTTGCTCCTGGTAAATTTTACAATTGAGCAAGAAAAATACTGTCACATGATTCTCATGAGCCATTCAGGAAATAGGATAGTCTACTATACAATTCTTTATTGAGGTGACTGCATTCTCCCTTTACAGGCCAGTGCTCTTACCTTAATCTCATCAACAGAAGATTGCCCTACCTTTTGACACTATTAGAGAGCGGATCAGATTTTTACTAGCTGATGTCGATACTGTTTGGCTTAAAAACCCTCTGCAGCTTATTAGGTATAGCTACAGCCAGTTCGACCTTTAGTTGGCTAAGGGAATACTTGAAATGCCATGTCCCTGTTTCATGTTCGTAAAATCTAACCACAGAACGATAAACTTAACAACGAGGTGGTCGGAGAAGCTTTCTACAGCCAAGAGAAAACTTACAGACCAGCAGGCATTGCAACTTGTATTGAAAGAGAAGCTGGTGACACCTGACCTTAGAATACACAAGTTTTCTCTCACACAATTTCCAACGGGAAAAGAATTTTTTAATGCTACCTGGCATAGTGCAAATAAAGATACTGTGTATGTAGCTCACGCTAATCATTTGGGCCGACAAGAAAGAAAAAATAGGAAGTTAAAGGAATTTAACGTGTGGTTCGCCCCAGACTGATTGTCAATAGACCCTACGCTCTGACGACGCCGTCTACTTGAGAACCGACCGCCATGTCAAGTTAGAACATAAACAAGGAATGTAATGTATACTGTAGTTGGTCACAGGCTTGCCTTAGCAGGGGCGCACTTCAATTTCTATGGTCCTGTCACTCCTGTGACGTCATGTGCATAGGGTCTATTGAGGAAGTTTCATCTAGTATGAGGCTTCCCAAAATTTTGTTGACAAGTACGGCAAGAAGAGGACATTCAAAAACTATTGTCTAGCCTCTCACCAGTTCAATTTTGATTTAACAGGTGTGCATAGACCGCCTAAAACAGAGACCAAACCGAAACCCCCGAAACCGAAGTTGGGTTTGGGTGGTCTTGGTGATTTCGGACCGACGGTGGGTGGTCTGACCTGTCATAAAACCGACATCATTCCGATTTAGGATGGTCTGTCTGTTTTTGACCGAAAAACCGAAAAACCCTACACGTTCGGTGTAAATTTAATTCATTTTGTCCAAGTCACAGTTACCATCCTCGACTGAACAAAAATGCCTAAACCGTGCAGGTTACTATCTCTGAGTATCGGAGTGAATGCTATGTGATGTCTATGTAAATGCCCCCATAGTTTCTGAGTAAGTTAGGCAATGTACTACCGTACTACTTTTTCAAGTTCATACCATGAAGAAGCTCTTATCAGTTGTAGGCCTTATACGGTACTTGTTCCATGAAAGCTTGCTTCGGGGTCTTTCCGGGTTGGTCCCGGGTAGTCTGAGATTTTCGTCGTTTTCGGCGGTTTGACTAACCCCGAAACCGAAGCCAGTTTGGTATCGGGTGTGCTGATCACGATACGTCGTGGGGATGGGGTGGTCCTGGTTGTGTTCAAACAGACGATGGAGGGGGGGGGGGGATGGGCATCAAAACCCGACCGACTTACACCTTTAGTTTGAACCACACCTGTTCACAGAAGGGACACTGCAGAACAAGGAACGTAGTGCCTGATATATGTAGTTACTGAGTTGCAGCTGCAGAAGTTCATGAAGAAGACGAAGAGAACGTGTTTGTTTAAAAATAAAAATGATCTTATCCTCTTCGCACGTTTGCTTCCTACAGTGCCAGGCTCGTAGCTATGGGGCAGCGTGATGGCACCCTGGATAAAAAAAAACTCACAAGAAATTGCTGAGTACAAATATAATTAGTGCCTCAAACTCCCCCCCCCCCCCGTTCCCTACCCTCTACTATACCTGAAGAATATCTCGCTCCCGGCAGGTAGCTCCAGGGCTGTTTCGAGGCCATATTTGTGGACTAGGCTTCTATAGTTCGAGTCTGTCTGTGGGGCATTCGGACCAGTTTCGATTCTGAGACCCACCTTATAGGTACCTTCTTAATCCAGTAAAAACGGACTCCAGTTTAGAATCAAGTCCGATTCTGTATTCGTTACAGCCCTGTCTATCTTTAATACCCCCACCCTCCCACCTTCGACACCTTATATGGCAGTATGAGCCTGCTCAGTGAAGGATCTTAATACTGGCGCTGACATTCGATGCGTGGATAAAGACAGATATAAGAGGCGGGTACAAGCATGGTGTTTTGGACTCTGTCTGCCGAGGCAATCTAGCTTTTGCTCGAAAAAATGAACATTTGCAAAAATTTCTGAGAATGCTGACTCATTTAGAAATTCGCTAACAGAGGTTCAAACTCTGCCCCTGCACACCAAATTAACAATTCGCACTAACTGGAATGTTCCTGTAACTTCCACGGCTGGTTAGACTGTATAAAAGGGACATTACGTCATGGCTATAAAAGGAACATTACGGCATGGCACATCGTGTTGACTTAGACGTATTCTCGAAACTTCTACGTCATTCTTCGAATGGAATGTTCTCGTCACACAGTGCTCAGCATATAAGAACTCTTCCAAAGCTGCAAAACTAGAGACAGCCCAAAACTTAAAAGCAATGGGCAGTCGCCCCAAATCTTGCTTTGGAAAATCGGCAAACTCTTGCAAATCTCCTCATATTGCATTACAAGCACCTCTGCAGACGTTTTGAACATAACTATTACAAACAATAGGTAAAGCAAGGAGAAATTCTCCTTGAATTTAACACAATTCACTAACAAAAACATTGTCACATGATCAAAATAGGCCATTCATGAACAGGAGTGACGGGACATACTGACTCTGATTGGGGTGACTGCCTATTGCCTTTAACGAGAAACAACAATCTTAAAAGCACCGAGCATCGAGAGACAGACTGTACCAACCAGATGTATTGCTGAGACAGAGCTAAATCCGATTGATCCACAGGCCACCTGAACGCTGTATTTTACCTGTAACAGCCGTCTACTTTTTCGTCCATTACTGTAGCCGACTACTGAACTGTGTGAACCAACTAGCCTAGCCTATACTCGTTATCGCGTTGGGGGTACCACGACCACTAGCCCAGCCTTCACCATCATTGAATAGCCGATATCACCGTCGTCTTCGCAGTGGCGTAGCTAAAATATGGGGGGCAAAAGCAAAAAATTTCCGACAGATTATTATCTTGAAGTAATGAAGTACTATCTAAGCGTAGCGCCACCATCATCTGGCGTGTAGCTCGCGGAAAAAATTAGATTAAAATATCTCCGAGATTGCCTTAAATGACACTTCCAGGCCTTGTCAGTAAGCATTTGTAATTCTGCTTAAAAACTTAAGAAGCGTTGTAAGTGTTTCAACTGAATTGTTTTATTTATTTCCGACAGAGATTAGAAATTTCCGACAGAAACCTCCGGAGGCTTTGTGGGGGGCGACCGCCCCCTGCCCCCCCCCCCTCTAGCTACGCCACTGCGTCTTCGGAGAAGCCAAGACCATCCTAGCACGAGTGCTTCTGTCTAGCAAAGACTAAAGATAAGCAGGCGCGCATCCAGACATTTCGAAAAGGGGGCCTTCATATTCTCCTAGATTAACATTATGCTAACTTTCGCGTATTTGGTATTGTTGATGTGGCGAAAGTGGGGGGGGGGCTGAGGCCGGGAAAGCCCCCCCTATATTGCAAATATAGGCCTAAGTGAGAATTTGAGTGTATTTTGTAGAAATTAAGGTAAAGGGGGGTTAAATAATAATCAGTATTTTCCGATACGACTATTTTGCTTCAAGTTTATTTCTTGGTTATATGCACTCCATGCAATCCCTGCTACCCATGCAAGCACGTAATACTGTCTGCAATGTCATCTTACAACTACACTGTTAGCAGGGCTCTGCTGCTAAACAATGCGGAAGCAATGATGTGAATGTGCCAACGGGGGCCAATAGCTACAGCATACAAACAAAAGAATCTTACACCATTATCGGGGGGGGGGGGGGAGGAGGTGGTGGGATATTAAACCCCAAATGAACCATAGGATTGGTAGTGATATTAAAGGTGTGTTAGGATATTAGTGTGAGGAATGACTGAATTAATTAAACTGCTTAGTAAGGGTATAGGATGATCTTGCTGGAGAGGCACAGTAAGTGCAAAGTGCATCTTAAAGTGTACCTTAAGTCAAATTTCAAAAAATCATGTTACAAAACTTGTAAAATGAATCCAAGTGGCAGAGTGGTAACGAGCCACTCAATTTTGCAGTCGAGTCGAGTCATTTACTATTTTCAATGTGATTCAGCTTGATTCAGTGACTCGAGTCATTGTATTATTTCTATGAGAAAAATTATGATTCAATTGCTGGATTCATTTCCATTTGAAAATTAGTGACTGGAGTCATTACTCGTTACATCACTGCCAAATGGTCCGACTGCCATCTTCACAGGACATTCCTGAGCTGAGATACAAAACGTTGAAGTTTATTCACTCCATAGAAATGATAGATTGCGCAATAATTTTCAATGTCATTCTTGTACTACTCGAAGTTTCGTTTTTGTTTTTCTTTGTGTTTTCGAAAGAGCCTATCCACCTTCTGTGAAAATATGACCACTGTCTTATTGGGAGTCATTGGGTGACCTGAGAATATACAAGGCCTCTCCGCACAAACTGCTGTGTTAGAAAACAGGAAGTTTTTCCAGGTCATATAAATATTTTAATTTAAAAAACAAAACAAAAGCAGTTAATGTGAGTTGCACAAGAATGCAATCACAAATTATTTAGCAATGGAATTTTAAAATGAAGACAATAAATTTCAGCATTTTATATCTCAGCAACGGAATAACCTTTGAAAATTGGAGACTCATTTTTTAACCTCTAAAATATATTCTTATTATTTCAGACTTAAAGTACTTCAAGGTATTCTCTGCAGAAACTGTAAAGGGTCAATTATCTATCTTCAGACAGTTAACATTTTTCCAACTAAGTGTACTTCTAGCCTATTACATCTGATAGATAAACTACAGTAGCCTGTGTCAATATTAAAATTGCTTAAAGCTTTATTCTGGTGAGTACACTTCCGTGTGCGATTTTCATTCGATGCTATAATCTGACCTGTCTGCAAGGCTGCACTACATCACATTTCATCAATCTGGACCAAAGGCTTTAACAACTGGTGGACGGGTGGACATCTCTCCCACTTCTAAAACAGGTAGACAGTGTCTTTTCCCCCTCCCTCCCCTCACGTACACACACTTTTCAGAACCCTAATGAGCACATATTAGGCATATGCTTAATTCTATAGTTTTCAACGACTGAAATAAGCTCGAAAATTGTGAAACAAGTTTTCATTTACAAGCATTTCGAATTAAAGGGATCATTTGAACTGTTGCCATTGATACCTACTGAGTAGGGAAGGGGGAAACTTTCCTCGGATCACACTACAGAACTTCTATGATTCAAAATGCTATTCAGCCTACCCCCCAACCCCGGCCAGGCCTTAGGTCTTCACATTTGCCTCAGGTCCACTAAACGTTTTTCCCCTGTCCCCGTTCTTTGAGAAGCGTTTGACACTCATGATCAAGACAGGCCACTATAGATCAATAAGAATGGCTTCAATATTTGAAGCTACTGTTTTAATTTATGTCAAACAAATTGAGTCACCAATTGAAATATAGTTACAGGACCTTTTTTTAATATGATTGCGGTGACGCAATAGCACTTTTAATCGAAATGTGGGTCTTTCATTTGTGTGGGTTTGTGAGATTACATAGCTTTTGAGCACTAATGCTAGTTAATATGGAAACATTTTGATGTAATATTCGGATATTCCTGAAGTATTGTGGAATACAAAGGTTTGGTCTAAAAATTAAAAATAAAGATAATGTAAAATGTTTTCAAAAAGACACTATTAAGACGGGAATGCAATATTTTTGATCCACCTTTGTCATACAAGTGTTTTACATGAGTTCTAATTTGGAATTTTTATACGTGTAATTTATGTCAACGTCAAGCTGATGCCGATAATCGAAAATAAAGAAATATAATATGATAGCACTTTATCCTAGATTTGTTCTATATAACTCTTAGACTTGCTTGATGTCACTAAAATCGACATCTGTTTAACATGCACATAACCCGAGTTTTTATGAGCTTATATGCTTCCGGCAATGTCCTTCTTATTAGTTACCATATTCCATGGCAACGGGATAGTTTGCCAAGAAATGTCACCAGTGATCAAGCACTACACAAGCATGACAGACCAGGATACCTAAAACTGTATATAAGACCACTACAAATAAGTTAACGCCTTTGGCGAAGCCATGCATGCCTGTCTTCTCAATCGTCACAAGTCGAATCACTGAAATCACTGAAAAGACAAGGAAACAGCAGACCGGAACTGTACTCTCTGTCAAGCCATTCAGTCTCGAATGATTCAAACGTTTGGGGTAGAAAATAAAGAGTGTCGTGGAAAAACCCGGTGATTTTAGTGACCTGCAGAGAGGAGGGACACCTCTTCGAAATAAGTGGTTTCAGTTGGACACAAACGTTAGGCCCAACTTGTTGCAAGTCAGTCTGATGGTCCTTTAATATTTTACAGAAGCTGACGTCAGTACCTAGGATGTCACATTTCCAGTCAAACATCATAGGGTAGTTGGAAGCGGTTGGCAAAGCACCAGTAACTTCATCAAAATCATGATGCAATGTTTGGTACTGGTTATCCTGACATTCGGCTGCATGATGAATATTTATGACCATGACGTCATTTCCCTTCTTCAGAGTCACTGTGCCATCTCCAGATTCTTCGATCATGTCAATATATATTATATTGTCGTTGTTAGTATTGTAAGGGCTGAGTATTTCCTCCTTGCTATCTGTCATTTTAACCAAAGATATATAGCCGTGTCTTGAACGAGAAATAATCGGCATATTAACAGCCACATAACGATAGCTCAGTGCAATTTTGTTACTGAGGCGATCAGGTAACTCATCTGCAAGGGTTTGGTCATGAATATGCATAAAACTGACGTCAACTTCACTGGATTCGGGGATTTCTAATTGAACAGCTGAAATGACAAAACCGCAAAATTATTGAAATAGTGGATTGATAAACCAGAAAGCCAAAAGGCTTCGTGATTCCTTGCCGAAAGGGGGGGGGGGGTGTGCTTTGTTACACCGAAATTCATCCATTAAATTTATACTTCTCTACTACATCATTTTTTATGATGTGTTCACAATTTGCCCCCTGCTCACGTCAGCTCAGGTCACTTGACCTCTGAACCAAAACTTGAATAACCAAAAAAAAAATGAAAAAAAAAAAAAAAAGTATTAAAGGGATTTGTCTGTGCTTCCTCCTTTGTAATGACATGCTTACAAAATTTGTATGAAATCTATCCTAACTTCCTACCTTGAAATATTGTGTGAACAAGGTTTTCAGACTTTGACCCGTGGTGGCCCCAGATGACCTTTGACCTCCACCAAAAACAATAGCGTTCTTCCTCGCACCATATCACATCCACATACTAAGTATGAAATCTATCCAAGCTTCCTACCTTGAGATATCGTATGAACAAGGTTTGCAGAGTTTGACCCCGGTGGCCGCAGATGACCTTTGACTTCCACCAAAAACAATGTGGTTCTTTCTTTCACCATAACACATCCACATACTTAGTATGAAATCTATCCAAGCTTCCTACCTTGAGATATCGTGTAAACAAGGTTTCAGACTTTGAACCTGGTGACCCCAGATGACCTTTGACCTCCACCAAAAACAATGTGGTTCTTTCTTTCACCATAACACATCCACATACTTAGTATAAAATCTATCCAAGCTTCCTACCTTGAGATATCGTGTAAACAAGGTTTTCAGACTTTGACCCCTGGTGACCCCAGATAACCTTTGACCTCCACTAAAAACACATAGGGTTCTTCCTCTTATCATAACATATTCACATACTAAGTATGAAAAGT
This sequence comes from Holothuria leucospilota, assembly GCA_029531755.1. Taxonomy (NCBI): domain Eukaryota; kingdom Metazoa; phylum Echinodermata; class Holothuroidea; order Aspidochirotida; family Holothuriidae; genus Holothuria; species Holothuria leucospilota. Next base: position 31,938,781 of record CM055963.1, on the reverse strand, counting down.
ATCCACTCTCCCTACCTTGAGATATCATGTAAACAAGGTTTTCAGACTTTCACCCCTGGTTACCCCAGATGGCCTTTGACCTCCACCAGAAACAATTGGCATCATCTACTCAATATGGGCAATCTATACATGCCAGGTATGAGATCCCTCAGAGTTACCCTTCTTGAGATATCGTGTAAACAAGCTTAAGCGCCACACACACCCACACCCACATACACACATACACGACATCACCTTCGCATAGATTCCTTGCCTGCCTAGTCGCGTCTTAGACGGGTCGGAGCAGTGTGCACCAGGGTTTAATATCTCTGTCTTCTATTTTTATCTTGGTTCTGAGGTTCATCAATAAGCGTTGATACTGGACGACCATCTACAACTAGGGACTTACATTGTTCGTTTAGTCTTTGCTACCATACCAACATATCACTACTATAATTATATTCAGTGTAGCCTACGTAGCGCCTCTGTGGCTGCCGCCCCCCTTTGAGTTAGTTTTTTCGTAGCGATGAGCTGGACGAAAAAAGTTCGTCCGCTCCGCGGGGTATATTCAGTGCTGCAAACGAGATTCGAAGATTGAGCCGTCAAAGTGCTATATTTCTTTCGATGCGAGTGAGACTTGCACATATTTTTGAAAATCTGCGAGGTCACAATGGTATATCTTACAAACTGCGAATGACAAACATCAACCACGAATAAAAATCACATCAATCACGAATAAGGTCATGTCTACCGTATACCATGTTACCGTTTATGGACAAAATCTGCTGGTATATCCCAAAGCATAATACTCATCAGTCACAATTCGCAAACCACTGTTCTCTAATCCCGTAGGCACAGGGTGTCTGGAATCTTATATAGACCTGTAAAACCTAAGACCTAAGACTTGAAAAACCAAGACCTGAAAGACCCAGTATAAAATATACTAAAAAAGGATTTTCAAAGATTTTATCAGGTAAAACTATTTTACACCTAAGTAAACATCTGAAATGCATAAATCTTCTGACCAGGACATACACTTCCCTCAACCCCCAACCAGTGGCGTAGCCAGGATTTTTTGAGCAGGGGGCACTGGGGTACAAACCTTTTCTAGGGGGGCACAATATCTGAACTCTCTCCCTCTCTATAGAACATATACAGAACTGGGGTGGCACGACTTCGTCGTGGAGGGGGCACGTGCCCAGTCATGCCCCCGCAGCTACATACGCCACTTCCCCCAACCCAACCATGTACAGCCTGTATTTAGAAATGCATGATGCACAACAAATCCCAGGCATCCTGTTTGTAATAGTATTATAGCTCGCCAGTACATTTTTTTATTGTTTCCAGCCTTTCTCCTAAGCCTTGGTAAAAACACAAAGGTTCTGCTTCTCCGCTCTGGAAAACCAAGACCTGTTCTTTCGAAAACCTTTGGATACATACATAACATAGGTGGAAAAGCTGGGAAGCTTGGAATCTCCTTCCACGGAAAAAATGGTATTTGACGTAAAATTTTGGCAGTTGGAGGAGTGTAAGATTCCGGTTTTTGCACTTGAAAATATGTAAGAAAAACTGTACAAAATTCGATTTCCTTCACGGGAAATAAAAAATTGTACAGCCCTGTGTAGTAATACGACAAAAAACTTAAGTTGAAAACAACTCACCATTTCCACTATCTTTGCCTTGTTTCAAGCGTTGCGTTAATATTTTTTGTAACACCTCGCTGTCAACGGACACCCTACCGACTGTACCATTACTGCGGAACATCCGAAGATCTTGCAGACTCGTTGGTTGAGTTGAGACAATTATCGGAGACCCAAAAATAGCATGAGAAATGGTCACGACTACCATGAGCTTAATCATCATGAATATCTGGAGAGAAAGCTATCAAACTTGTACAACAGGATGTGGCCCAAACCTGTCGATTTACAGTGAAAAACTGATTTTGTTGCGATTTAACAAAGACCAGGGAGTTGCCACAAGGATACTTCCTCCAAGGACAGTGTTTCGTAATTTTCGAGTTTACGGCATACATTACCCAGGCAACTTGGCAAGAAACTACCTGTAGATAAAATGGCAAGATAAGAGAAATAAATCATATTACAGTATAGAGTCCCATTGACAAATGATGACCTTGTCATTGTCGATTCTACTTAAAAGCTACTGCAAACGCCAGCTGCAGAACCAAACTATTATATAATCGCATAAAAAATTACGTTTGTGGCCTTAAAATTAGTGCAGAATTTTTCGGTTCATTTCCTTTCTTGACGCATGATAATAATATCTATATACCAGCAGCATATTAAACGTACAAAAAAATTAAACTGTTCAAAAATTTGTTCATTGTATAAGCTATTTTGCAACGAAAAGAGTGAGCTTTTAATGAGGGCTAGGCTCCATTCACAACAGAATTTACTGAAACGATCTGACGATTGCAACGCTAAATATGAGCCTGGGTTGTAATGACAGTGTATCTTTTCCATCTCAAAGCGCAAACGCAGTCACCATAATTTTAAGTGACGTATACATGGAAGATCTATTGAGTGGATATTTTAATAACGTGAATTTTTCTGGGCAATAAATTGTATCATATAATGTTACCATGTGACCTTCTATGTGCAATATTTGTATTGTGAAGTATCGTGGATGATACCCTGTGAACGAATTAAGACGGTGTTCATTTTACAGTATTAAATTAAATTTCGGCGACCTAATGTAGGTTTCATGACATATCTCCTCATTCCAAAGCTTCATTCGTATACTCAGACGCAGCTTGAAAAATATAAGATGAACAGATGAAGGGATGCAATCGTGATGTCAACTTTAATCTGTTAATAATTTATACAAAGACAAGAACCTTTTGACACCGTTTCTTCGTTTCATGATTAAACTGCAAAAAGATTACGCCTCCTTCGGGTGGCGCCAGGATTACCCGGGGGGGGGGGGCAAACTTTCCAACCTAAGGAGAATGCCATCTTGCCAGTAACCCCGACAAAGTTGACGAGTCACCGGAAGGAGATTGAACCCAAAATTTCGGCCCCCTTTGCGTTTGGGTATTTATTGGAGAAAGTTTTTGGTTTTCATTGCAGAAAGTTTGGAGATTTGCGATTTGATTATTGATGATAAACTGAAAATTGGATATTTTTTATGAATCTGCCTTCCTTGAGATTACAATCAAGTAAACTGTCAGGGCTACTGGTCAACGTATAGAGATTACATACTTTTAGTACTCATTAAGGTTCCATGAAGAAATCGGACGGAAGATTTCTCCAAGGGGGGAATGGATATCCTTCCCCGAAGGAGGCCATGTCCCCACTGCCACCTCTGGCGTCATTCTGGACTCCACGTTATAAATTCATATTGGTATTTAACCTATGCGACATAGAGTAATGCACCTACTGCGGCAATCATTAATTCGTTTTCTCGTCAGGTAATGTTTTATATATCCATAGGGTTGTGGTGTATATATATATATATATATACATATATACATATATACTATCATATACAGTCAATGCTTACGTATCAAAAGAATTTGCTCTGATCCCCTTGATTATGACAGACAAATAGGTAAACTTATAAACCATTTCCTTCGTAGTGATTATCCGCTCAAAGTCATCAAGAAAGCAACTATCAAAGCCTGCAAAGTCGACAGAAATAAGCTTTTAACATACAGCTCTAAAACACCACACCAACGAATCCCCATGGTGTTTGAATTTAATTACAAATTAACCAAACTCTCACGCCCCCTTGTCAAAGACTTCAAGTACCTACGGCTTGATCCCAGCATACGGGATTTATTTAGTGATCCTCTCCTTAGTGCGAGGCGACAACCCCCAACCTACGATCTTTGCTCACCTCTTCTAGGCTTCTCCAACCCCCAGCCTCCCATGGCAACCGTACATGTAACAAACGACGCTGTCAGGTATGCAAACACATCATCACTGATGTTCCTTTTATTCCCCCGGGTACCACAACTAAAATAAGACCCCCTCCCCTGACATGTGACAGTTCTAATGTCGTATACCTATTGGTTTGCACACGATGTGATACAGGTAATTATGTCGGTGAAACTGGCTCTAAATTCCGTCTTAGGTTTAATAATCATAAGCAGACTATCCGGGACAATACCCAGGGTTTTACTGTTGGACAGCATTACAACTTACCCGGTCACGACCTCAACGATCTAAAATGTATACTGTTGGGCTCTTCTTTTACTTCCCAACAGATCCGCCGTAATTCTGAAACCAAATGGGTCCTAACTCTCAATACACACATCGCGGGTCTGAATAGGGATTTAGGGATAATCAGTGATTACACCTTCCACAACCCCCAATTAATCTGACTGCCTAGCTTTTGCTTGTGAATCGTCCTTATTGCTAGCCTTTTCTCAGTCATCTGTCGTTATACGCTGATGAAGAACACAGGTGTGTTCGAAAATTTCGTATCACTGTATATTGTACATATTTGCTATATATTTGCAATAGATCGAATACGTGCTTCAAAATGTCAACCGGCCTGTTGGCCTTCTTAACGTCTACTGTATATACATATATATATATATATGTGTGTGTGTGTGTGTGTGCGTGTGTGAGTCGACAAATGCCGCCAACCGGGGACGGAAATGTGAATACACACCTGACAACCGGGGACACCACTGTAATTGGGGACCGTCCCCGTTTGAAAGAGTGGCTTTAAATAGCCTCTTTGTGCTATATGATGCAGCAACGAAGATGTGTATTGATTCCAAAGAAATATAGGAATAGTCCTCATTTAGGTAGTGTTGTGGTACGTCCTCGATTGCAGGTATGCGTGTGTATCGTGTTACGTCCACGGTTACCTGTGGAAAATCATATACACACTTACAAAAAGATAGGTCTATGTTGATTGAAAACATTTTGAGCGCCCTCGTTTTTCGCTGTTACAAAGCACATCTTTTTCTATCAGTATACATGCTACAAGGTTTTCTATGGACGTCCACGGTTGAATGGTAACAAAAAGGGGTCCCCGTTTGGCTGCATTTACAAGTATGTGTGTGTGTGTGTAGGTCAAAAAGGAAGTAGTTAATAGTGCTAAAAGTTTGTGAAAATGTCCACGACGTTTCGAGTTTAAAGCCTTCATCAGGTGACAAAAATGCAACTGATTGTTGACAAGGCCAAACGTACAAATTAAAAAACCGGCACACAATAAAATTGGGCACGATAAAACCGGCTAGGAAACCAGCAGTGTTAAGTGGTTAACACAGGTAACAACAATGCAGGAATAAGCTAGTTCAGAGTTACAGCGACGTCTAACATGTCAAAGGTCATAAGGGTACTCTGAAAGCAAATACTTATTACCACTGCAGGAACTTACAGAGTTCACCTTACTACGGTATACAATACTCCAGTCTGCGAGCAGCCCTCTCAAGGGCGTAGCTAGGATGAAATTTTTAGGGGGACCTAGGTATCAAAGGGGGTCACGGCACTGATCGCCGTCCTTAATTCTCACACATTTCATTAGGCCACAAACAATTTTTGAGGGGGCCTTCCAGCCCCCCCCCCCTCCGGCGTAGCTATGCGCCTGAGCCCTCGCAAATAAGAAAATTGCTACGACAAACAATTGCCGAAGTAAAACGGATTTACTTCGGGAGAAATACACTCTTCCTTGGCACAGTTAACGAATATTAGCAATAATGGTAAACGCCGAAAATTTTGCGGGATCACGAGTGAAGGTGGGGCCTATTCGCTGACGTTGACTGAGCCGCCGTGCAGACAAGGTACAACTCGACCAGCAGCCATACTTCACATACGAGTATTCAAACTTTTTGTTGTAGCATGGTGATACCTTACGTACGTAGAGAATGTGATATACAGAGAAATCTTAATTGCATTTTAGCATGCAATGACCGACTCAAAGTACCGACCGACTGAAACATATTTCGCGGAACTGAGTGTAGCTAACCAGCCAATCACAACTCGAGAAACGGTCAATACAAATTTTGTGTGTATTCTTGCATTGAAGTCCCCATTGAGTTTGTATTATTGTGTCTTGGTAGTTTTACGATTCGGTAACTTTTAAAAACAGTTTGTTTCTTGTGTAAAATAACAAACAACTGGTTGGTTAAGGTGATCTTGAGATGTCACATTTGAAAGATATCTGAGGGAGGGGATTGAAAGGCTTCTTTTCGAGTATTAGCATAGTTAATTTTTGTAGCCCCGGCGATTTTCCTCAATTGCGTACGGTTAACGAGAAGGCTTAGCTACTGTCCCAGCACTACAGACTGAGTGAGTTTCGGTACTTAATGGGGATAATAACGAAAGTTTAAAATCGGGCAATAAATTGTAAATTAGCCTTGGTTTCACTCCACATCATAAGTTTTGCCTAGTTTAGTTGATGTGCTATTTCAGGAAGGGTCAAATTTTGAAGAGGTTTATCTTGGGAACGGATACCTATATGGAGTACATTTCTACTAAAGACAATTTGAAAACTATGGGCTTTAAGCGAGGAAAGTTAGGAATTTTGGGATTTTATTGAAGCATTTGTCGAAATTTAGAGCAAAACCAAGTAAATCGTTGGGGCTACTGGCTGTCGCTGGGACTACATATTTTATCGTACCCATTATGGCTCGGGGCGAAACTGGAAAATTTCCCCCACTGGGTGGGGCGGCAGACTTCCGAGACGGGGACCATCCCCCTGCCTTCACCTGGCACCACATTAAGCTCTAACATTTTTTGTTTCTGTGGAAGAAAATTGGAAAATTTTGGGCTTTTACTAAAGAAAATTGGAAAACTTTGGGCTGTTACTTGAGAAAATTGAGAAACTTGAGGGTTTAATTGAAGGATTTGCCCCTAATTATAACCAAAATCAAGTAAATCGTCGGGCGACTGGCCGTCATTAGGGGCTGCATATTTTGTCGTACCCATTATGGCTCCCCAAATTGGTTCAATTTTGAACCAAATTTAGTCAAATAATTGAGCTGATCCAGGTAAGTTTACCCCTGGATAGAGATTATATTTCACCTTCCTTTTGGATGTTCCAGAGGTCGATTCGTGCATTTATCATTAAAAGTGCAAGTATAATATTGACAGTATATATAACCTGTTGGATTGTTTTGGTTGCAGCACAAAATAGAACTCGCTTCGTTTTTGTGGTTTGAAATTCAAAGATCGTTCTGTTTCGCTTCTGATATTTACTTGTGTATGTAACATACGCCCTTTACCCGGCTTAAAGAAAGCTCCGAAACTATTGAGAAGTGAAATTAAATTAATCAATGTCATATGCATCCCAGTCTGCTGGATTGCAGTAGTAAAATTGACCACAAATTTATGTTACTGACACCTAATATGTCAAAATTTAAACACTGAAATTAAACCAAGCCAACAATGAATCATGTGTCTTCATCCTTACATTTTCATGCGTGAACACCCTGCTTTGAAGTCTATGTAATACCTTAGTTGAGTGTGATGTAAGGTACAATCTAAACTTAACTAGACCCCAGGGTTGACGTCTGATGGGGATTCTACCTGTACGTCACACGAACGGGGATTACACGCCCTCCTTATAGTTACTTGCATTTGCCCATCCTAATATACTACCTAGTGGTCAGGTCATTCCTGAAAGCTTTTAAAATGAATCTTTTAAACTGTTACTCTTCTTGCAAGCCTTCCGTTCGTGTGATGTACCAGGGATTTGTGAAACTCCTTACATGCACCATGGAATACTACCTTGGATTTTCAAGCGTGTACACTGCTTCGCCGTACATAGCGGAACGGGGCAGCAGGGGGCAGTTGCCCTCATATATTAAGTTTTCAAAGTTAATATTTATCACATCGATCTTTAAAATCTTTGGTTATTTAAAATGCCAAAAGATTCTTTTAGATGCAATTTGGGAAGCATCTTTGGCAACTTGTTTTTCTTGGTACACTAAACGCTAACTGGTGGTGGCGCTCTCCTAAGCCTGTTTCCAGCTGAAATACTTCGTACGGCCACTAGTACAGGTAGAGAGTCCATCAAACTTCAACTAAAGGATTTTTTTCTCCCGATACGTGATTGGGTATAGAGCTTCACCGATCTTGGATACTAAGGTATGTATGTTAGTGTTAAAGAGTATTTGCAATAATTAAAAGCTAGTACCGTTACATTAAGGGTTTGATTTATCGACTGATGACCACTGGAATATCTTATACACAGAGTTTTTATCCCTAAAACGTTTTTTGGGATATATTATCAATTCTGGCTCATAATCGTAGAAAGCCTTTCTCAACTGGGGGGGGGGGGGGTGAATGTTGTTTAGGACCGCCATCCTGGGGAGGGACCTAAGAGGGTTGCCTTCCCTTTGGAACATTTTTTACTGCAAAATTTTGACATTTTTTACAGAGGAAACAAATAAGGGGTTTTCGTCACTCTTGAACTGAGTGGGCATATTTCCGCTCCCTCACATTTTGACTGGTGAGGCTAAAGCCAAGCCCCCCAGTCCCCGCTTCCTACGCCTATGTTCCGATTATGACTCAACTCCCCTTACATCCATGACAGACTTCCCCATCTCCCAGGTTTCCTAGGTTTGGTTTTAGCGCACGTACAATGACATATTAGGATCACTCTCACTTTGTAAATATTTGAGAAGTTGATAATTTGTTTAGTTTTCGGTTTCCTATGTTTCGTGGATAAATTGCTTGCTTCTTATTAAGCTGCACCCCGATTTCACTTAATCTGAAAATGAAATAAATCCCCAGTAACAGGGTAGTTGAGAATTACAGATTTTCAGCGGTTCTGATTATCTAATATAGACCGAGTTTCTATAGGGGGTTCGTCTCGTATACCCCATCGGGGCTCCGCTCCTCAACCCCGCCAGGCTCCGTAGCCGTAACTCGGAACGTAAACCCTTTGCTAGCGTCCTCGAACCAAGGAGTTGCAACAGACTTTGCGTTGTTTAACCAGGGAGAGCAACAGACGTAACGGAGCATTTTTCAAGGTCATGCAAGTTTCTGTCACTTGAAAACAAGAACAAAATGTCTGTGAGGCAAAATGTCAACTTTTCATGACATTGAGCCCACTAAAGGTTAAGAAGCATATCAGCATTATATCAGTGTCACTGATTTTTTTAATATGATGAGGAAGATAAAATAAGTTGATGTGACCAAAACCTTCCGTGTTTTCGTCTTATACTTGCCTACGTAGCACTCTGTACGGCATATTCCTTGTTCAGTAAACTTCCCAGCATGGTTTGTGAAGCTTTAAAGGGGTACTCAACAAATCGGGTCCGCTCCGCAGGGAAGTCTTTTACTTCTAAAACCATGTGTCCGTACGATTCCCGGAGCAATTCTATTGTAAGTTTCAACGGGTGGCTGCTTTATTTTTATCCAGTGGAAGGCCGCTAAGTTTGGATTTGAAGAGACAGATAGTTCTAAGAAATCCCCGATGAGATCTCAGTTTGCCAAAATATCATCTCGCATTTTCCCCTAATTTAACAGATCTGGTCGTGTCTACTGAAACATATTCCAGCAGCTGGAAGTCTGTGTTGTAAACTTCTGACCGATGTCGAACCATATAAACTAGAGACTATGTTTCAGACTAAAAATACCGCACTTACGATTACAATGCGCAAGACATAAGAATGATGGTCGATATATTTTTACATGTCAAAGAAACAAGGCATGTAAAAAGTACGAAGCTGCCTTAGATAACATAGGTAACATTCATAAGTGAAAAATGAAGAGTTACCTTTGGTATGATATTCAAAAAGAAAAAAAAAGAAATACTTTGAACAGTATTTTAATATTTAAACTTTTATTTATTTATTTATTTTTTTTTTTGTTACTTTCACAGCAATTTAGCCTAACTCGAAGGCCAACGGCGCCCAACTTGTCAATGCCGGGGACTTGAAGGTGAAGAATGATGGTAGCCTGGTTGCATGGAATTTTGTAGCAATAAACTCTCTCAAGCTGCCCTACGGGAGGTAGTAATGAGAATATGAGATAACCATGCGCGCACCGAGAAAATAACATCTTATGAGATATTTCATTATACTTTACATTGCAAAAAATGATCTTTTATGTTTAAACCCCTCCTAATTTCTCTCGTCTCCTTTCCTTTCCTTAACCCTTGGAGACCGACTTCTGATTTTTCAAGGGGAATGTCATACCTCCACACCCTCCATATGTACGCCTCTGACCAGGGACGTGATAACCCTTGGTAGACTTCGCTCAATGGTAGGTTACCGACAAGCCCTCTTTATTACATCATTTAAAACCATCATTTGAGTTTTACAACGGTTTGGGCTTCCCAGTGCGGGACAAGCAGATAGGCTAACTTAAAGACAGACAGTCATCACCCCAAAGTATATTTTTAGTGTGGGGGTATCAAAATTCTTGGTTGGTGACTGCTCTTTGATTGACATCAAAGTTTAAAAATTTGAAAGATGCAGAGTAGCTCACATTCCACACAAGGCAGAGAGTGTGCTTTTATTACATTTTATAGCCTTGTATGCTCACCAGGACATGGCCTTAAGCAATAAAACAGGTTTATTCCTGCACAAGAAGGAACTTCATACAGTTGTGGGAGGAGCTAGAAGTTGCATAGTTGGGAGAATTGGAACTGTCTGGGATGATGAAAATTCCCCTTTAAAACACTATAGATTAAGGAGTAATATAGAGCAAGGCAAAACCGTACTTAGACCGATCAGTTACGCAACAACTCCCTGTACTAGAGTTTACGTAGACGGTTTAATCTTGGTTTCAACCGTTTGTCAACATATATGGCGTAATTGTTCTCTCCACTTGACTTTGTCATCAGTTACAACTCCTATAAACAATTAAGCCTATCGTGACTGACAGGTTCATCAGCACAATCACATTTTCTGGAGATACTTTATGTTTTGTTCTGAAATCAATTATGATCTCTTTGGCTTTCAGAAACGCTTAATTTTAGGAAACTTTCATTACAGTATTCCAAATATCTGCTTATCTGATCAAAACATAAATTCACCATCTTCATTATAGACCAAGGCAATAGAGGAGGTGGGAAATTAGATTTTGCTGCACTATGTAGTACCACAGATCAAGTCCACGGACATTTTCGCACCCGAAGGCTTCGAGCCCTTTTGTCTTCCACAATTTACCGCCATACTGTCCAACCTTTTCGGTCCAAGTTAAGGAGATAAACTTCAAAATGAACTTTTCCTCCAAAGAAAATTCTCTTTGACCCGTGACTGATGTCTAGAGGACCAGTTTTAAACTCGAAAATTGTGCCAGTACGTGACTATACAAAATATCTGTCTTACACACGCGGGCTCTGTTATGGTACACTTTCCCTACCAGTTTGCATTGTATGTCGAAGTTTCCCAACTCGCTAATACACTGCACGGGATGTCTGGCCGTCCCTATCTGGCGACAAATAGTTCCTCTGTCAACAATGATGTCCAGGCACTCCACTTGTAAGATCCTTCCAGATATTTGCAAGTAGTAGGAAGGTGTCGAAAACAATGAATTCTAGAGAATTACTGCTACAATTTCCCCGAGCCATCGAGATGCTGTCAGTATCTCGACCGTCCTTTAATTATGAAATTTTCCGCATGGCATGGGGAAGGGGGACACACTCACGCTTCAAGGGGACCATCAGCACTGCTGGGTAGTTCCAACCTAATACCCTATGACAAAATCCTGGCTACAATTATTAACCTCCTCAAAAACAAAACACAAAAAGGGGAAAAAACAAATGACAAACCCTGCACCCTGTTAGAAACAAATTTGGGAGAGATTTCATTAAAATGTGCCTGGGACAGGAAAGTATAAGTTCCCTCTTCTGTGACAATCTCTGAAAACAATCCGACGCCAATGGGCGTGCCACTTGTTTCAAAGTCTTGAAAAGTGACTGTTTCCGTGAGAAACGCTCTTTTGACCATGTCCTCTGTTCCAGGCTCGGCAACCTTACATGCGGAGACGATACTGCATCGGATGACGCATTCACCGGGGGGGGGGGGGACTCAGTATGCAGCTCCCAAGTCAATTAAACGTACCGTTAGTTCCCACTGAAGTTTGCTAAGGTCCGACAAGTAGCGAATCTTTCACGAGCTTTGGCTATTGAACATTTTAAAAGGAAAATGACATCCCCCAAACTCCCTGCCCAACCATATTTAGGAATAGCCCTAGAGTTCTAAATACAGTTGGTGACTGCACTTTGTTTGACATTCATTCAAACACTATAGCTCAACTCTGGTTGGTCAACGATGACTTTTACAGTCAGCGGTGTTCCCAATTAAGAACACACACACGCACTTCTGTGACAATATTGCATCAAACAGCCCCCTGTGGGCTGGGGGTTGTAGAATATGCCCACGATATTTCCAGCCTGTCGTAAGAGGCGACTAAAGCGAAGGACTTGCACCGTATTTAAGCTACATTTGAAACCAGACTTGAACTTGACAGTATTTGAAACCGTATTTAAACTTTATCTTTTTATCTAATTGACACTATATAACACATGGGTGCTGGTGTGTCGTTAAATCTCATCTAACTAACTAACTAACCGACCGACCGACCGACCGACCGACCGACCGACCGACCGACCGACTGACTATCTAACTAACTAACTAACTAACTAACTAACTAAATAACTAAATAACTGACTAACTAACTAACTGCCTAACTGCATCAAGCAATTTAAACTCAGTACAGGCTGCTGTGGCTCTGTATTGGTGGTGTACTAGACATGTAGTTTGGAGGAGGTTTTGAAATAAACTTAGTAGGAAGAATTGTGACTGTCTGGGGTGAGATTACAGAGCCTTAAAATTGGTTTCACCTGAAAACGGAAGGTCCCATCACAGGACTCCGTTTTAAAGTCTTTGTGTGCGACCTTCATGTCGGCGAACCTGAGATATGAGAATGACTTTGCATTCCCCTTTACCGAGCAATGTTTTATCTGATAATTTTATTTGATAACCAAATGCGTCCGCTATGAATAACAGTAGGCGAGATAAGTTAGGTATACACTAGGTCCAGCTGCGGCGTTCAACCATGGAGCTTTCAGGGATGTCATACTGAAGTTGCTATCGCATTTCATGCATGCATAGGCTTAGTCTTGGTCAAGACGTTAGTAAATATTTCACTTCTCACACGTTTTTGTACAAAATGAGGGCGCTTGTCAACTAGACTGTACGAACTCGAGTATTTCAGGTATATAGTATCGAACAGAAACTTGAAGACAGGTAGTGAGGGTCTCCAGTCATGTAGTTCCCAATGAACGTTATGTCCTGTGTACAACAAAGTTAATACTACGGTCCTGAGAAAGACTAGCTTATACTCAGTAATACCACCTTATTTTACTTAATTACGTTCCACAGAAATATCAATGGCCCACTTCATTTATGAAATTTTACGGAAAAGAACTACTTTGGCTGATTGAAGTCCTTCCCTTCTCTTCGGTTTTAAGGACTACAGCCGAGACCATAACTCCGTAGAAGCTCTTCTATTTTGCTTCGTAGCATAGCATTAGCCCTGCATACCCCCATTTAACTCCATGGAACTGTGGATGAATACGGTGTAGACGAATACGGAAGACACCACGAAAAGCTGCATATCAATGTTCATTTAAACTTTACAAATTTACGGAAATCGCATCAGCCATAGGAACCAGCTGATAGTGTTACCTGAATATCGTGGAACCATAACTCCACGATTTTACGATAACATGATATTGATGATGATTAATTACACGCAACACAAGCTGACAAGTGTTTACGTTTATAACGCTTTCTTCTTATCACTGATTGTTATCAGTGATTGATAACGGGCCTGCCTGAAAAGTCACTAAATCGGGTCTTCAGCATTCAAGGCTCATTCATTTTCTTGTCAATACTGACTGACTGACTGACTGACTGGCTGACTGACTGACTGACTGACTGACTGTCTGACTGACTGACTGACTGACTGACTGTCTGACTGACTGACTGACTGACTGACTGACTGACTGACTGACTGACTGAGTATCAACAGAAGGGACTAAGTCAACATTTCATTGTAATGTTAGCATTCTGATCAAAGTTGCAGTCAATTCCTGTATATACTTTTTGAGATACAAGAAGATAAATGAACACTCATAGTAAGTGTTGGATGTGTCGTACTGAGTATAAGTTTGAAATCAAAGTTCGTCTGAGGTCACCAAACATAGGCGAAGGAAGCTGTTTTCTGCTGAGAGGCTGAATGTTTCAGACCACCATCCCGGGGGAAGGATCTAAAGAAGAGGTGTGTCCTTCTCCCCTTTGGAAAATGTTTTGAATGTTTGAGGTCCTTAAAAGATGCAACTTGATGCTCCTTTTTGTGTATTAGTAAGAAATAAATTTAACGAAACGCTTTGACATCTTATAGAAAAAGTTTGAAAACTTCCACAGATTGAACCAATAAAGGGGTTTTGGTCCTTGAAAAGTGGGAGAGCGGCCTATATTGTTACTCCGTATGACTAACATTCGGCCGGGATCGATAATACAGAGGGCTTGAAGAGGAGGGCAGGATAGATAATGTTGAGGGTTTGGGCTTTGGAACAATATTTTTCAGAATGAGAGATCCAGTACAAAAATAAAACTCCTGCGACACAAAATCAATGCTATTTCCGTGTTGGAACGTACTCACATCCTGGTAGGAGATCGATCCTGCTAACCACATGACAAAACTTGTAACAACTGTAACAAAACAGGACATTTTGCCTCAATGTGCCGATCTTCTTCAAACAGCCAAAACTTCAGCTCTCGACATCAACTGTCCCCTTAAGACAGCAAAAGCGAAACTCTCACAAAGTGAACTGGGTAGAGGCAACTTCAGCATTGGCAAAGGCAGACACAGGAGTGTGTTTTCAATGAAGAAAAGAGCGCAGAGTCAGGTGTTTTGAGAGATCTGCAACCACAAGTTAAGCTGTGTGAAACAAAACATGCATATCATAATTGATACAGGTGCCCCCGTCAATATTCTAGATGGTAGCACATATGACAAATTAAACAACAGCCTAACCTGCAACCCAGTCCTTTGAATTTAATTCAGTGCATGCGGATCAACGTTTCCCTTCCAGTTTCTGGATCATTTGAAGTAGAAGTGGAGACAATGCATAAATCACTTTTGCAACTTTGTATGTTATTCCTGGAACATCTGGTGCACTTCTTGGCTATCAACAGTAAATGGAGTTGAACTCATTCATCTCATCAATACCACTACTTCGTTTGCTTCCAAAGTCTCCGGCGGCCTTATAGGTAAATATCCTACTTTATTTTCTGGGATTGGCACACTGAAATATGACATGGTTAAATTGCACATTGATGAAACAGTGCAGCCCGTAGCCCATTCCCATTGCTGTATCCCCTTTAAGGTCAGAAAGGAAGTTGAAGCTGAACTAACAGTACTGGAGGAAAATGACATTATCAAAAACGTCGATGGACCTACCCCTTGGGTATCCCCTATCGTTGTGGTGAAAAAACCTAATTCACCAGACAACTTCTGCGCTGACATGCGTGTTCCTAACACAGCCATTAAAAGAGACTACCATGTTACTCCAACAGTTGATGAACTTATTCATGATTTAAGTAAAGTTAGCTATTTTTCTAAGCTAGATTTGAATGTTGGAAATCACCATGAGCTAGACCAAGAGTAAAGGTACCGGTACATCACTACGTTCTCGACTCATACTGCATTATTGCGCTACAAACATCATGTAAGCTTTGGGATGTCTTCCATGGCAGAATGTTTTCAGAACGTTATTAGCCAAAACCCTAACTAACATTCCTGGGGTAATGAACATCGGCGACGATATTTTGGAATTTGGGAAGACAAAAGAGGCAGCGTGACCATTGTCATTTGTGCTTGAACGTCTCTGTGAGAGGGATTTAACTTTGAACAAACAAAAATGTGAATTTGCAAAGAGTCTCTTCATTTCTTCCAGTATGTTTCCTGCGGATGGCATTTCCCCAGACCCTAAAAAGGTGCGCGCTGTTCACAACGCTGCTCCCCCAGCTGACGCAAGGAAAGTTTTCAGTTTACTCTGCATGACAAGTTATTGTGGTCGATTTATCCAGGACTATGCAGATCGTACTGAACTGCTTCGGGAATTAATTCAAAAGCGTGGCTTTTAAATGGGAACAAAAAACATCAAGAGGCACTTGAGTCCTTGAAACAAAGTTTAGCAAGTGGCACTATTATGACCTATATAAGATCCAAACATGGACACAGTCGTGGATGAAAGTCCTGTAAGATTTGGTGCTATTTTGGTACAGCGAAAGGGTCCTGATGACCAGGCACGCGTTATCGCTTACGCTAGTCGAGCGCTGTCACATGCTGAACAGCAATAGTCTCAAACAGAAAGAGAAGCTTTAGCGGTAGTTGGGATTGTGTACATTTCAGGCTCTAGGCCTATATATATGGAGGACTATTTACTGTAATTTCTGATCACAAATCGTTAGAAGCAATCATCAAAAACCCAAAAGCAAAACCGTCAGCAAGGCTAATAATAATAAAATTTCAAACTTTTGTATAAACCTGGCAAGGACAACCCCGCCCATTATATGTCGGGCCATCCAATTTTGGAAAGCAGCAACAAAAGGTATTTGCGAAGCGTTCAAAGTGCTGAAAATACTTGAATTTCCATACGTTACACTCTGTCCCCAAAGCCATGACAGTCGAGTAGATAATTAACGAAGGGCGATACTGTGCTACGAAAAGTTGTTAAAGCGATTCAGACAAACACATGGCAACAACTACTGAATGCTTCCGCGCCAGGAAACCTGGTATCGATTCGGAAATTGACATACGGGATGAGCTAACTGCTGCGCACTCCGATGTCTTACTTCGCGCAATCACTTATCAATACCTTCAGCTTTTCAGCACAGAGTATTAAATGTGGTTCATGAAGACAACCAAGTACTCGTCAAAACAAAACAGCTGCTATAGTAGGCGACAAAGTTTGGTTCTCAGATATAGAGGAGCAAAACCCAACAGCTAGTTGCTTCCTGCCTACCATGCAGTGCGAGCACTCGAGAAACTAAAAGGGAATTTTTGCAAATGTCGGAGTTTCCCGCACCTCCATGGACTGAAGTCAGCATTGATTTTTGTGATCCTTTTCCAAGGGGTGACTACCTGCTCGTCATTATTGATGATTACTCGCGATGACCTATAGTTGAAATTACAAAGTCAACGTCTGTTAAGGCAATTTTTCCTATATTGGACAATATCTTTTCATCTTTTGGAATCCCGCACGTGGTCA
The DNA here is from genome assembly GCA_029531755.1 of Holothuria leucospilota. NCBI lineage: Eukaryota > Metazoa > Echinodermata > Holothuroidea > Aspidochirotida > Holothuriidae > Holothuria > Holothuria leucospilota. The sequence continues at coordinate 31,921,588 of CM055963.1, read as the reverse complement.
AAACAGATAACGGACCACCCTTCCAAGGACATGAATTCAGTCAATTTGCTAAGTGTCTTGATTTTCGTCACGGAAAATAACACCTCTGTGGCCAAAATCAAATGCCACAGACTATAGAAAAGGCCCATGCGCACAATAGAAAAAACAATACGCGCTGTAGCTTTCGAACATTGCTCATGGAAACAAGAGTTGCATGTTTTTCTTTGGAATTACCCTGCATTACCCACTCTTCCACACGTTTCACCAGCAGAACTTTTGTTTGGGAGAACCATCAGAGAAAAGCTTCCTCAAGTAGAGCCCAAACCGACCAACGACGCTGCTCGTGCTACGAACATGCAATCTAAGTCAAAAATGAAGCGTAATGCCGGATAGAAGCATAGCTTTAAGCCATCTTCTACTCATGTAGGCGCAACTCTTCTAGTGCGGCAGAACAGGACTAACAAGTTGACTCCCCCGTATGACCCTAAACCCTACAAAGTTATGTCAATAATAGGGTCAATGATCATCGCCAAGTGTGAAAGGCGAACTATCACAAGACAGTCTTCTTTCTTCAAAGTATTCAATTTTGCTGAAGAAAAAGAAATGGATCAACTTTATTTTTTATAATGGAGAGTATTCCCCCACTCAAGAAAGTCGAGGTGGTTATAACTTCCGTTCGAATGAAAAACCAAAAACTGGTCTCATTAAAGGGATTGAAGAGCTATAATATAAGGGTGAAGTGCTAGTATAGCTCTCCCCCTTTTCGTGCTAACTTTGCTGATATATTTAGTTGAAGTAGGAATAGTTTTGTGCAAATGAAAAACCTCAAAATATCTCAGCTAAGAGATGCATATGAAGGTGACGTGCTAGTAACCTCTGCCCCTTGTTTTCACGTTTTTAGTCTAGTCATCACAACTTTTCTTAAACTATTTGGAGTTGCCTTCATTTTATTTTATCCTTCAATAACTCTCTAGCAACTTTTCGTTTGAAATGTCACCACGGCACTGAACCTGTAAGATCAAGCACTGTACTTGACATGTGGCACTCCGAGAAGGTCTTAAAAGTATGGTCTGGTGACCAAATCTGATGCTTTCAAAAAAAGCAGAAAAAATTTTCTGCGTGAGGCAGTGAAAACCCCATCTCAATAGCATCTTGCATTCGGAAGATACAAATTTTTGAAGAAACACTACATTTTCAGTTTCCCCAGTGCATGATGGGAAATCTGTGACGTCATTTGGGCAAATGGATTTAATGTAGCTTTTGTATTTCTTTATAATGTTGATATCACTATACTGAATATTCCATAACTTTATTTGCTGTACCATAAGTATGGGACAGTTTTTCACTATATCTACACGGAAAAACATTTAAACATTCCAATGGTATCAAATTTCAAGGACAAACAAGGTAGCCAATTATAAAGAATAACAAAAGGAATCTGAGGCAATTTGCCCACTTTAGATCACGTTTTGTGACCTTGAGGAAACTTGGAGGTATTTCTTATTAAAAGTAACCAATCTTTAGGAAGAGATATCTTGAGTTAGGAATGGAGTTTTGATACGGGGTTTGGATGACATGTAATGAAAATTTTTTATCTTTCATATAAGACCCCTACCAAATGCCACCAGACAATGCCTTTAAGAGAAATATAATCTAGAAGAATAGCATATACTGTGTGTGTCTCAATTTCTTAATTCTATAGCCTACCAAGAAGTTAAGAAGCTTACAGTCCCTTCAATTCACACAAGTCATTTCAACTCTCTGTTCTCAGCATGGACTTAGCTTTTTCATTAAAGATTTTATACCCACCACCCCCATCCCACCATCAAGATCTATGGCATGGTACCACGAATGTTCATTCGACCTCTTGTAGCCCTTAGCCTACGGGAGAGGTACATATTTGACTGTGCTGCAAAGGTTACTGATTTACTCAAGACCCCCTCTCTGTATAGTCAGTAATCAATATTTCCTGTGGTATGAAAGGTTGATAAAAGCTACTTTTTGTTGTTTCAAAGAGTTGCTATGTCGTAAATGGTTTGACACTGTAACTCTTGGGACTCTCTCCCGAGAGGGACTTGGAAAAAACGTTAGGGAGAAGTTAGTGCTTCACCTCTCAATGAAAAAGTACCGGTAAGGTAGACTCGCGGGACAGCTAAACTAATGGTAACTTCCCAGGGGCGTCAATCCGTATTCAAATGTGGGGGGACGGGGGACATACATGACTTAGCACAAACCAATCCCTTTGGTTTTGAAGAGGGGTGTCTTCCTATATGCCCTTTCTTCCCCCTCCCTTATGATGACTGACCCCCTAATAACAGGCCCGTAGCCAGGAATTCTGATATAGGGGGGCACCGACACCTCATAGAGGGGCACCGAAGAAGATTATGTTTGTTGTCAGTAGTACCACCACAGGATTACAGTTTGACGGAACTACAGGGGATTATATCTCAAGCTTACCACACATAGCATAAAGGTATCGGTTTTACGTGTGCACATACGCGCGCCGAAGCGCGCGAAAATTTCACTCTTCTGATGGAAATTTTTCCCTCCGCTTGCGATACAGAGAGGTAGAAATTCTCCACAAGTGAAGGGAACAACACTATAATCACGATACATCTTCAGCTCAGCAAGCGCAGGTGAAGCCGGTTAAGTACTTTGCGAAAGGCGAGGCGGGACCAGGGGCTGCCGTTAGGCAGGCTTTGTGTTATCCAGTATGATTTTGTTAGGACCCAGAGGGAAATTCCCCGAATATGTGGCGAATTAACAATATGGGAACACTAGCATGGAGCTTTGAGCAGGACTTAGAATGACAGTGAGAGCACACCAATGTCTTCACAGTTCACACTTCGGATGGTCATTATCGTATTTCTACTTTGAACGAAATTTTACACGAAAAAACATGAGAAAAAGTAAATTTTGGAATAAATTTTTAGTACGAGTAAATGTAGCTTCAAACCGTACAGTCTTCGCGGAGCGAATGTTACTCAAGGTACTAGATTACTACATGAAAGCCCCTTGATGCCCGGGATCTAACTTTGAGACTTCATCTAGCTTTGGCTGGAAGAGTTCACTTGAATTTTTGTACTAATAATGTTCATGGGTGATATTACTTCGCTTGTGAGAATTGCGCGAGAAGCCGAAATTTTGCAGGAAAATTATTTACCACGGTAAAACCTGCATACAGACTCAGCAAGGGGTGGTGGAAAGATAAGCCCGACGAAGGGACCAAGCTCCCCTAAGAGGTCCAGCAACCCGAAGCCCCGTCAGAAGCAATGGGTTACAGATTGGATACCGAACGCGAAATTTTGGGCGACCGGCGAAAAATTTGGGGTTCTGTTGAAGAAAAATTGAAAATATTTGGTTCTTATTAAGGAAAGTTAGAAAATTTGGGTTTCTATGGAAGAATCTGCCCTCTTCGTCCTAGACAGTTCCAATTCTCCCGACTAAGTTACTCCTTCCAAAACTGTGTTGAGCCCCTCCTTGTGCAGACACAAACCTAGTTTATTGCTTAAGGGCATATCCTGTTGGGCGTACAAGGCCATAATGTGTAACCAGAACATTCTCTGTGCATACTGTGTGTTGTGAGCTTTGATGTCAATCAAAGAGCATTCACCTATGACCAATTGAGAATTTTGCTTTCTCCCAACCAAAATGTATTTGGGGTGATGAGTGTCTGTCTTTAAGAACAAAACCAAGACGCCGGGCGACTGGTCGCGAGGGGATGCCCCCTTCCACCACCCCTGGACATTGAGACACTTTACGTTTCATACAAAATGATTATCATGATGTTGAGTCTGAATTAAGAATCTTCCCGATCGTAAGAGAAAGAGGATGGAACTTTTTATGGATTCAGTTTTGTGTTTTTGCGGGAATCACACCTACACGAAAGAGTGATAGCCTAATTGTGGAACCTGTACATTTATAAATTAAGCAAACATATCTGAAACGGGTGTTAAAACTATATGTAACTAAAGATGAAAGCGCGCGTAGCGAGCGAAAATTTTTGTGATTTTAGAACAAAAATGTTACAGAGAACAAAATAAGTTCATTATTTAACTCCTTTTGGGATCATTTTTGGTTACAAATCGCTTGGTGTAATACCAGGGCCACCGTTTACATGTACTAAAATTTTATTTTCGATCGATTTTCTGCATGGGGGGGCACAGTGGTCCGCACGGGGGGCACGGCCCCCTCATGCCCCGGCCTGGCTACGGGCCTGTCTAATAAGAATTATCATTTCAAAGTTAACATGACCATCATTGAGATCTGCCAGGTGAAATACATTTTACCATGTCCCAAAATAGCTGAAACCACGCTTCACAGCGTGGATCATTGTCGGAGATCATGGACCCGACCAGACCCGTTGCTAGGGTGACATGTTTTGGGGTGTGAATGTGACCGTCCCAAATTCCGACTAGTTGGATGTTTTTTCCAACTGAGTGGAGACGTGTAAATTGCACTTTGTTTATGAGCGCTAAGTGTTTTGTATACAGCAGTGGGGATCCTTCCTTTGTCACTACATAAATGTGTCGTTCTGGGGGAGGGGTCTAAGAGGGGACGCCCCCTCCCCTTTGAGAAATTTTTGTTAATTTAAGGTTGCTTAGATGCAAAATGGTGCTATCTTTGGGATATTTTTGGAGCTGATCGTATATGGCTGGAAAATGTCCATAATTTAGTGAATTCTAATTTTCCCGACTGGCTAGATGTTTTTACTAACTGCAGTGGCGGCGCGTAAATTGCACCTTTTCATGCCCCCTGCGTTTGTATACAGCAGTGGAGATCCTTCCTTTGTCACTATATAAAGGTGTCATCCTGGGGAGGGGTCCCCCCCCCGTTTTTGAAAAATAAGGTGTCCTTACACACTGTTACGGCTTGTGGTCGCAAGTCAAACCAATAACAGCGAAAGATCACAGAAGAACGAGATTAAAATTCAACAACTTAATGATTATTTACGATCTCCTTATCTTACTTAAATTTACAATAATTAATTAGATTTACTCACAATCCTTTACTTAATATTTGCCTGGTCTGGTCCAAGGGCTGGTAGTGCATGCACGTCGACGATGGTACAGTAGTAGACCTGCAGCGTGCTGTAGCGTAGGAACTGGTTCCACGAGCGAATAACGACAAGGCTAGGCGATGATGGATGATAACAACCTCAATACACAGCGTAGAAACGGCGTAAGGCAATTTATCACAAGTGTGCAGTGTTAGTGGCTGACTTCAGGTGATTCGATCTCTCTCTCTCTCTCAGTAGCTGTTGAACTGCCTTTTATATGCTAGGCTTTTATTCGAGAACTCTCCAGAATTTAACAGAAACTTCTAGTGTACACAGTCCAGCAATTATGAGAACGTTCCTTAATAGAAACTTCCAGAGCACACAGTCGAGAAATTACGAGAACGTTCCTTGTATGCACGGTAGTAAACAATGTCAATATTTCTTAGAAGTGTCGTCAGGCCGCGTAAACAGTTCTTTCTTCTAGACAATTCTAGAAAGGCTGCGTTGAAGTTGAATTCTCTGGAACTTTCCATTCGCTCGTCGATGGATTCAATCCGGTGTTCCTGACGGGTCGTCTTGTAACAATACAATCTGGTGCTTAATATGCTACCCTTTGAAGTAAAACTTGTGTTAAAAAATTTAAGTATTTTTAAGAACTTGAAAAAATCGGAATAAGTGAGGGGGCATGGCCGAATGGCCCTCCCCTCTGCGTACTCCACTGATTGAATGATCCCATATTGATGAGAGGCCCCTTCAGATGTTTGGAGATGTATTTCTGTTTTCGGAGAGTGTTGTGATCAGAATAGTTCCATGTTTTTACCTTTTCAATGGTCATGAGAAGGAGTGCAAACCGTGACGCATGCGCGCGAAGCGCGCCGAAATTTTGTCATTATATAAGATTTCCCTGACAAAATCTGCATTCAGAATCTGCATCGAGACACTTACCAAGTGCCCAACAAACCTACATACCACTCAAAAAGCCAGTCAAATAGAGCCACGGCACTATTCTTTTACGCAAATGTGGGGGGACATTTGATATTGTGTCCCCCACCCATCGAAATGTGGGGGGACTTGTCCCCCCAGGATTGACGCCCATGTAACTTCCTAACAAGGTCAGGGAGCAACTTTATACCCTGGAAGTATTGTAAACAACACACTGTTCAAACACGTCATCCTGTTGCATCGAAAAAGCAAGCTAGTAATCAGAGTGAAGGCCTTTATCGGTTAATGTATAAACCGTAAATAATACAATGTCATTGTCATCGGTCATATCTTAGCATCACGACAGATACTCAGCAAACGTACCAGCTTTTTCGTTCGGCATATCTTAACACTAACAAAAGGGCGGGAGCCACAAAGAGCTGCTACGCAGGCTACATGATAAACTGGGTATAACTATAAACAAAATGTGTCACCTAATACACTGACAATTGAACTGAAGCCTTCTGACAACACTTCGATACATAAGACGGAAAGGACTGTTCATCTTTTCAGGCTGTTTCTTCCCGGCGGTGTGGCAACAGTGTTTTAAGAGGGAACTCAGTTGACCTACCACCAACTAGAAAGCACTTATAGTCATTGGAGATTTGTTAAAAATCACGTTCTTCGTCCTTAAAATGTCGGTAAGTTCAATTTAAAGCATGGTATCGATATTTCGCAGGTACTTAAGCTGTAACACCCGAGTCCGGACTCGGACTCAATTCCGGACTCGAGTCCAGTTTTTTCTGGACTCGGAATTGGCCCGGAATGGGAGGTCCTGGAATCGGAATTGGCCCGGAATGGGCTGCAACTGGACTCGGACTCGGAGCCGAGTCCAGCCGAGTCCACTTAAGTGAAAATTTGATGCCCCCTAGCATATTAGCTCATATTTACCACTGGGCTATCAGCCTACTGTCTGGGAAAAGTGCCCCTGGGTATGTTTGCAACAGTGGGGACAGGGGAGTTATTTATTGAGAATCAGCTGGGGTTGAAACTTACTCAGGTTGGAATTTTGTAGGCAGGGCAAGGGTGTTTTCTTGGGAAAAGGATTTGCTAAGTCCCCCTGGGACTCCAGGCTAGCCAGGTGTACACGGGAAAATTAATTGGTCTGGTCTTGTAACCAATGAACTAAATATTCAAGAATGTATGAAATACTGTAAAGAAGAGGTTTTAACAGAAATGGCCCTCTAAGTTAGTTGGAAAAGTGCTACATGATACATGCCTGGTTGAACTTGCATCATGCCTAGTTCCTGTAATGGCAACAGTGGCATTAACCATTGTCATTACCCAGCTACAGAAATTCTTTGATTGAAGAACTGACACATTCCTTCAGGTTATTCAACTTAAACTGATTTATCCATTCAAGCAGTGAACACTAGTCTGCAAGATGTGAAGTTAAATGGGTTGGAGCCAAGTCCACCTGTCCCAAGTCTGAGCAAGGTCTGAGTTGATGGTCAGAATCCAAGTCTGAGTCCTGAAGGCCTCGAGACCAAGCTGTGTCCGAGTCAGAGTCTGGCAGCATTTTTGAACATATCTCTTTTGATGGGGTGTATGTACAGGTAGTGGGGGGTGCTCACTGACCTCTAACTGACTACCTAAGACCTATAGTGTTTACTTACACTAACTCAAAAGCAGTCTGAGAATTGTGCAATAGGCTATCAGTGATTATGCCAGGACTGCCTGAGGGGGCAGGGTGCCCAAAGGTGGGGGGAAGGGGAAGCAACCTGAAACCTGACAATGGGGAGGGTTGTGTAAGCACATTAAATATAATACAGGCATCACCTAGAGCATGATGTTTGGCCTTCAGAGGTAAATTTTTATCAACGTCATCATGGTAAAGTGAAATGGCTTGAAGGCCAAAGTGCATGCAGGCTGCAGTGTCTCTGGTTATACTCCATGTTCTTTGATATATATGGCATGCTATCTCTGCAGCTACTGCAGGCTTCAGGTTGCATGGACACCTTAGTCACTAGTAAAGCTGACAGGACAATGTTTGTCAATGCCCATGCAAAACCAGCTGCAGTTATGTATACTCATTCATGTAAAGTGCAGTGTATATGTATTGCACCAATGAATCGTATACAACACACACAGTTGCAGCTTGAACAGAATGAGTTCTAACTGTTAGGCATAGGCCCAACAATATACTGCGCTTCAAAGTCCTTATGCTGGCTGCATGAAAGATCTACAGTACATGTCCAGTACATATCAGCAGCTGGTCTTGTTGGCAAGTGGTTACGAGCATTAGCGCTTGCTAGATAGATTCAACCTAAAAGTTTTTAAAAAGCTTCTTACTCATACTGCACCGTGTGTCGTCCATGAGGGAGATGAGTTGTTCATGCTGCAGTACTATACATGATGATGAACTGATTAAAACTGAACCATAAAAGTTAAAACCGTACCAGTCAATGAACTGTTTTCCCCAGGTAAGCTGCTGTAGTATACTATAGGTAGCAAGGAACGACTACGTAACTTAAATGTAACGCAGAACTTTCTAGCAGAACCGGTACTACATGTACAAATCTATAGTCTTGACCATAGAGCAGGATATAATAAATATCCTGCTCTATGGTCTTGACTTACTACAGGTGTGCATTCTACTACTACTGTGTGGTACAACATACACTGTACTTCAGATCATGTAGGTCTATATATTGGTGCAACTGGGGTCAACTGGATCTGAGGACTGCCTTTAATTGTAACCAAGATTTGTGATGTTGGCAATATAGGCCTAAAGGCCTATAGCCTACTCTCCCAGTTGATCCCTATCCGGCCACCACCTGCCCTCTGCATATACCCTCATCAAAAGTACAAAGGTCCTTGAACTACAGTAAATTAAGTTTACTAAATTTAAGCTCCAATATTCATGCACATGACTGATCTGTACAGTTAGTACTGCAAAATTCATATCCATCCGCAACAGAATTAGCTATTGATATCCTGCTCTATGTTTATATCTTATCTGGATAAAACTTACAAATGCAAGAACTGCCCCATTTGTAGCAGTTTCATACTAAGCCTTCCTTAGCATATAGTCTACACAGTATAGCCTTTTTGTAAAATTTGTTACAGAAGACAGGATGCAAAAAAGTATCACCTCCTTCAGAGCCCATAATAACTGTATGGTTTGAATAGGAGGATTTAGGAGATCCACTGACAATGTTCTGCAAGGCAAGGCACAGACCTATGTTCATTGTTTGCATTGTGTAAGGTGTGTAACAATCAATAGGCACATATTGTACCAGTGAATGGATTATATAGCACAACTCAGGTATTATTTAGGTAACATACAGCTATAGTGTACAGTAGTTTGTATTTTCCTTGAATCCTTGAATCTTCCAGTGCTTTGGAGATTTGTATAGTCTCCTCTTAAACTCTCAGACCCAGCAAATCTGACTGCTTTTGTTGTAAAAACTGTTAATTGGCTTTGATTGTACTGTAAATAGTAGGTAGTTGCTCCAATACATCCTTGGTTCATACAACAAGCCCATGGTTCAAGTTGATTAAGCTATTCAAGCACTGACCATCAGCCTTTAGGATTACAAGGTGTGAAGTTCAATAACACAAAATGGCAGTGAATTAGCTATATGTTTATAGGCATCAGAAAATAATCAATACTAATTTTCCAAAGTTGTAAGTTTTGTGTGTACTTGAAATCAAGTAGTGTAACAGGTATGAAAATTGCACTTCACTTCAAACCACAGAGATGATGACGTGTCAGTACAGGCATCAGCAGGCACAATTGTAAGGATGTTGCGACATATTTTTTGGACGGTTGGTGGGGTGGGGCGGGGTGGGGCTACAATATGAAGATTTAATTTGCAGCTGGGCTTTAATATATTTTAAGCTAACATTTCTGGGGATATCTGTATGTCTTCACTACTAGCCTTTATGAAATTTGGGCAATTTTTGAGGGGCTAAGAGAAACTTAGGGGTGGGCATGCCCCCCAGAGAAGGGCACCTGAGTACCAGACATTGCAGTGGTTGTGTTCTAGAACTTTGTAAATATTCCAGATACTGTATATGATACTCATATAGAGTGGCTGCCAAACTTATTACTAAGTACACCTAATATTATTCTTGTACCCATGATAGTAGCTGGTGCACATGGTGCCTATAATTATACTCATGACCATGTAACTGCACCCATACCACCTGGTCAGATCCTGTACCAGTGCTCATTAAATTCCTTCAAGTTTGAACTTTCATACCTACACTTGGGTATGAAAGTTCTTGAGTCGTGACGGTGTCCATACTCGTGTTGTGTTACCCCTAGTCTGTGCTCAAGTTCGTAACCCGGGACTTGCACCCATACCAGCTTCTTACGACCTGGCATACATACCATACCCAAACTCAAAACCACATACTCATGACCAGTACCCGTGTCCGGGATCATGACCTGTTACCCGTACCTGTACCAGCCCCCATCTGTACTCATGCATGGCCCGGTTCCCATACCTGTACCCAGGCCCATGGCTTGGTACCCGTACTCATGACCAGCTGGTACCTGTACCTGCACTCATGCTACTGTATTCACACTACACTGCGGCGCTGCCAATTTCCAAGGATTTTACTGCACATTTACTTATGGGATGGACTCGGACTCGGCTCGGACTCGGGTCCTCTGGACTCGGACTCGGCTTGGACTCGAGTGGTACCGGACTCGGAATTGGCCCGGAATTGGGGTCACTGGAATCGGAATTGGCTCGGACTCGGATTAGGTGGACTCGGTTACAGCCCTGACTTAAACAATGGAGTTACCACCTTGGAAGACTCCGTGTTTAAACAAGCCGCTGTCATACGCATAGCCCATGGTAACTACCCTGGCTACAAAGGCTAAGTTGTCATACAGTAGTTGCAGGAATGGGTAGCAATGATTGAAATTAAGTCACCTTCAAGAACTGCGTTCACAGATTTAAAGTTATTTTCAGTTTAACTTTGCCGAGCATAATTATGAGACGGAAAACATGCGATTTGTTCCTCCTTTTGCTTGTGAGCCCAGGGGGGTTAGGGGTGGTTAGAGGATTTGCCCGCCGGGGGACAAGCTTCCCGACAGGGGCCAGCAATCCGAAGCTCCGACAAATGCGGTAAGTGCATGGCAGGAAAGATGGCGAACGCAAATTTTCGACGACTGGACGCCATCGGGGATTACACACTTTATCGTACCCTTTAAGGCTCCCCGACGAAACTGACAATTTCCCCGACAGGAGGGGCAGCCTACCCCGACGGGGGCTATGCTTATACCCCCCGCCCCACCTACCCCTTGCTTCCGATTCGGTATTGTTCGACCAGAAATCACATATACATAGTCAGAATTTTTAACAAACATATAGCTACTACAACCTTTTGTAAATAGGAGAGGATATTGAATCCCTCTTTGAGGATTGTGATGTATTCGGTATGAGTTTTCCGCACGGGTCTTGGCGTGAGCATAAATGTGTATATTGCTACAATAGCATTCGTCTCAATATGCGCAATGCTGGACTAAAATCAGGTCTGTAAGAGAAGACTGCTGATAGGTTGGCTGAAAGGTGGGCTGAAGAGTGAGTCTAAGTTTGAAATGATTACCTCTCCAACTTCAGCAAGATAGAATGTTGAAATGATATGTGGAACATGGTATTGCAAAAATCAGTGAGCACGAATTATCGAAAATTTGTTTCTCCCCTTACTGCTATATACTCAGAAATAAGAATGTCCGCACAAATTTGGGAGGGACGTTAGTTATCAAGTACCGATGGTTGGTTACAGCCCACGAGACCGAAGGTTCACGAGACCGAAAATGAAATAGGGTCCGCGAGACCGAAAATGAAATAGGGTTCACGAGACCGAAATTCAAAATCCGCTCGCGAGACCGGAACGTTCATACCAGAAGGGTGGCGTTGCAAGGGCAACGCAATAGTTTGCAAAATGTAAATACTACAGGGTGCCAGTATTAACTTTGAGCGGAGCGTAGCGGTACGGCGGACTGACACTTCTGTCGGTCTCGCGGACCCTTTCTCATTTTCGGTCTCGCGGACCTTTCTCATGTTCGGTCTTGCGGACCTTTTTTCATTTTCGGTCTCGTGGACCCTTTTTGTTTTCGATTTTCGGTCTCGCGGACCTTCGTGGGATGCCCCCCCAACAAACACCAAGTGATCGAAACAGCAAGATAACGTAGACTGGTCACGTCTCGTGGGTCATATATGCCATGCTGGCTTAATGTACAGTGCGGAGGACTTAGTTCCAAAAGAGTGGGTTGCGATTTTTTTTTTCGTAGGATAGCGAGGGAGAAAATTATGAATTTTTCATGTTATGATAACTCATGGCGTCTTCCTAGCCTACTTCGTAGCCTACGTACTTCGCTTGAAATGCTTGCTCCCGGTCAATGATATTACTTTGATTTCTATAACGCTTTACCTGTAGCCTAGGTCTACAAGTGCCATATGAATAGAAGCCAGCTCACAGCGTGTCGGCATAGAGAGCAGAGTTTCAGCAGTCGTTTGGTGGCATTTCGAAGTGATATGATATAGAATGATAGGCCTACCGAAACTATCTAGGTCAACTGCTTTGAATGAATGTGATAACTTAACTCTTTATATAGGCCCCTACGGCGATGAGTTCTGCTAGCCTTTCTGAGAGTCAGCCTGAAGAATAGTGTCTCCTTCGAACGGTGACACTGAATACAACCAGAGAGTTGCAACTCCCTGATACAACTACATACTACTTAGTGTAGTGTGTACACAGTGAGATCTTTTGTACACATGGAGTCTTCTGTACACGCACACGTGATTGCTCAAGAACCGATCCAGTTTTAGCGCCAAGGAATCAAGTATACGTAGTTGATAGTTTCGACCATCAGATCAAACTGTGTTGTACATGAATAAACACCTTAATCTATCCTCCCAATTGAAGTGACGACACTGAATGTGCGCCTCGCTGAGAAATGGCCCGCTGAGTGCAGACCAGGAATGTGTTCGCACATTTTTGAGTGTCTACCATAAGTAAATGGTGCGCCTAGGATGCCATAACCGGTGATATCAACATACATAGAATTAAATTGACACCTGTTCCTTTCTAGTTCTATGCTTGGACAAAACTGACCAGGTGAGCAATTTAATTGTACATAAGTCCAATTAATTCAACAACTGAAAGGTTTCTCTTACTCTCATTGGACATATGTCTATTTCGTCCAATCAGGGCATCAAAAAGGATCCGGCGACCATGGTTGTCCAATGAAAGGGCGAGAAACCTTACATATCGGTACAATTAAATCGTACATCTGTCAGTGTTGTCCATTCAGAACATTCAAAAGGAACAGACAGTGGACTATCTTTGTCCAATGAGAATACGAGAAACCTGACAAAAGTCGAATTAATTGGATATATGTAAATATAATTTTTACATGTGTCAGCTTTTGTCCAATTAGAATACTGGAAAGAAACAGGCCGTGACTTTCTTTGTCCAATGAAAGTACTGTTATAATGTAGGAAGTAGGGTGTGGCAAAAGAGCACGAACTTCCAAGATCGAAAACCAGAGAGAACGGAGCCTTCTTACAACATCTATCCACAACTCAATCAACTCAAAGACTGCAATGATAGAACGTGATACAAGAATACTTACAGAACCAATACAATAGAATAGTAATTAACATAAAACTTAAAGTATCCATTGTATTGCACACCTGACTTCTTATCCAGAACTATAACAAGTACCCGAAACCTGACATATGTCCAGCTTATTCGATATATGGTAGTTTGTCTTGCATATCTCGATTTTATCCAATAAGATCACGAAAAAATGACAACTGTCAATTTAATTTGACATATGTCGATTTCAAGACTTTTGGAATGCTAGGCGCACCTTATACGTATGGTAGACTCTCAATCAGGGTCGTCACTCCAATTGGGAGGATAGTTTAATGTGTTTACCTGCAGTAGGATATAGCCCCCAGGATTTTTCTAAAAAGCACCCAGTATCCACCTGATTTAGCAGAGTGGCATGTTTGCCAGCAATGCAGGGCTTGACCCAGCCTGCGTAGCGTCTCTGTGTTTCTTTGGGGTGCGACGAGCTGAACGAAAAGTTCGTCCACTCCTTTGGCTAGGGTTCGACCAGGTCACCAGTGTGATTTCAAGGTCACTTGGAAATCCAAACCAGTAGTGAACTTTCCACCCTCATATAATTTGTTATTTTGGCTACTAGTTGTACCAAATTTTCCACTTCATATGGGAGGGGTAGGCTGAGTGGCCACAGTTTTGTCATATTATATTACTATATTGCAGGGGTCTTTACTCTGCATGCTAAAGCTGCATAACAGTGTAGGCCTACCCTTTAGTTAAAGTGATTTTTCACCTAGCCTACTTTATCCTTTGCCTCCCATATTTCAGTCCTACAGGCTGCATTGCCGTACGGTATGTACTACTAAGGCCTATTGTATTCGTTCACCTTAACCTGACAGTCTGCAGTATTCAGCTTTCATATGTTTTAATCCCATTTTCAAAACCACTCACCCATATCCAACCTCCCTAGCTGTCCAACCTCAATTACATTGTCATACTAGAATAACTGTATTTGTTAACAAATACATTTCATTGTAGTGCGCGGTACAAGTGGTGGTTTGTTGTTATTCTGGACACTTAAAAGGAAATTTTAAGTTCTGCAGAAATTACAGTTAGTGAAAAAGTTGCAAAGTGGAAGCCGAGACTTGTAGTGGGCGAACTGGTAGGTTTTTGGGGGTGAACTGGTCAACACACGGGGGCGAACTGGCCTGATGGGGGCAAACTGGTAGTGGGTACGAAACGACCTCAAACCATCCAATGGGTGGTCAGGGTCTTGACGATGTTCCTGACATTCACTGGGTTTTAAACAGCTCCCGATCTACCTTACCATCGTGGCTGGTCCGTGGACACGCGGATTTTGTCTTCGTCAATTAAGTTCTGCTCTCTAAGTCGGATAACAGCTTCCTGCTCAAAGCAACCTCGATCGGCACACTGCATTGTGTATCAGTTACACAATACTTACAGTACAACAGAAGTACAGGGAACGATGCAAAAGGGCTTTTTGAAAAATTGCCCAAGGTCAAAAGAGAATCATCATCTGCAACATTCAAAGACCTAAGCTACGCGGGGTAACAGATTAAAGTCAGCCAAGTCAATAAATATAGTGTTATTTTCTCCCGGATGGAATTTTTCAAAAAAGAATAAGCCAAAAAGTGACAAGTAGGGGGTGCAGAATTCAGAACTGACCCCATGAAATGAGAAATGCAAAGAAGTCTTTGAATGCAAGTATGATCTTGAATATAGATCATCGAGAATTCGCAAGACCATTTGTCCAATTTCCAAGAACTTGGGAAAAATCACACAGCGCCGGTACGGTACCCACTGGTTTGGAACATAATGTTATTTTCAGGACCAATCCGGATTAATATTAATTTGTAAATGATTGAATTTGACTTTCCTTTTGATCATGGTGTGTGTCACTGTGTGGCCCAATGTTTGTTCAAATTTTATCTGTAGGCCTATTCGTAAATGTTAGAATTTCAACCAGTAGTGGTATACATTACGCGTACTGTTTTGGAGTAATTACGTTTACCAACAAATCTACTTTTCGGGATGCGCAAAGATAAACGGTTGTGAGGCCTTCCACTTTCAAGGAAACTTTCTACGGGCCCCTTCCGGGAAATTATTTTTCCTGATATTGAAGCAACATCGGGTTATTTAAATGGGCAGAGAATTTTTTGAGGGTAACTCGGAAACTTTTTAGAATTTAAGAGTCCAAGAAACTGTTTTAGAGAGGATGCAGATTTGATAATGTCTGTTTTATTGATACAAAATGATGTTTCCAAAACTCTTGAAAGACAGACGTGTCCGAAATCGTAACAATGTTTGTATCAGAATTTAGGAAATAAGGTTTTGAAATGTGGAAAGGTTGAAATACGGTGATTTTGTGAATCTGGATTTTTCCTGTGTAGCTAACCCATTGAGTCTGTTGGGTGCAAAGTTTAATTATGAAACATTCCTTGATCAGCCAAGTAGATGTTCGGGTTGGCATAATGCCCATATTGTAGCGCGCATGCACACTAAAATAATTACCATGGAGACAAATCTTCATAGTAACTGTATGGTTGTACAGTACACTACAGTCAGTACAGTGTCACATTTGTTCTTATTTTCAAGTCTTGTGCATGCACTCATACATGTTGTACATTAGCTACTACCTAGTAGGCCTACAGTACTGTACATAGAGTAGCACAAAAATGTCTGCCTGGTCAATTGTTTTACAATTTTGGGCTTGGACTCGGGAGCACTGGACTCGGACTTGGACTTGCCGCTTGAACTTATGGACTTGGACTCAAGCTAGGTGGACTCGACTACAGCCGTGTTTGTATCTTGCTCATGCTTTATGCCAACCATTGCGAACCAGTGACGTAACTGAGAATGGCCTTATAAGTAACTTACACATGCACAAGAATCATATTTTAGAGTATGTGTTTGTGTTCATTTGCAGTTTTTAACAAATGTCATGTACCGTGTGTAACAAACTGGCTTTGGGGGTCTCTTTCCTTTAAGCCTATCCGTCACAAGTTTTCTTTTCAGTTGACCTCTGTGCTATTCTTGACTCTGACAGTTCGGCAACCCAGCAGTTGAGAAGCTCGTAGTCAGTGTTGTGTACTGGCCTCCCGGTGTATAGCTACTCAATGGTAGGCTAGTAATCGCTATTTATAGCTGCTGGGGTATGTGCTTTTTCATAATCTTCACGACTTAGAGAAGAGCACTGACCCGAAACAGGAGAGAATTGGGGAAGGGGGCAGGTAGAGAAGACAGGCTGCTTCAGTGTGTATAAAATCGACATAAATGCTTTATGGTTCCTCAAAAAGTGTTGCAACCTCTTTAGGGATGAATGACGTCAATATATAACATGCTACGGTGATGTATAGTCAATAGGTGTCACATTAATATAAGTGTGACTCAAGGAAACCACAACCGTACACTGTTTAATTGAGCTGTACGTAAGAACGCAGGTTACAAAGTGACAACGTACTTATTAGTCATTCTGTATGTACAGCAAACTGGTTTGATCAGGTCTGGTATGAATCCTATCACTAAGAGTGGAGTAAATATTCATTTTTTTTTTTTTAAGTCCTTATTTTTTCTTTGGGTTATTAAAAGATGCTTTCTGTAACAGCCTCACTAAACAGATCTTCGTCAGTCTTGTTATCATGAAATGAGATTTCATATCATAAGTTGTCTGCTCTTTGTAAATTTATTGTGTTATCCATTATCCCATTGATATCATCTTATTTATTAGCTAGAGCAAATATTTGTCCTTCTAAGTTTTGCGCTTTGGGTCGTGTTTTAGTTTACTTTAGGCAGGCTACATTTTGGTTAACCAAGTAAGTAGAAAGGCTTTCACGACGGGAATCTATACTAGTAAGATGATTTCAACGAGTACGCCGTCGAAGGTCTTGAAAGAGTCAAGCTTGACTTACAGGCTACGTTAGTTGTGTGCTGAAAAAGGAACGTCTGGATTCACTACTTAGAAGAATGACTGGTTGCAAAACTATGCTCGATTCGAAAGAACTGTCGTTATTATTTATTATTTAGCACACTCAACCTCGAGGAGTAAACTTACCACACAGTACTAGCATTTTGTTGGTTTGCTATTTTTTCGTTACATAGGACCTAAAACGTCGAATGAGTAGAAAGGTTTTCTCTAAGTTGAAAAAAAAAATTACTCACTGGTTCTCACTTCATTTGTACAATCCTTTGTTGAGATGTAAGCTAATATGAATGTCAAAATATATTCCCTTACTACTTTTTCTTTGCTTTTCGGCGCGCTTAGCGCTTATCTATTAAGGCAATGAATTGTAACCATAGTCAAAGAACTACCATTTAGTACACCTGGTACTTGTATTCATGCAACGAAGTGATCTACTTCTATATGTCAGTAATAACATGGGTTGCTAAAAATTTGGATGAAGCGACACTTCCCTCTCCACTATTAGGTCAACGGACGTAATGTAATATTTTGCTGGTATTTATGAGTACAAGACTTTTCCCACCACGTGATGATCACAGTTCCCCCTCTTTTTGGTTTGGTTAGCAGAGAGCGTGTAGTTTACTGGGGAAGCAGGGGAAAGTGCCCCTACAAAAATTCACGTCATAGAAATATTTGAGATCAAAATTTGCTGGTGCCTGCATACATCTGAACATATCTCGCTCCCCGAAAAAAAAATCGCCTGCAGGAAGCTATCTTGCCCCCTTCAACACCTTTTCCGGCTACGGACCTATTTTTCGCAAGCGTCCTTCGTAAAAGTTTGCAGATGACAAATGGCTGCAACGCATACAGAGAAAATATATTTACAGATATGTGTGCATACTTAAATATATACTTATGCTTGCCATTACGAAAAGATAACACAGGGTTCGACAAAACTTTGACTTCGCACAACCCCCCGCTCCTCCCAACACACACTTTGCAGCTGACGGCTACTGTCGTGTATTCCTTGGAAATAACAATAGTCATAGGCCTAGGTGGAACAATAACCTGTATATTTATTCCCTTTTTCTGATAAATTCATTTAGGGATCAAAAGCAGGATTACTAGAGCGTCTCTCGAGCGGTCCTGTGATTGGCGATGGAAGCTTTGTTGTTACCTTAGAGAGAAGAGGATACGTGGAAGCTGGTGCATGGACTCCTGAGGCTGTAGTACAGTATCCTGATGCAGGTATGGAAACACAGATCTTTAAAAGACTACACTGTTAATACACGTTTTCACTTTACTTTGTAACAAACAAAGTCAATTAGCTATTGAAGAATTTGTAAGATTTGTGGCTGAGAGAATTGGCTAAAAGGGTCATACAAGAAATAGATTTCACTTTTCCAATGAACAATATCTTTTTTATAAGAAAACCTAAAACGCAGCGCGAATGAGCAGGTTTCATATTTTCTAGTCATATGTACCGGTTTTCTGTTTAATTTCAAGTCCACACAAGGGCCGGATTTAAGGTTTGGCAAACGGGGACTCGTCATCTTATTTTAGCTTGACGTGCCTTGCTTTCACGTCTGGCATGCACAACGACACTTAGCCAATGGTCGTCCTGTTTTGTTTTTTACTTTACAGTTAAGCAGTTACACCGTGATTATCTGAGGGCTGGGGCGGACGTTATGCAAACGTTTACTTTCTACTCCTCCGACGATAAATTATCTTTCAGCGGAGTTAATGAAGGAAAAAAAGAAGTTGTTAATGTAAGTAAAACGTTAATGTAAATAAAAGTAAAAATTAACCCATTTTTATTTGGTCGCAATAAACAGGTTTATAAAACTCGATTAGGTCCATGTTTGGATAGAGTATTTACTCCTCTTAGGTCAGGTGATCTGCTTCTCTCACATTGTTACTGGATACAGGTAGTAGGCCTAAGTCTCAGTTCTATGAATATAGTCTGTTAGGTGCGGTACAAAATGATATAATCATTATATGATGATCATTGGCGAATGAGAAGAAGTTTGACAAGAGAGAGGAAGGTATCTGCCCTACACTTTTCCAACTGGCAAACAGTCATAGTCTTACTTACATTTTGCCCAAAGGAGCGACATTTTTTGCCTTGAAATGGGATTCTTTTTGCTGGGAGAAAGGCAGTTGCCTTTTTAACCCCTCCCGGCTTCATACGCTTTAGAAGGTAATGAGGATGCTGATCATGGGATGGTATGTGATCGGTTACAGCATAAGCGTAAACTTTCCAAGTAGGGACCTTGAACATAGAAAAAGCAGACTTATCTTCACAAAAGAAGTATTACGTAAACAAATGGGTGTCACATATTAAACATTTCCTCCATGATGCTGCTTTAACTTTACATACAAAGTAAGTAAAGTATAGGCCTATGCATATGACGAATATGCACCCTCGGATGAGGTAAGAGGGTAGCATCCCTCATAGCTCCATGTATTAACTACAACACAAACTAATGTGTACTTGACAGAAACGCGACTTAGTCTACGTGCGCGTACAAAGGCTACTCCGTGCCAACAGTATGTGTGCTAAAGTCATTTTCATTATCCAGCAAGCTTCATTGCTTGTCCTCTAACATGACGTCGGCGTGATGTCAATGCATGGGGTCTATACTTATAGACATTGTAGGAATCTATTGGTGTTTCTGATAGATGTATTTCAATGAACTGCAATATTTCATGATTCATAGAATAAGTCTTCTTGATGCGATACCATCCTTTTCGTGTTGAGCAAATGAATATTAAGCATAATTTGTTTTACATCTTTCAACATCTTATTATTTTACAGTGTGAAAACTTAAACAGAGCAGCGTGTGATTTAGCAAGGGAAGTTGCGGATGAAGGTGGAGCTTTGGTAGCAGGTGGTATCTCTCCTGTCCCAGGTTACATGGAAAATAAGGGAAAGAACTTTGTCATGAAAGAGTTCCAGAAACAAATTCAAGTTTTCAAAGATAAGGGAGTTGATTTCTTACTTGGAGAGGTACGGTAATATAGACCCCACAAACAGAGTACCATAGATTATGGTTAATTTTTGACTGATAGTTGTTGGAATGGCAAATTTCAAATGATATACATGTGCCAAATATCCAGGCGTGGATCCATGTGAAATGGCTTCCCCTGCCTCATCTCTACCCCCACTTTGCCACAACTTTCGTCACTGAGACCACAACTAAGACCCTTGACAAAGTTTGTCGTTTGCATTTATCTTGATTGCCAAATACCAGGAAATCACATGTAAACAGTACTTACTTTAAAATACTCCTCGGGAAGGACCCCAGACCCCGTGTCTTGGATATTTTTGCGGGCGCATGATCATGGTAACCTTTTCAAAAAATGCATCAAAACGCACGATTTCGTAAAAATATTATTTTTCTGGGGAAAGACTCCAAACTCACCGTCGAGGCTCGGCGCCTTCAGTGTAAAATCTTGAGCCTGTGCCTTCTTACAATAAACAGTAAATATCACTTGAGACATTTTGGCGTACACACTTATTCCACGAAAGTAAATTTCAAAACCTTTGTTGCAAATTCAATTAAATAAATGTAACATATGTATCTGAAATGGAACCATTTCGCTACCATACTTTGTAATTTTGTTAGGATTACAATTATTATTTATAAGACGTTACATACACATTTGGTTTGAATAATCTTTCATTACAAAACAATGGTATTGTAACCCCCTACCTAAGAGACATTCATACTAGTGTACTCTTCTTTAAGAGACTAATCGTTTGATCAATTCCAAATTATTTTTGTTGACGAGATAATGAGGAAATAGCCGAACACATTTCTAGAAAAAGGAATTTTTATCTTCCGTAGTTTTTTGGTCATATTGAAGAAGCCGAATGGGCAATTGAGGCAATGAAACAACTTTGTGTACCTCTAGCTTGTTCAATGAGAATAGGACCAGCAGGAGACCTTTCAGGGGCTACACCACAGGAGTGTGCAGTCAGAATGGCTAAAGCCGGTATGTGCACCCAGGGAGTTGCAATTTTCAACTCCTTCGTTAAACCCAATATTTTGGGATAACTTATGAAAACATGGAGATAATTTTTCTTTTAAATTCAGTCAGCAGCGATTCTTTCAATATGGATTTCATTATTAGAACTTCAGTTGCTTGAACTTTAAAAGGTCCATGTAGCAAGTTACATCAATGTTTTTCGAGTTTCCGCAACTTTTGGATTTACAGTAAATGTCTTAATAATTCACAAATCATCCGAATTATATTAGGTGAGAGTACAGTAACTTTCTTAAACTTCTCTCAGATATATCTTAAGTATAGCATTAGCCTTTACACAAAAAAGACCAAGTTCAAAGGTAATAATTCATTGGTTGTACAGTCAAAGTATTTCCTCCAGTGGAGTGGCCAGGATTCTTTGAGCAGGGGGCACTTGGGGTCACGAACCCTTCCTGGGAGGGCACAATTTCTGAATTCTCTCCCTCTCTATAGGACTACTATATTTAAAACTGTACATTCCAAAATTTTCCATAGGGGCACATGGGGTGGCACGGCTTTGTCGTGGGGAGCACGTGCCCCTCATGTCCCCAGTAGGTACGCCATTGATTTCCTCTCATTATACACCCTGATTTCCTCAACACTGAGATGCAAAATTGCAAGGTTCAAGTCTTTGGTTACGATGCCGAAGGCAGCATTGTAATCATTGCGGTAAACTTGGCCTCTGTGCATGTACGTGTGGGTATGTGTGTATGTATATGTACGTTAGTTACGCCTAAACAAACTTATGTACAAGCAAACTGCATATAGGAAAAGAGTTGTGCACTTGGTAGGTATGTTGACTTTTGTGTGAGGAATATGCCCTATTGCTATTGGTGCCAATATCATGTATAGCAGGTTAATAAGTTGGTGGGCCAAACTTAAAAATCTTTAAATGGCAATATCTCCCGATCAGGATTACTGGTTAGCTTCATACTTGGCATGGGTATGCTGCACTTGTCACAAATGTTGATACATTTTTTGAATCTTTGTTGCATATATTAGAAAATCAATTTCGCCCAGCACTGTGCTGGTCGAAGACCCACGATTTTCAATGCATCTTTGTAAGGACCGTGTATAGGGAGCTATCGTTGACTAGCTATACATGTGCCTTTACTGAGGACAAAGTTGTCCTAGCCCTTGAACAGGACCCAGTATTACGTTCCTATCAGCTATACACTACATTTCTGGGGAAGAGTGACTAGAAGGAGCGGATTGTTACAGCCAAGGAATTATTACAGCCAAGAAATCACGAAACCTTTTGGCTTCTGGTTAATTCTTAAATGGGGGTCTTTTGCTGTGTCTGGAACATATGAGGTCAGAGGTCATGTGAGGGTCATTTGAGGTACGTCATACTTTGAAAGTAAGTGAAGGCTTCTTTGTCCACACATAGCAATGAACCTCTGTAGAAATCGGCCTTTGAGTAGTGGTTCAAGCATGATGCACATGAATTTTTATGTGGACATTTATACACTTTAATTTACTACAGTAAACATTTTTCAGAATCAAGAAAACAAACTTAGATCAGGGAGTTAGACTTCTATGTGGCAAACAGGTGAAGTGATATATTTCACTGTCCTTAATGAAAGAGACCTGAGCGTGTATGAACTGGAACGGACTAATTGAAAAATAAAACAGCTGGGTTGCTAGGTTTTATCTGGGGACACAATTGATTTTAAATCATTTCCATTAAATAATCTTGAGAATGCATGAATGGTAAGTGAGTAATGGAACACACTTTGTGGTGGAATTACCTGACAATGTGAAAAGTAACATGAATCAACGGAGATTATACCATACCATGCATCTGTAGCAGAGCATCAAAGTGTTTCTGAAAAAAATGTTCCTAATTACTTAACACTTGAACCACTAATTAAAGTGAAAACAAGTTTGAGTGTAATGAGGTCATTGGAACCTCACTGTAGCCTCAAATCCAGTCTGGCTACATGTGGACGCCTTATGCGCCCTTCAAATTGCCACAGTTCTGATCTCGTTAACACGAATAAATAGAGTACAAAGTTTCTCAGTTACTTCATTTTGATAAACCCATAAACCTTAACGTTACACTCTGAACTCATCTAGACGTACGTGTAGTTACTTACTGTTAGACGGTTATACGGTTCACTGCAACAAACCAAAAGAATCGTGATCAAAACCACTGGAATCATGTAAATCAGAGTAGATCAGGACAAAATTAACCAACCTCATTACAGAAAACTTAATCAACACATTTTGTCAGGATTTGACGTGAATTTGTCCAAAAGTATAAATACTAACCGAAATTATTTGTGGCTACCGGATTCTCCAAACAACCATGTTTATGATCTGAATAAAGAAAAACGAAGTTAGATAACCGATTCAACCCCTGAAGCTACATTCACTGCAGTTTTTGCTTTTCAATTATTTAACATCGGATCTTTTTAAATCTTAGAAAAAGTTATCATATCTACTTTCAAGTTTGAGCGACTGCACCATCAATGCCCCTAGCTGGGTATGCTAATAGGTAGAGGTAATTAATTTTGGTAACTGCATGTTGAACCTAGTAGGCCTAGTCAATAGAACGATAACCTCTTCCACCTGAGAGTAGCTTTCTTGATCTACTTCATTACTTAACAATAGTTCACAATTGCTTTAAATTAACAAATAATAATATAACACCAGGTTCTGGCATCGTGACCATTGTAGACTTTTCTCTTGTTTTTGTGTCTCGCAGGAGCAGACGTTGTTGGTATCAACTGTTGCTACGATCCTTTTATTTGTTTGGAGACAATAAAGATGATGAAAGATGCCTTGGATGAGGCAGGATTATCCTGTTATTTGATGGCTCAACCTGTAGGATGGCACACAAACGAAATACGAGATGACAAAAGAGGCTATTTTGCCTTACCAGAGTATCCTTTCGGTGAGATTTGGTTGAACACTTCGAAGCATGTTCTGTTGACCAAATATGTTTTCAAAAAATGCAGGAAAATTTTTCTATTAGGAAGTGAAAATCCAATCTCAATAGCACCTTGCATTTGGAAGATACTAATTTTTGAAGAAATGCTATTTTCAGCTTTCGTAGTGCATGATGGAAAATCTGAGATGTCATTTGGGCAAATTGATCAGACGTAGCTTTTGTATTTCTTTTTAATGTTGGTACCACTATAGTGAAATTTTCATAACTTTGTTTGCTATACCATAAGTATTAATGAAACAGTTTCACACTAGATCTGCACGGAAAAATATCTAACCATTCCAACGTAAATTTCAAGGACAAACTAGGTATTCAATTATAAAGAGTAGCAAAAGGAATCTGAGGCAATTTGCCCGCTTGGCATCACATTCTGTGACCTTTAGGAAACCGGGAGATATTTCTTGACAAAAGTACGGTACCCAACCTCCAAACATGAAAGTGCTATCTCGGAGGTAGTACTTCCATGATTCATGTAGCTAGGAATGGAGTTTGGGTACGGGGTTTGGATGACATTAAATATAATATTTTTCTCTTACGTATAAGACCCATACAAAATGTCACCAATGCCGGCATGGTGATTTTGCGACTGCAGCAAATTAACGTGTTTTTCTTAGTTATCACAATCCACAGGGTTTTGCAATGACGGCAAAGTCACAGACACAATAGTGGATATACACTAAGTAAATCATGGAACTATTATTATGTCTGAAAGAGAACAAACTGTGGTTTGTAAAAGAAAAGTCTAAGTGAATATATCTGAATGTTATTTTCAGCAATGGAACCTAGGTTACTTACAAGAATCGATGTTGCTAAGTTTGCAAGAGATGCTTACAACCTTGGTGTTCGATACATTGGTGGTTGTTGTGGATTTGAACCTTATCACATACGAGCAATTGCCGAAGAAGTAAGTAACAGCGCTAACGACCAGTTTTTATAGTCTTTTGAAGAAATTGAAACCAAAATCTTCACTAAGATGGAATGTTAGGGCTGAAGATCTTTGTCGAGAACGAAACGGGGTAATTTTTCATCAGTTTTCCCATCATTAGTAAAACAAAATCGTACCAAAATCTTGTTGATAATTGGAAGCACGTGGCCAGAAAAGGAGTAAACTTTAGTCAGTGTAGTTGTAGTGGTACCAAATGTTTTGGTGACAAAAAGATGAAATTGTATCTGAAGTTGCATGCCCCTTTTCACCTACAGAAGATAACAATTTAATACGCCAAGGCTGTTGGCAAAGGGAGAATATATTTGTGACAATTTGAAAACGATTATTGAGCACAAATGGCCTTTTTTGTCGGAAAGGGAACATTTCATCAATGTGAGGGTGATAGCAGGAGAGTCAGACTATATTCACATCCACCCAAACGCATTTTGGCGCCTGCGGTTTGCAGGTTATACTAAAAGAGTTGTTTTCAGGATCTAAACACACACATTTCTTTTAACGTTCTCATTTCTGTCGTATGCATCCAACTGTAAATGAAAGGTCGGAGTCATCTACAGTGCGTGTAAGATCGTGGTATACATACAGGGTCCGTTCTGTGAGATATGCTACAGGCCTATTTGTTGATGTCTTTTCAGGTCAATGAATTAGCGGGTAGTGCATTTTATGGGTGCATTTGTTTTTCAATCTTTTCTTTTATTATGAAAGGTTTATTTACGTTATACTTGTTTTATTGATAACCTATCATTGGATTTTCAGCTTTCACCGGAAAAAGGTTTTCGACCACCGGGAAAGGACAAACATGGTAGCTTTGAATCGCTAAAGAAAAGCATCATGAAATGTCAGAGGGAAAGGTTTGTGATTAAGTTAACGTTACCGTATTAGGCGTGCAGACAATGAAAGTCTTGAAGATTTTTTTACGATTTTCAGTAACCAATGTGCAACAAACCTGCAAGGGCTCGTGGATTACTATATCAAGTCGGTTGGCGTATAATTTAATATTTTAACTCGAATAAGGGATCTCTTTAATCTATGCAATCACGCTGGCGATTGTACGTGTGTGCGTGTGTATGGTATGTGTATGTATGTTTGTGTGCTTTTGACGCTTAGCTTGTAAACACGATACCTCAAGATGGCAATGATGGATACTTTTTATACTTGGTACGTACATTTTTCATATTGAGAGAAACTTGAACCTCATTGTTTTGATGGAGGTCAAGGGTCTTCTGAGATCTCCAGAGGTCAAAATCCTGAAACATTGTTAACACGATATCTCAAGATAAAAAGCACTGATACTTTTCATACTTAGAATGTAGATACGTAATGGTCGGTAAATGAACTCTATCGTTTTTGTAGTAGGCAAAGGTTATCTGAGGTCTCCGGAGGTGAAAATACGGAAACCGAGAAAGTTGCTTGTAAATACGTTATCTCAAGATAGGACTGATGAATAATTTTTACTTGGCATGTAGATGTGTCATTTAAAGAAAAAAAAAACTATTCTTTTTAGAGAAGGTCAAAGGTCATTTTTGGTCACTAGAGGCAATAGCCGAAAACTTTATGAACACGATATTTCAAGATAGGAATGATGGACACTTTTAATACTTGGCGTATAGGTATGTCATATTTCGAGATAGGATTGTATAGTTTTTGCTGGAGATCAACGGTCATCTGAAGTCACGGGAAGTCAAAAACGAAAAATGTAAACGCGATATTTCAAGATAGGAATGATGGATACTTTCCAGCCATGGTGTATAGATCTGCCACATTAAGGAAAGATCTCTGTTGGTTTTGGTGGAGGTCCAAGGTCATCTGGCCTCACTAGATGTGAAACTTCGAAAACCAAGTTGTAAACTGCTCGTAAAAACGGTATATTTAGAACATTCCAAGGATAACATTATAGAGAACATTTATCTTTTCACAAGCGTAACTTGTAAATTCAACTCAGTAGTATCAATTTTAATTCCATCATGAAGAACTTGTGTGAAGGATGTTGTGACCATATATTATAATTAAAACCAGCTTAGAAATAATGTGTACGGTCAAAGAGAAGTGGAAAGTGCTTGTTTCTCATTGTCACGGCCCGGTTTTGAATCCCACGCATGCACGTATTTTTTCAGTTTAGTTGTTCAGTTTTTGTCTTCTGTTACTTGTCATACTTGGGATATGGATTTTTGATAATGAAGGAAAGAACGTATTGTTTTAGTAGAGATCAGAAGTCATGTGAAGTCACCAAAGGTCAAAACCTGAAACCTCTGAAACGCCACACCTCAATTTAGGAATCACTAATGCTTTTCATACTTGGAATGTGTTGGACTGAGAGAAGCACCCGTTGTTTTCGGTAGAGCTCAAAGGTCATCTGAGTTCACCGTCGGTGAAACTACAAATGCCTTGCAAACAGGTATCTCATACTTGAATGCCACATGCTAATTATCAGAACCCTTTTATTTTTGATGGAGATGAAAGGTTGATTTGGATTCACTAGAATCGTATGGTGAAAACTTTGTAAACACGATAGATCGTAAAGGGTAGGCCTAATCTTAATGGATCTTATAGTCAGTATGTGAATGTTCAATAATTCAGATGTGTTTCGTGGCGGTCAGATGTCATTTGAGGTCAAAACAGGTCAAACTGTGAGAACCTGGTACGTAACTACCATTGTTTGGCAGAGGTCAAAGGACATGTGAGGTCACCAGTGGTCAAATTGTGATAACATCGTAAAATATATCTCAAGAAGGATAACTTTTATTTGAGGAATAAACGTCAGTGAGACAAAGCGTTTACTTTCAGCAAGAAATCACTAAGCCTTGGGACTTTCTGTCATAACAGATGAGAAAACCGTAGAATCGACACCATCAAAACGAGTAACTTATAATCTTGATCACTATCATAGCAAAACGAAATACAGAAACCTGTGACGTGCAGCGAAGGTTAAGTTGCTAAAACTGAATGACAGTGACTTCATACGTGCTGTTTCAAGTTACATGGTTTTGTAGAAGGAAATCCTTACAAAAACTTGTTATTAAGGTATCAATTAAATTTTGAAGAGGAAGTGAAAATACTTGAGGAATCTCTGTGATGAATATTTTTGGTAAAATCAATTGTACACTAAATTACTAAGATAGGTCGAAGATAGAAACAATTCTTTATATGATAACGCTTGAAATTCTGTCCAAACAGTGGATACAGCGAACACTCTGTTATCAAGTGTCATTCCTCTCTCCCTGGAGTTGTATTTCACCCACTGGGAGTTAATAATCACCTCAAAATCACTCCAACCAGAAAGAATTTTCGTTCAAGTCCACTCGTTATCAGAGTGATTACAATAGATCATTAACAAGAAAAAATGAAGTCGAATTACCAACGGTACATTTCTCTTGTATTTTATAACTCATGACTTAAAGATATTTGAATTAAGAGCTTTGATAACCTGATTATTACGTTTTCGCTCACGATATAATTGTGAATGAAAAAAATACTAAGTGAGGATTTGTATGTTATCATCCAGTATAAGGAAAATATGGCGTTTACATTGCAACAACATGGCACGGATGGGAAGAAGGTTTTATCTTTATTTAAGCATCCAGTCTCACCAACAATCTCTGGCAACGTATTTACTTCCCAAAACTGTTATGTATTGCAAGAGATATGAATGTTGCAAATTTTGAAAGGATGCGTAAACAAATCATTCAAGCATTGCAAAATTGTGAATTTCTTACTCTGAGAACCCTATTAACTGAAAATAAAGTTACCTAGTATCTAATTTTGAATTGTTTATAATTCCAATGAATCATTCTTTTAAAGTTATAAAACATTTTTTGTTCCAACAATGCAATATATCCATTTAAAGGTCGTGTGACATGCCACCAAAAAGAGCTGTTTCACTTGTCAGTTAAAGAATTAAGTCCTCCAATCAAAGATCCATTGGAATTATTTCAATATCTTTTACCGTTTTCAAAATATACGTCTTCAAAGTTTGATGGTTTCTGAAGAAACTAATTGCCTATGCAAAAATAATGATGTGGAGTGTTGCACAGTGTTATGATTTCTTTAGTTAACCCTATATAAATAATCTCTTAATTAAAGATCATATAGATTACAGTTTGGTGAGTGATATCAATATTTTTCAAGGAAAAAATTTTAACTTTGTAACAAACCTCTCAGGTAATAACACTGCTACCAGTGTCCTTGAAATTAATGTTGAAAACAAAAAGGCTAACATGTGACATATATGGTATGTCTCTCTTTCCATGTCACATATTTGCATATTTAGCTCATGTTTATTCATCGTACAAGTGTAAAACAGAAATTTTCTTGTAAAATGGTCAATAATTGATGAATTTTTATGGAAATTGCGGCTATTTTCTGGATTTTTAATGCTTTTTACATCAAATATCCAACTATGTTATTTTCATGTCACACGACCTTTAAGGTTTTCATAAAACATGCAGTGGTAGCGCCAGGTGGGGGGCAGGAGGCATGGTCCCCCTCGGAGAAATGTTATGTATAGATAAAATATGTAGTCCCCGACAACGGCCAGTCGCCCCGACGATTTACTTAATTTTGGTCTAAATTAGGGCAAATTCTTCAACAAAAACCCAAAATTTACCAATTGTCTTCGTTAAAAACCCAATTTTTTTTGCAAATTTTCCATGGTAAAAGCCAAACTTTTTTCAAATTTTCCCCAATAAGAGCCGGAAATTCTCGGCGCGCTTGGCGCCCCGAAATTTTGCTTCAAGCATCGTTCCGGCAATTTATCGCCTTCGTCGAGGCTTCGGGTAGCTGGCCCCCTGTCGGGTAAATCCTAGCGCCACCCTCGAAAACATGTGTCATCTTTACCAACTACGCCGTTACACTGTAAGTACAATTAGTCAGAACATTATGAGACATCATACTAACTGACGCTGGTATACGTCTTATGCGACTAATTCGAGTTATTTTGACTATTCATTTGTAAGTATCGTTAACTGCTTTGTATCATAAATATAACATATTGGCGCCCTTTTTAATCTCCAGGGCATCCAAAGAGTACTGGACAGAGTTAGTTCCAGCGACTGGTCGAGTCCACACCAAGGTGTTGGCAGAAATTACAAAGGAATGAAATAACTTGCCATTAGCCGTAAATTTTACGGAAAGGGTAGGCAAGACTCCTTGGTTTGTTCATTTCATTAGAACTACTTTGTCCTTTCACACAAATTTAATGTAACTTCTTTTCAAAGTTCATAATGCAATTCCTTTTTACGAAAATTCAAGGAGAAACTTAATCAAAAACAATGTAGAAAAACCAAAGCTGTAGCCCCATGTTCGGACTCCAGATGGCTTTTTACTGGAGTGAACTAGCCCAGAATGGGAGGTCTTGGGAAGGGATTGTCTTTGGATGGGTTGCAACTGGAAATGGAAGCGATGCAGATTCCAGCTGAGTCCAGTACTAATATGGATATTAATCAGAGATTACTTAAAGTGGACCTAAAGTCTAAAAATTCAAAAATATACATTTTAGAGGTTACAAAATTAATCTTATTGGTCCAACTCCCATTGTCATAGCTTATTCCATTGCTGAGATATTAAATGTTAAAATTTATTCACTTAAATCCAAACAGTTCATTGCGCAATAATTTTTGACATTCTTGTTGTACAACTCACATTAAATGCTTTGTTTTCTTTTAAAATTAAAAATGTTTATATGACCTTGACCGCTTCCTGTTTTCTTGCATGACATGCTGTACAGAGAGGGCTTATATAGTCAAGTCACCCCAAAGCAGTAAGAACGCAATCACATTTTGGCACAAGGTGCGGTGGCTTTCAGAAAAACAAAGAAATACAAAGATTGTAATTTGAGTAGTGCAACAATGACATCACAAATTATTGCGCAATCTACCTTTTTAAATCGAGTGAATAAACTTCAACATTTTATATCTCAGCTTAAGAAAGTCCTGTGAAGATGGGAATTGGACCATTGGAATTCAGTTTTCATGCTCTGTAATATATATTTTTGAATTTTCAGACTTTAGGTACACTTTAAGGCAATTGTTATTGGTGCTGAGTGTAATGTTCCCTACAATCTCGCTCCAGACAAATAGGTAGATGATCATATCTCTAAATAAAACTGGTGACTGCGCACTTTGATTGACATTAATGCAGTCAATAGCTTTGCTCTGGTTGGTCAAAGATGACTTGTGCAGTTATTTGTGTTCCCAATTAAACCCAGGCAGTATACTGTATGTGTATGGTCTTAAGCGATTAACACTCAGTGCCAGCTTCTTCGGGTTTGTCTTGGAGTTGTATTAGACAGGTGTCTTTTGTTTAAATCGAAGGAGGGGCTATAACAAAAGTTAGAGGAAATTTCATTGTTTGGGGCCAGATTTTAGGACTTTTAATTGAAATTGTTACACACAGTCAGTCAAATCAGGGAGGTGTTAACACCTCCCTGGTCAAATTACTGGCCGAGCCAGACTACGAAATTGATTGCGTACAGTGACGTATAAATTAACTGTACATGTAATGAGTATAGAAAGGATGTGCATGGTATGCCACAATGTCAAATGGCTTGAATCGGAAATAAGGCCTGAATTATAGGGCCACTGGGTTCGAAATAGTCCCTGACTCGGAGAGAGGAATCTGGGCTAATGGAATGAAATAAACTCAGACTAAGACACAAACTCAGATGCAAAGTGAAGCGTGGGTAAACTGCTTTTTATTCAATGGTTTACTACTTCCCCCACAGAGATTGTTTCGGTAATCCATTGGACATTAAAACCAGAAAGGAGGATGTGTTTTACTCAGGTGGTTTCCAACGCCAAAGCAAGCTCAGCTGAATAAAAGGCGGAAAGCTAATTATTTCTACAGCGTGTGTCTGTTGTTTTCCATCAGGAAAACTTAGGGGATTGGGAAAATCGGTCTCCATACATTGTCGTTTCATCACTACTATATGAACAGTAAAATTTCTTCGTACTTGGTTAAAACCAGCAACAAACTGACAAATACGCCGTGCTAGTGCTTGGTGAAAAAGTAAAAATATGGGACTTTCAAGTTATGGGCAATTTATATCGATTTTTATTGATTCATTCTTTTTCTCAAAAGTAAAGAGTTACACTGAAATAAATATACTGCAATACTTGCCCTCATATCTCCTACAAAATATTTTCATTTGCAGATCTAGTTGCAATCTTTAAGTAACGCTATGATTACTTTGTGGTAACATCATTGATAGCCAATACCAAAAAGTTTGGGTAGGCGAAAGGGGGATAAGCCCACAGCTTGATAAGTGTTTTAATATTTTTAACTCCTAGTTTTACTGGTAATGGGTACACCTTATAACGTTTAAAAAGATTTCTTGACAGTTGGCTTGAGTTTGAATAATAAGTATTTTAAAACAGTATAACGTTTAAAAAGATTTCTTGACAGTTGGCTTGAGTTTGAATAATAAGTATTTTAAAACAGTTCACTTACTATTGTTTTCTATTGTTTATCTGTTAGTTTGTCTAAAAGCTGTTTCAAATATATGGATATACTAATCAAAAGAACAGTCATATAAACACGTATTTCTGTTCAGGGGAGTGATTTAAAGAAGTGAATCCAACCACCTGTATAATTCCACCTAAGCTCTTGCTCTTCCAAACAGAAATTGAGGAAATCCGCATATCAAGACCATGCAACGATTCCCGTAAAAGGAAAGCGAGAACTTAATGAGTGTAAAAATCGCGTATAGGCCGAAGTCAACTAAAATGATGGAATCGATGAAGAGAGTAAAGAGTAGACATTTTAGCATATATCCTTTCTGGCCGTTCGCACCTCATCCCTTCCCCACCCCCTTCATTTGTAAAAGAAATCAAAATGAAACATTTCCAAAAGTTTTGCTCTACTTTTTCACCCAAACACACTAATAAGGGCAGATTTGCAGATACTTGCATTCAACAGCAGATCTGGGCAATACAGAATTCTTGCCATATTTTGGACGAAAACAGCTATAAAAAATGTAAAGGAAAGGAAAACGTTATGTATAATATTTTAAAACAATCCAAACTTAATATTTGGTACTGTGAAAATTTAACAGGCAAATTCCCCATGTAGATGAGCAATTGCTGATTGACTAGTAGTCCCGCTTCTTGAAGGTTTCATACCAGCCATTTTTTCTAAAGTGAAGATACCCCATTTCCTAGTTCTTTTTATCAATGCATGATTAAATCGTAAAATGAGAAATGTTAAAACGTAAAGAATCAGTTTCATAGTTTCCCCCTTCTTTGAGTAATTACAATGGAGGGATTCCTAGTTTAAAAAGAAATTTTGTGCCAATTATTTGCGCCATTCACGTATTAAGGTGGAGAGGCCGCAGTTCGATCGTCGTATGCAATGTTTCATGTGCATATTAAAAATCTCATCTGGGAAGCATATATTATGAATGATCCTCATCTGGAAAAAACGCGTTCTGAGTATGGGATTTTTCTACCAAACTACCAAGCTACATCTTTGCCGGAAATACGGTCTTGTCCTGCGTCTAAGAAAGATGTTCTTAGTAGGATTTCTCTGTTATGACGACCGGTGATGTAACTAGGACTTTTAAAATGATAAGATTAAGCTCGAAGGCATAACAATTCAGAAAGAGAGCTAGCAAGACGGTATAGGCTGATCAAAACATCAAGTCAAAGACGTGCTACCTTGGCAGCTCCATAGCAATGTAGCTACAAAATTAAGGACAGCAGCACTGTGATCGACAATCAGCTATAGGCATTTTATCATTTTCTAACTGATTACATGTCAAATTTACGGTGCTTGCTGCATCTTTCCTTTCCATTCGGATAAACCCTAGAAAGGTTTCCTTAACTGCTACAGTTCTTGTAGTCTACGTCGACATTACGTACGATTTCAGACATCTGTTCTCTATGGGCGCAATCTGGGGTAGAATCAAACATCAGACCATTGTATTTGGCTGCATTTATCTTTCCCAACAAACTATTGCGAACGCTGGTAGCTAAAAGTTGTATGAATTCACTCTGAATTGTTGGCGAGAGATACGATACGCATCCTAGGTTTCTCTCTACATAGTCCAAATGATTTCGTATCACCGGATGGATGGATTGTTGCCGATTTATGTGTTCCTTAATTGCCCCTTCTCTTGTTTAGATTGACATTTAATTGTGTCAGTATTACTAAATTATTTTATTAAAAGATGAAATTGCTATATCAATATCATGCTCATGGCAAATGGTTGGTCCAACATTTTTTTAAGTGATCTCGATTTGGCGCCCGCTAAGGTGGCGCCCGGGGCAACTTGCCCCTTGCCTTCCCCTAGCTACGCTACTGATTGACTGTGCAAGGCTTCTCAGACCAGGAGTATCACAATATGACTATTTGTCTTCTTATTTATGCATGAAGCAACAGTGAACGAAAAGTACGCGTGAAGCGCGCCGAAAAAATTGCATCGCGCATTTTGGAACCAACTTAATTTTTCTTCACTTTAATCTGCATAATTGCCAATTATCTACTTTTTAACGTTTAACTCACTCTTCGGAGGAACACTTCTACCCCCCCCCCCCCGAATCTACTGGAATAAATACAGTGCCCTCTGAGTTTCGTACTGTAATAGACCTAAATATGTGATACTGCAATTCTGTCAAATGCTATGTAGCCTACCACTAGAAGTATTAGGATTCTGCACCTGGTTTGTCTAACGAAACAGTGGGCATGTTATATTCAGTGTGCATAGTAGGGTTTTAGTAGCAGTATTACGTGAAATATCCAGAAAGTGGTACGTGCAGGATAAATGATGGACACCTTGGGCTAAAGCAGGATAAACGATGGGACCCATAGGCTAAAAGATTATTATCAATTACTTTTTAAATGATTCTGAATTTGCATTTATGAATTGCCTTGCGGGCCGGACAAAATTGTATCGCGGGCCGCATACGGCCCGCAGGCTGGAAGTTCCCCACCCCTGGTTTAATTGCAGACTGCA
The DNA here is from genome assembly GCA_029531755.1 of Holothuria leucospilota. NCBI lineage: Eukaryota > Metazoa > Echinodermata > Holothuroidea > Aspidochirotida > Holothuriidae > Holothuria > Holothuria leucospilota. The sequence goes on along the minus strand of CM055963.1, from coordinate 31,886,306 downwards.
TGTGATGTTGCATGGGGTCTGGAGCTCAACTAGCCACTTCAATTTGACCTCTTTTCCTGTAAGATTGCCAGTAACAAGGCTGTGTTTGCTACAAGCTATAAAGAGTATCTACTGAACCATCACAACTTTCCTAATTAAAAGCTTGAGAATTTTTCTATTTTTGTAAGGTTGGATGGCAATTAGAATATGAGGCAAATGAAACCAAGGCTGCCATACTAATATAGACCTGAAACAAACATGTTTATTTTTGTAGTGGTGTTGCTTAATTAGCACTTTTTAGGCATAGGCCAGCTTGGGTAGCATCTAATTATATTCAAATTTTTTAAGGGGAATTTTTCAAGATATGCACTCAAGATTGTACTAGTTGCAATTTCTTACCATCTGGCAATCAAGAAAACTACAAACAGAACCAGAAAGGATTGCAACCACTTGCTTTAACCTATTTTAAAATTAATTTTATGCAGAAGTGTTACACAAATTGAATTTCTGTGCTTATCAGTCTAGTCACAGAGTCACTCCTGTGAAGGTTACTGCTTTTAGGTTTTCAGTTTTGCAAAATAAAAATGGCAAGTTTTTATCAACAGTTTCTGTGATAATTCCTCTGATGTAAATTCTCCTATTAAAAGGTGTTCCTAATTTTTTTAACATCCGGAGGTGCCATTTCCAAACGTCTGGGGATGAGTTACCTTGCAGTAAGGAAGCCTGAAACTCACTCACTGTTCAATATCCACAAAGTACAATGCAAGTAAAAAAATACTAGTGAGGTGAGGGACTTGTGCAATGGTAAGAACTTATTTACTGCACATAGGGTGTGATTAGTTTTAGCACAGATTCAGTATCATTGAAAAGTAGTTAAGTACTCTAATGTAATGCCCAAAGTTCATTAAATACCTCAAAAATTCCAAGGGAATCCACAGTACAGCCTTAGACATTCGACCTCAACCATGCACCAGCAGAAGAGACAGAAAGCACCCCCTATCATTATAACAGGTCAGTTATCACTTATGTGACTGTCCCCCTACCATGTGGGAAGTGCTGCGGCATCACTGCTGCATGGTCATAAGTTTTCCCACCGCTGTTCTCTGGCAGGCATGTTGCCAGGAATTTGCTAAGTAGGAGGCGAAGCCTGTAAACAAACTACCTAAGCATAGCACCACCATAGGTTGGCGCAAAGCGTACAAGAAAATTCTGGCCAAAAATGCCTCCCACATTCGCTGGAAAAGGCACTTCCCAGGCCTTGTAAGCTGCATCTACACATTTTCTACATTAAAATATCATGAGTATCTAGCGATATCATAAAAAATCATTAAAAAATACAAAAAAAAATGCTCGCCCCCCCCCCCTCCAGTTTTGCACCTGTTCTCTGGCAAGGATTTGGTGGCATAAACATTGTGACTTTTCAGAAGGAATGTATAATTTGTAATCCCAGCGTAGTCAGAAAACCCCTTATGTGTGGGACATCATTTCTGTCAGTCTCTTTACTTACCCCCTGGAAGTGGTCAAAAGGCCAAAAGTCCTCATGGCCCAAAAAGTCAGGTCTCACCCTGACTACCTCTAGTAAGTAAAGCCACTGTTTTGTCGATGTCACATGTTTCTCGTACAAGCATTCAGTCCAAACTCACTGTGTAGAAGCATCAATAAAAGCATTGTTTTTTTTTGCATTCTAATTCTTTACGGTACTGTATGTTTCCCTTTCCAGTCGTGAGTTTCATCATGCAGATTGCAATCACATTAATGTGAATACATTACTCATTTTATAAACTCTCTTACGGCTCTACGAACGAGTAGGAGGACGTAGTCTTCTGGTATACTAAGTTGCAAAGCTTTGTTAGCATCCACACTCATCGCTAAGTTGTAACTATGACGAATCTAAACAGGATTAGAGACGTCATCGCAACTGGGTTTTTTGACTGGCATCAATTAGAGGACGAAGAATTCTTACTTTTATACAACATAAACAAACCGAGAAATCTTGACTTTCAGTATGAAAATGACGTACGCTACCAATTTAGGTAAGTTAAAATGCCAAATTCTGGAATAAGGCCACACCCAAAGTAAGCAGGATTTACAAAATGGTGAAATTTTTTATCTGAAGACAGTTACTTTCCTTAGCTTAGCACGAAATCATTCGTAAAATGGCTTACCAGATATGCACTGTTGTTGTTTGTCACGTCTATTTTGTCAGCAGCTTGCATGCCACATGAACAAAATGATGTACGTTTGCATGCAGCTAACTTGCAAAAATTTAACGTCACAGAGACACGCACGTATGGACGAGGGAAATTACCATGGCAACCCCTGTACCGTCCTGTTTTTAGACCGAACGTTAAATCGGTTGACGACCGTTCTGAAAATCAACAGGACGGAGTGATGTTTGCTTCTGTCCACGCGCAGTCCAGTTTTTCGCTGCGCGTTCCGACTTCTTTGTCTACCGTCCTGAAATCGAAAACTCGCTATAGACCATATGCATATGATGTCACAATGGAGAAAGTGCTCCCTCTTTTGGAGGAAAATGGAGGAGAAGCGTGTATCTTTGCAAGTTACACCAATACATGCAGACAGCTGATTTATCAACCAATCGTATAAGCGCGTAAGTCTACTACACGTGCGACGAAATCCACACCGTTCGTGCACGTGTGCTTCATTGTTTTCACCCAAAATGACGTCAGTGTGATGTCAATGTATAAGGTCTATAGAGTGATTTCAGTCACGTGACTTCAACCAACTAGACGCAATTTTGAAGGGCAAGATCGCGCTCCTTTTTTTGAATGGCAAGCGTCCATTGTGTCACAGTCGTATCTATGGTTATGCCGTGCGCGTGAGCTGTAAATTCGCTTACTGCGTGTGTGTTTTGCCCTTCAGTGCCTGAGAATCCATTGCGCGTGACGTCACATGAAATCCCTCTATAGAGGTTCTTCACGTGACGTCAGCGCGTTTCATTTTAGCATACTGGCCGTCACTGCTCATGCGCAAAAGGTGTGTTATCGATACGCGCGCACGAAAAGACCTTAGTTACAATTGTTGTTCTATGGACGCCTGGCCGTCAAAAGACGGAGACGCGCAACGCAGTGACGTCGGTGAAGAACCTTTATTATAGAGCTTATGCATATGACGTCACGCTTGCCTCCAATGGAGGCAAGCGTGTATCATTGCAACTTACCCCTGCAAATGCAGACAGCTGATTCGTGTATCGGTCGGATACGCGCGTAGTATTCTACTGTCGCGTGCGAAGTCTACGTCGTGCGTGCGCTGTGCTTCACTGTTTTGGCGCCAAAATGACGTCGCATGACGTCAATGCATAAGCTCTATAAGCATAGATTCCAAACTCTTATAGACCTTATGCACATGATGTCACAAGGGAGAAAGTGTTCCCTCCTTTGGAGGAAAATGTAGGAAAAGGGCGTATCCTTGCAAGTTAGACCGATAAATGCAGACAGCTGATTTGTCGACCAATCGTATACGTGCGTAAGTCTACTACACGTGCGGCGAAATCCACACCGTGCACGTGTGCTTTATTGTTTTCACCCAAAATGACGTCAGTGTGATGTCAATGCATAAGGTCTATAGAGGCTTTGCAATTACGTCACGGGTTCGCCATGCTGAAGGACACTCATGCCAAGAACACATGAGTAGTATGCTGAACGCGCCGCACAGTGTGCCCTGTGGTATACGCGGTTTGTACACATTCCTTGGACACGCGCGTCGAGTGTGGTGTACTACGAAGTTACATGTACTCCAACATGGCTCCAGGGAGTATTATGACGTCATATGAAAAGCCTCCATGGAGGGATTTCATGTGACGTCACACGCGTATGATTCCAAGGCACTGAAGGGCAAAACATACACGCAGTAAGCGTATTAACAGCACACGCGTACGGCATAACCATAGATACTACTGTGACACAATGGACGCTTGCTATTTAAAAAAAGGAGCGCGATCTTGCCCTTGAAAGCAAAAAGACGCGCAGATCACGTGACGCGGTGAAACCCCTGCACTGTTATGGAAAATTGACTCCTCAAGGAGACGCAAATATCTGCGGCGGAAGTGTGAATTTGACATTCGCGTCGTTCTAATCGGCGATCATATCTGGGTACAAAAATAAGAACGCGTGACAGTAGAATACTACGCGCGTATCCGACCGATACACGAATCAGCTGTCTGCATTTGCAGGGGTAAGTTGCAATGATACACGCTTGCCTCCATTAGAGGCAAGCGTGACGTCATATGCATAAGCTCTGTACGTGCAGAATACATTTCTCTGTGTATTATCCGGAATACTTGTCGCACACCTTTGCGCGCTAGGGAAACAAACGCGCTACTTGATTTCCCGTTGTGAGTGCGTAAGAAATAAAACGCGCGTATGAAAGTTCATTACCTAAAGATACCATAGAAACTGACCAATGAATAAAGAGGCTTTTCATATGACGTCATAATACTCCCTGGCGCCATGTTGGAGTACATGTAACTTCGTAGTACACCACACTCGACGCGCTTGCTCAATGAATGTGTACAAACCGAGTATAGAGCTTATGCACGTGACGTCAGAGCGTTTCAATTTGGCTTACTGGATGGAACTGCCATACGTAGTAGGTGTGTTAAAGATACGCGCTCACGACAGCACCTTAGTAACAATTGTTGCACAATGTACGCCTGGATGGAAAAATAGAGAAACGTGACGTAGGTGCATAAGCTCTATACCACAGGGCACACTGTGCGGCGCGTTCAGCATACCACCGCACAAAACCGTGTGTTCTTGGCATGAGTGTCCTCCAGCATGGCGAATCCGTGACGTAATTGCAAAGCCTCTATAGGCGAATTTATGTCTATGAACTCTAAACCAGTCATTGTGCGTTCATGTTCAAGTGTACTTAGGCCTACGTGTAATGCCGTCAGGAAGAAGTAAACTTCTTGTAAGTGGAATTTTGTATTGAGGAGTGATACTTCTTACATTTACAATGTTTCGAAATAACAAGTATTAATACTTTTGTAAGACATTTCATTCCTCTCTCTGTACGTTGTCAAAACGACTGAACAGTGATCAGCACTTCCGCCCTGATATTTTGGGCTCCCTGGGGAGTCAACGCACCATGTTAAGTTTGGAATCTTTGCTCATAATATCTTTGGTCCCAAGAAAGTTTCTGTTGACTCCACGCACGTATTTTTGCGTAAAACTTTGCTCGAATAGTAGGCAGTAAAGTAGCCAAAAAGGAGGCTTCAAGAGATTTGTTGACAAAGTATTCTAAATATTAGACAACATACTCTCTTCTTTCACCTAACCAAAAAATTAGAATTCGCTAAAATATGGGCATTTTCCAGCCCTATATGATCAGCTCAAAAGAATTCAAAAAATAGCACCATTTTGCATCTAAGCAATTTTAAATTAACAAACATTTCTCAAAGGGAAGGGGGAAACCACTCAGTTGGAAAAAAAAAACATCTAGCCAGTCCTACTTTGGGTTAGGTTAGGTTAGATGAGGTTTAACGTCCCAGTTTCCAACCAATTGGTTCAAGTCGAGACGACCACGGCTTTTTTTCCAGTTGTGGCTCCTGGCTTGTTTTCCCTACTCCATTGTTTATGCTGAGCACCAAGCACAAAGGCAGTAGGTTCCATTTTTAAAGTCTTTGGTATAACCCGGCCAGGATTTGAACCCTAGACCTTCCGGCTGCAAGTCGGATGCTCTAACCACTTGACCACCTTCACATCCCCAAACATATGACCCTAGCTAAGGCTCTGCTTAATTCAAAGGGAAAGGAACAACCATTGTTTTTAGAATTATATGGAACTGAATGCTACACTAGTTCATGCAGAGAAGTTGGCAAAGGCCTATCCGAAATCCTAAAAAATAACTTAGATACAAATCATTCCCTTATAAAACTGTTGCTATTTTAAAAGATTTCAGCTTGCCTCTCTGAAAAGTAGAAGGAATTATTTCCCATTCCCTCTCCTTTCCTCCAGTGGTACCGCCAGTACCGCGTATTACATAAGTCAGTCATATGTCAGTTTTTTTTTTCATCAACTGAGGTAACAATTTATAAAATTTCCCTACGAAGGGAAGTCGTTTATTTCATCTTAAAGACACAGCGTAGAACAAAAACCAAGTTAACGTTAGGGGCTCTGTCTAAGGTGTTTTACCAAACTGTCTTTTTGATTGTGTTACAGCTACAAGTTTGTCATTGTGTATTACGCTGGAGTGCTGGACTATACATGAAACTTACTCTTTGCGTAACAGCTAGCTAACATTTAAACATCATTCGAGTAATTCCACATCAACCCTCATTGTTCTCTGAGACTTTGGGTTTATATTCATTCATACTTAGTTAAAATCCTCAACTTCTATTGGTTCATTACGGTCAGGTGACCGTGCATTTATTTTGGATAACCCACGGTAATTAAGAATGAAATCACCGGCGGATGAATACAATCCCGTACTATTTACACTGTTCTATATAGATCACCTATAGCTTCAGATATGGCTGGATTGACACACATAGCTGGCCTAGGTGAGCATGATATGATACATCCAGCGTTAGGTCTATGGTGTTACACTACTCACATCAAGGCCTACGAAAACGCTTCCATTTCTAAGAATCATTTTTGTTCCCAAATCTAACGTGAAACCCTTAGAGGCAAAGGATCCATATACGGTTATAATTCAAAGTCAAATAACCTAGGCCCAAGCCTCAGTAACATTACAACTTACATAAAGGTTCCTTGTCGAGCACTGAATCCTCGAACGAAATCAACGTTACTAACGTTACTGCTGTTAGAGCTGAGATCTCTAATATGTCCAAACTTTTCTCCAAATGTCCGTTTCAAATGATGTAACTGTTTATCTCCCCTAAATCAGTAGTTGAATCCTAGGCAAATTTCATCATTTGAAGTAACTTAAAAGCTCAAGAATACCTGAACAGGTCCATTAGGGTTTGAACAAATGACGAACAATTTTAAAAAGACCGCGCTACTTAAGCATACTAGTGGATATGTCACTGCCATAGAAATAAAAGTAAGGGAGAACGCTGACACAATGCATCCATGCATGTTTAACCGGTGAAGCCACAAATATGTGACGGCGCTTTCGTTGTACGGCAAAAGACCGGTTGATTGATGTCTCTCCGTACGTACAGTGTGCATTCTGCTGCAGAAGTTATAGATTATTTTATGCTTTTTTCGAAAGATTTGGAGTAATTTTCACACCAGAAATAAGTCATGGTGCCTTTAGTATTTTGTTTTATACTCCTAACTTGAAAACTTGTAGTTTCTTTGCCAATACTTGGGGCAAAAGCAATGACGTGATATTTGCATTACGCACAGGTGCTCTGTTGCCAGTACAGACTGGCCAAATCAATAGCTTCAGTCCAGATCGGCTGACGTCATTCTCCCTTACCTTTATTTCTATGGTCACTGCACATATCCGTATGTAGTATATACGTACGTCATACGTGCATGTGTTTATGTACACAGCATGTGCGCCCACAACGTACCATGCATGACAGGCCTAGTGAATATACTGTATGCAGTGCAAATGTACATGATACAAATGCAAGATTTCGTGGCTAAGGGTTGCCATGGAGTTATAATACCTCCAGTTACGTAACCAACTGTTAATTTTTTGTCCTTTTCGGCTGTTCAAGTCTTTAAAGAAGAGCATCATTTCTCAAATTTAGTCACATCGTCGTTATATTTCATGATTTATGAATATTTCATTGAATTCATTTTGTTTAATTGTAGACTACTTTATTAATTGCGCACGAATATTGTATTGAAAGGTTGTGAATACGTCACTCATCTTTCCTCGGGGTTTAGAGTTCAATAAAAATGTGGCTATCTGCAAACACAAATTTTCTTTCTTTTTAGTCTTTTTCCATCAAATTCTTGTTGTGTATGAATGAACAGGGTTAACCCTTTATTACATTGTCTTAAATATACACAAATGTTACGTTACAAAACACAGTAAAGTACTATAAAATGTCTGATGACTCATTTGAATATCTGTATATGTATCTAAGAGAATCAAGAAAGAATTGTCCAAAGTAACACCTGCCTGCTTAAAGAGGCCCATGTTTTGCGCGTCTAGAGCATCTTGTTAATGAAAACATGACGTTGGTTATGATTATCGTTAATAAAGTATACAAGAAAAATCAGTCTTCTTCGGGTAAGTCATATAAATATACTGTCTGTGTTCTGTGTGTAGCTACGACGAGTTTTTCTCCTTGACTTGTATCCACTACAGCAACAACATAAGCTCCACCATCCATCTTTCTCGTTGTGATTAGCTGACTGCCATCGAAATTATACTGTACGAGGTAGCATGTTTGCCCCCAAACCCCTGAGTATCTCCACAACATGCATACTAAACCGATTTTGTCCGTACACACCGACCATGGTTTCACGCCAACCAGATCTGGTTTCATGAACTCACCCACCACCCTGCACTCGTTCTCGTTCATGGTAGTAACATAAGCTTTCTCTCCCTTATCGTCACACACTAGTAGATGACCGTCATTGACAGTTATATCTCGTGTCCCTTTGATCATCTCTGGAAGTGTCAGGATGTGAAGGTAATTCAACTGGTCATCAAATACATACACATCTCTGCTTTCATTACTTCCCACCAAGATGTGATTGCTTACAGGATCAGTAGCTACACATTTTACACGCCTGCCTTTCGGCCAGCTGCTGATGACGTCATTGATGTTCCTCACATTGTATGAATCATCAACCATATCATAAACGCCAACTGTGTTTGGTTCACAAACTGTTGCCACTTTAGTTTGTGATAGGAAATCACACGTGTGTCGGGTTCTAACATATCCTGAAATTATATTTTTCTGCCGTATTACTTTACCATTCAAATCGATAACGATAATGAATGCCTCGTTCCCATCAGATCGGCATCCGCTCATGACAATATTACCCTCGCCACTGCTCGTCACACCATTGACGTAGTAATATGTATTACTCAAAGTGATTTTCGCTTCAATTTGTTCAGAAATTTTAAACGTACTTGACTTTCCAAAGGATAATTGCTTGTAATTGATTTTCACGTTAGACAATGTCTGTAATTCAGGAAAATCCTTTTTCAAATCTTTAATCAAATTATCAGCTGCAACTTGTACATCAGGGATACACAACGCAGCTGTCCAATCGTTTTCAGAGGCAATAATGCTTGACGCCAGGGCTTGAAGGTTCTTAAATCGTTTGCTAGTATTTTCAAAATATTCCATAATTGCTTCGATGTCTTTCAAGTTCTTATTTAGTTCTATTTTTATTGATTCTAACAATTGCTCTTTATCTCTGTTAAGGTGTTCAAGTTTGTTTATCAGCTGAGAAAGTTCTCTTTCTACGGAATTCTCTTGGTCTTTTAGAAGATTGCTACACTCAATCCTTTTTAGTTTGAAGAGTTCTTCATACTTTTTATTAACCATCTCGATTTCTTTTTCCTTTTCTTTTTGCAATGAATCAAATATTTGCTTTTCAGTATTTTGTTTTTCGAGTTTAATTTCCTCTCGCCTTTTCTCCACATCATCTATTTTCGTCATTGTTTCCTTGACTTTACATTTGTACTTTTTTAGTAAACTTTCTTCTTCACTTTTCACATTAGAAAGTAAATTTTCCTTTGCCTGTCCCGGAATAGTAAGATTTCTTTCTTTGTGAAGTTTTTCCACAGTTTCAAGCTTTTCGGCTAACATTTCTCTTTCAGACTTGGCCAGTGCTCTAACTTCATGAAGGTCATGTCCTTTGTGCTCACCAAGCATACACGCAATGCAAACCGGGAGATTATCACAAGTTTTACAATACAGTTCAGATACTTTCTCGGGGTGAGTAAGGCATCTAGGAGCATCCCGCATGGAAGCCAATTTCTCTATTGTGATGCTTTTTGATTCAATATCTTCAAGAGATAGCGTGTGCTTTTGATGGTCTTTCAGAAACTTATTTTTTACATGAAAATTATGACAGTCTTGACAAAGAAAGTCATTACACTTAAAGCAATACGCTGTTACTCTGAGTTGCTTTGAGCAACCATAACATTCGCGCATTTGGTCACTCCTAAGGGACTGTTGGATTTGTACGTATTCCACGAGGTTTTTCATGTAAAAATCTGTTTTGAATCCATCAACTCCATTTGTAGGGATTTGGATTTGTTCTCTACACTCAGGACACATAAATACATCACTGTGTGGTTGTATTAATGTGTTCAGGCAATCTTTGCAGTACCTATGAAGGCATGGTAGAAGCTTTTGTTCCCTAAGTTGCTCCAAACAGATGGAACAGAGGCAAAAATTGTCATCTATATCTTTCAAGGGTGATGCACTTGCCATTATACTAGAATAAGGTGCAGGCGGTTCTGTGAAAGAAAAAAGAGATAAAACACAACAATTACGTCATCCCCTCAAGTGATAGGGAAAGGCAAATTAAAGCAATACCGACTAAAGAAAATACAACGATGTGATTCAAACTAATTTCATTTTCTGGGTAAACCCAGTTTTAAAAAAGAAAAATTATACAATTGTTTAATAATTCCTTATGCTACAGTGTAAGACTGAGACAGACTAACGTTCTATAGAAAGCTAAACTGTTCGTATATCGCGCACTGGTTTGGGCATGTTGTTACTTTAATTCATACCAGGCTGTTCTCAGCTAGAACGAGGAAACCTTCCTGTTATCATTAGATAGAACGTCAAACTTTGCCCAAATTTCCTCTTTTAATTTAAAGAAAGGAGTACAGTTTCATCGTTCCTACTCATGCATTCTTTCCACAAGGTCCCATTGAAACTAATATGAGCCCTGGATGATATACAAGACTCTACTGACCAATCGAAATGGTTTTTATCCCCGTCGAACATACTGTGAGCGTATTCGAAAATGCCTCTAAACATACACAAATTAATAAATAAAATAATTACAGAAACACAAAATCAAGTGTTCTCAAAATATTTCCAGCTTCGATGCGGTAAATAAGCATTAAAAACATGATAAAGTATCCAGAATGTTGACCTCAACTTAAATTTTTCTGCTTTTTATCATTGTATGCTTGGTATACGCCTCGGCGGTATATCGTGCAGAGTTTAAACTTCAGTGATGTTTGCATTTATATTACCGTACACGCATAGGCGTAGGAACCGAGGGGGGCTGCGGGGATAAACCTCCCCAGGGCAAAAAGTATTCAAGGACGAAAACCCCTTATTTCTTCCCTCTGTACAAAAATGACAAAATTTTGCAGTAAGTTTCCTTAGGTTTTGTCCAATATATTGCACCAAATTGCATCTAAGGGCCCTGAAATATTAAAAATTTTCCAAAGAAAGAGGGGGACCCTCTAATCCCCTTCCCTTAGGACGACGGTCCGAAACAACGTTCAGCCCCCCAGTCGAGAACAGCTTCCTACGCCTATGCGTATATGTGCCTTAAACAGCCTAGAGCTTCAAAATCTAACACTTATATTATACAATTCATTTGACGTAATCAAATTTAAAAAAAAATGAATACCATAAAATAGAATTTAATGAAGATATATACTTAAAGTTACTATATTCGACCTCTGTAAAGATGTAACATTATTATGTATCACTTGCCACCTTTCACCCCTTCAAACATGTTTGTCAAATGGTTTAACCTTAGCATAATGTAGAGCTGTAACAAAGTCCATCTAACCCGATTTCAAGCCAATTCCGATTCCAGTGGTCACCACTGGGGCAGGTGCGTAGCCAGACATTGTAGGGAGGGGGAGGGGGAGAACTAGCTGCCAGAAGACGAACAATTTGTCGGGGGCGAGATATACTAAAATGCATTAAGCCAATGGTAATTTTGATCATCTGGGGCGAAACGTTTTCCAGGAGAGGAGGGGAGAGGAGGGGAGGGGGGGGGACTTCGCCTGGCTTGCATTTCGGGCGAATTCCTAGTCCAGTACCATCTGTTTCCTAGCCAAGTCCAATTCCAGCGTCCTCAGTTCCGGGCCAATTCCGAGTCCGGCCATTTGAAAATGTAGCATGTTATACAAATGGTTTAAATACTACTTTCAAATACACTTAACTCGAAACGTCAGCTTTGGAGTCAATTTCAGTCTGAACCAACATTTATCTAAGGAGGATATGTGTGATCATTCATGTAATAAGCTGAATGTGCTTAGCATTTTTGAAAAGTTCTTTGTAGTCTCGTCTGGATCGGCTCAAAGTCGGAAAAATTCGGATTTCGGGACCTCCCATTCGGGGCCAATCACAAATCCGACTCGTGTATGGAAGTGAATCCGAGTAAGGAATCGGGGGTTACAGCCCTGACATGTAATCATCGAAATATACCTGTCCTGAGTACTTGTTGAACTGATCATGTGAAAAACATTAGTTTAAATGAAGTGCATTCGTATTATGAATACATATGTATTCAGGTTCGTAGATTTTCCACGGAGGATGGGGGAGGAGTTGGGGTCTGGCCCAATCACATTTGGCATACGCGTTCAGGTTGCAGGAAAGTTTGTGTATTAACTGCATATGCGTAAGAGGAAGCAGGCTGAGGCAGAAACCCATCCAAAAAATGTCGATTTTCAGGGTACAATTTATGTCATTAGTGTCCGCCAATTACGCCCCGTTACACGATCATTTGATCCAAAACATTATCATACATTTGCATGACGATGCCAATGGATAAACGTACGATCTTGTGGACTGTTTTCCCAACAAATTTGAACAACGTTTAACGTTTATGAATATATTCAAACTTTAAGCTGCATGTTTCATCTTCCCAGCAAGTGTTCAAACATTTGTGTGACGATGTTCATGGACAAATGTATGATCGTGTAGACGGGCCCTAGCGAAAATTTCCGAGCAAACACCTTTCGCTCCTTCGGAATTGTCTTCTCCTACGCCTATGACTTACCAGTGCACGTGAGCATTAGCGGCTCGCCATAGGGGTACGGGGGCACTTCCCCCCCCCCCAAAGTTTGCAAAGCATGGTCTTCAGTCTTCCAAAAACATAAAACATGTAATTCGAGATGGTTTAAATAAAAAGTAGGCCTATTTCTTAATTTGGACGAAATCATCTCTTATATCTCACAAATGTCATATCTTATTAATGAATTTATATACTATTGCAAAATTCCTCCGTAATCGTCAAGTATGTATTTTGTGGTTATTTCAAGATTCAACTTAGGTTTATTGGGTCTTTCGACCACTGGTCATGTGAATTAATAGTATTCGAGTCGTCATGATTTCAATTTATTTTCAGGCTCGTATGCAGTTCAATGAGGGGATTCTAGTTTGTGATAAAGAAAAATGATAAAATGTCACACTATCTAAAAGGGAGCCATCATCACTTGGCACGTAGAATACTGAGGAATTTCTTTTGCTAAAAATGTCCCCTAAAACCATTGGCGGCAATGTAAGTTGTAAGTTGTTCCACGAGTCCCATGACATTGGTTTTATTGTATTTTCATGTGTCAAAAATTTTATTTTCCCAAAAAGGGTGAATAAGGAAACGTATATTTGGTAAATCACTGGCGCTCTATAACACCGATGATGCCCGGCGTGTGTGAAGATTATTGTAAAATGCGAGAATTTTTTAACTCAAAGCTGTATCTGTGTCTGATCAAACATTATTACTTGGCTGAAAGTTCTGAAGGCACACCCAGTCAGTGTTCAATTTAATATAGTAGAAGCAGTGCATAGGAGAACTCTGGGGGAAGAAGTCGTGTTTTGCAAGAATTTTTAACCGAGTTGCAAGAATGTTTTAAACCAGGGATGGGGAACCTCCGGTCTGCGAGACCATTTGGTCCGGCCCGCGAGGCAATTCATGAACCTAATTTCAGGAACACTTGAAATTCAATTTATAATAATTTTATCTACCATTTATCCGGTATAGGCTTAAAACGCTGCGTGATCCCGCTCCTGCATGGTGTAGTACTACACATGACAGGTTGCACAATGTAGCATGCATTGTAAAGCATGTCTTTACACATAAACCAAACTCATGGGAAACTGCGCGAAATTGATTTCGTTCGCACCGTATCAGTCCCGGTAAATTTCATGGGTTAGACACCCTCACTTTTCCTTGAGTGGGTTTAAAATTAAAGAGGTGAATAACTTTTTAAAGTCCAAGTATCATGACAGACGATAAGCATTCAGAATGTTAAATGGGTCTGATAAATAATGTCGGATACAATAATTTTTGCAAAACGAAAATTTGGCCAGTTTCTGGTGTTTTTTCTGTGAACAGGGATTTTCGGCTTTGTGGGGCCGATTGTCGTGCTTGCTCGGTAATACCAGACTATGACATCATAATTGGATAATCACAGTCGCGCACACGACCACCGTAAGCCATACACTGTATGCTGACTGCAACTGTACGCGTGCGCTTTATATGCGCGCCAGCCGCTAAAGGGAGCTTGCACGGAAAGTCAAAAGGTCAAATTCAATAGACGCGCGGTTGCTCTGGAGGACACTGCGCCACGCACCACATTACTTTAGTACACGACCTAGCGTACGCGTGTATGTGTTTGTCCTCCAGAACGCAGTTGCATTAATTGACTTTTGCACGTATGAAACCTCCCTAGTGTTTTAACGAAGTCACTGGACTGTGCGCCTCTTTCGTTTTGAAGGGCAAGCGTCTTTGTATAAACAGTCGCAATGAACTTATTATAGCGTTTTAAAGTGGTATGCGGTACGCGTGTGTTGTAAATATGCAATACTGCGTGTGTGCTTTACTCTTCACTGCATGGCAAACTGAGTCGCGTGACGTATCGGATCAAGCGTTCGATTACTGGTAGCGTCCTGCCATTACTATAAACGAACTTTTTATTCTGCCCATTATTTTCACTCTCCAATTTTTTAAGTTTCCGTCAGCCTCTGCTGTTAGAAGCTCTCTTAATAATTTTAATCGCGCACATTGGAATAGAAACGGGGGCACGGGAGAGCCCTCGACCAAACGAAATAGTGCGTGATCTGAACAAATGTCGCGCCTTATTACGTCATAATATAAAGTTTCGCACTCAAACTTAACGTAAATCATGTTCGTCTAGTGGGCTAGTTCACACCACTTATGACGTCACAAAAACTTTCGGAAGTTTTAGCGATTCGTATTTCTACTTCGGAGCAATTCGGAGGATCTGAGCAATTTTTCTCTTCAGTTGAATTAAATTTTAAATTAATGAAATATTTCATAATATATGAACGGTATCGAGAGCCGTGAGATGAACCATGATACCTTATCTTTAATGCAACGTGAAGATTGAACATTAATAAAGTGCCTTCAAAACGACACGCGTTTTCTTAGTTGCTTGTTTGCTATTATATATACTTCAGACATCACAAATGGACCTGCCATTAGTGCGAGCTAAGATATTTAAAACAAATGATTACGTTGTGATATTTGTAATCTGATTAGCTTCGCTCATCATAATGCCATTTACAGGGTGTAACGGTAATGCTGGAGTTAAATGCCCATAATTTTGCAGACACTTCCGAGCTTTCGGGGATCATTAGGTACACAACCTATTAGCGGTGTTGATTATCATCCACGACTAAAAGCAGTTTTACCCGGGCGTCCCTTGGCCAGATTAGCATAGTTATCTGTCTACAAACAGTTGCAACGGGCATGTAGCCTAAATGTATTGTGTTTCTCATAGGAGGAAAGGTTCCCTTCTTTTGTCAAAATTGACAGCGCCGTTGGCCCACGAGCGGTCTTATAACTGTCAAATGGCTCGTTATAGTCAAAAGGTTCTCCACCTCTGTACTAAAGTATACCGTTTTAGTTGATTTAAAATAAACAAACCAAAAAGTCAATCAAAGCTGTAGTGAGACTTTTGACAAGTGGCCTATTTGTATAGCCTATAGGATGAACTGTCGTTCTGTGTTTGGGGAATTCCCCTCTCCCTTTCAAATTTTTGTTTCGGAACGGTACTGAGATCCAAAACAGTGCATTATTTCATCGTTTTCAGGTGTCTTCATGTTGGAAATTTTCGTTAGTTTGAGAAAACAATCCAGAAAACCAACATGTTATGGCTTCTTGGCAAAGCTGAAACATAGGCTATTGTGACACAATGAAAGAAACAAGAAAATATTCAGAGGTGGAACTCATTTTATACCAATGTATCAAGCTGCTTTGCCTGTTTCCCGTACATTTTACTCCGCCCCTATGGAGTAGCGATTGGCAGATATGATTGTATTTATTTTTAAAGTCAGCTCATGACTGACTGCCTGGGATGGTTTTTGAAGAGCTTTTGAAAACTCAATGGAGCATCACTGTAATACAATTAATAATAACCATACTCCTTTTGTACTATTCGGAGCGGACCATTAGTATTGCCGGAAGGTCGTCCGAATCTCCCTAAATACGAACTTGAGTTTGTCCCCTTACCCCCAAACAAAATATCTTAGAGCCGCCTATGTAAATAGCATTAGGTATGCCATATCTGCAAAATAATCATAAATTTTAGGTAAGATCTATCATCTACTACACAAACATGAATATTTACCATAATTTACATGTATTTTCATGAACATAACGTATAGGCCTACGTATGTGGTAATATATCAGCATAAACCACGCCGCTTTATTTCAAGTAGGCTTGCAAGAAGTATATACCTGTTTTGGATTCTCTATTGTGTGTCCTCGGTACGTCCATAGTTAACAACCTTTTATAGGCATACACGCTAAGTGCTCTGAGTCCTTGTACAATTACTACAATATGACGTGTAGACTCACAATAAAGTATCAATTATGCTGTCTTCAGCTACCCTGAAGAGTTCGAATATTCAACTACTTTTAATACGTTTTCATCATTTTCAGACTCCCCAATAAACCTTTGCAGTACTTTTAAATGCCTTATGCACTCAGATATATTTAAGTTTCAATTACCTTTCAGTAAATGGCTAATGCAAGCAACTTCCACTGAGATAACAGCTAGGTTTGTCGTGAAGTATGTTTTGCCTTTCCCGAATTCTGTGGATTAAATGACTGTTTGTGGTAAATGTTTGCAAGCTGAATGTACACTGAACTGCACTTATTTATCATGTACACTTTCACTACACTAATGTGGTGGATTCGAAATATTTCATACGAGACGGTAGGCTATAAAAACATCACATGACTGTGCGTAATGCTTGCGAACCTGGAACTCCCAGAACCTATTTTAAGAATCGAGGTGGCATACAGCTTTCACATGCAACTACTTTAACCGACAGTTGAAGGCAAAGTCATTTGCCACAACGCGTGTCCCTTTACTTAGCTCAGGGACTGCCAAACTTTTGCTTTTTAATACTAGTTTATTCAAAAAGTGGTGAGACCTCACCTTCTATGGTCCGATTAAATCTCAGCTCATCCAAAGCATTTTTGAACATTTAAACCTTTGAACATCCACAAAATTGAATATCCCTCAGGTTCTCAGAGGATTCACCACTGAGCCCTACTTTCTCTTAAATCCTTTGATGGAAAATGAACCTGAAAGATTGAGATTAAGGATCAATCCAAATTTGGATTGAAATATTTAAATCGAATAAGATTTTCCACACCGTCCAGGAGGGGTCTAAGGGGAAGTTGTGTCCCCTTTTTGACTATTTGAGGGTCCTTAGATGGAATTTGGTGCAACATATTGTGCAAATGTTAAGACAAATTACTGAAAATACTTAACATTTTTAAAGATGGATCAGATAAGGGGTTTTCGTCCTTGAAAAGTGGGGGAGCATACGTCCAACTTTCCTTGCTTTCTACGCCTATGGAGGTTTGTGATAAAAACCGCTTTGAGTTCCTTTGTCTTCAGACACTACAACGTAGAACATTTCTTTGAGATTTCAACTTAATCATGAGTATGCACATGCAGGATCCGCTAAATAAGTAAGAAATGTATAAAAATTCAATTAAAGGCACAAAATACTGAGAACTAGTAGGATCGTTTTAGATCTTAAACTCGGTGTGTACAATTCTTCCCAATACCCCCCCCCCCCATCTTAAGGAATACCAGAAAATTACATGGTAGAACATTTAGAGTTACTCACTGTAGACTGCTATATTAAATGTAGCCAATGCTTCCACATTTGCATAGCAAACGCGAGTATGCGATATCCCTTTTGCATTCACATTGGCCTTTTTAATAGAAAAACAGTCGTTTTCATGGGTAAGCCTATAGTAAATAAGCAGGGTTGGGAAGTAACGAGTTACAAGTAACGCCGTTACTGTAACGAGTTACATTTTGTGTAACGGAACCCTGTAACGAGTTACATTTGCATTTCAGTAACGGAGCAAGTAACTAGTTACAATTCTGTGTAAAAGTAACTGTAACGGCGTTACATTTGGGTCCCGTTACTTTCCCGTTACAAATAGTCAAAATGACCACAAATTGCATTTTCTTTGAGCTAATAACAGAATAACAGAAAATTTTCAAATTGATGACACTTTGGTAGTAAAATGTAAAACTATTTTCGATATAGGCTATTTATCATTCATCGCTATTATCGACGTCGCCCTCACCGACATCAAATTTTATTCACGATTAGAATCAGAAGTTGATATTAGATGCACACGCTGCAGGCTTACAGGCCGGGCCACTTGATTGTCTATTGAACCAGGGAGTTGTCAAATAGCAACTCCCTGATTGAAATAAGTTTAAAATTGATCTGTATGTCAAAATACTTATTAGACAGATCAATGCTTATTATCCATGAGAACCGATTTGTGCGATTATTTGAAAAATACTGAACGGTCCTCTAAGGCTCAGCTGACTTTATGTATTCTAAGTAAAGTCAGCTGGGCCTTGGTTTACTCATATTGTTCCTTTAGAGGACACAGTGGGAGACAGTGTACCGTGAGAAAACGGGTTGGCCCATGGGGCATTCAAATACCAAGCTTACTTTTGAAAGTTTAATCATTGCCTCTTGAGACGTTAGGGCTGGACCCGTGTTCACCCTATCCGAGTCGGAGCTAACTGGCGATTCTAGATTCCCGAATCTTTCCGAGCATGGTACTACTCAGGATCCTCAAATTTCTGCCAGTTTTGATTCAAATGGCACCAATTCCGAGACCAGTCTTTTTGCCAATGTATATCATATCACACATACAGATGTTTTAATTCCTATCGTACATGTCCACCATTAATTAACAAAGTCATCGTTTGTACTCACTTCCATAGCCTGGCCTCCCTGAGTAATTTAGTTGATTGTATGTGACAATACCCTTAGATCTGTAACATTGTGCACAAATGGAACTTTAAACACTTTTAATGTAACTTTCATATTTGAGAACTCGGCTGGAATGAACTCCGAGTCCGAGTCCCAGTTACAATCAACATTCCGTAAAAATTTCGATTCCGGAACCTTCTATCCCGGGCAAATTTCCTAATCTAGAAAAAACGCTCTTGAGACCGGCATTAAGCTAACCGAATCCGGACTCTTGCGTTGGAGCCCAGTAAAATCTATACGGTGCCAAGCGTTGGTAAACACCGTGCAATCCATTTATGCATCTAATTTAACATGTATGGTATCTTTATGTGATGAAAATCAAAACGTATGGAATTTTAAGGCTATATCATATTCTTTTCAATGTCCGTAACTCCTTACACTGGAATAAATAGTACGGTTAATATAAAAAAACAGCAGAATATTGAAATGGTCAATGGCGTTAAAAGTATCCTAACAAAAGCTAATTGGAAAGAGAAGTGTCCGACTTAAAGCTTTACCCTATTGTAAAGGGAAAGTGAAATTATGTGCACATGATCTGCATGTATAAACCTGCATAGTAATCACCATTTCTATGCACTGTTTTTTTAATATCGACACAATGTGAAACTTGAAATTTTATGGGAAATATCCACTTAGCCCAACCTTAAGCGGTGAGGTTTTAAAATTTTACTGCTAACAATTGTATTCATCCTCTTATTATACCAATATTTATGCTTCTTGAGGGGTGGAAGAACTTTACTGCTGAAACAACGCTCTTCCCCTTTCCGGCATAGCCGCTAACCTCTCTAAATTAGCCGACTGTGTGATGGGAGTATAAAGATTTTCAACCCTCAAAGAAGTACTTTGGTAACTGGAAAAGTTTTGGTTATAACCATATTCCTCTAACAAATAGTTTGCGTAAGCTCCGACACAGTATCATGATTCGCTGCTTCATGTTGAGCATTAGGAGCCTCTGCGACAATGCCCATTGAAGATCAGCTAGCTTCATTGACTTTCTTTGGGGAACACCTAAGGATAACCGGCACAAATGAGGTGTCGGTCTCATGTGCCCCCGTCTTACTATCTAATTATGCCCCCCCTCCATTTCAGGTGCCGAGGTACCGTATATTCACCTTGAAGTAACGAGTTACTTTTGAAATGTAGCTAGTTACTTTTTAGTCAAAAGTAACTGTAACTAGTTACTTTTTCAACATTGTAACTAGTAACTGTAACGAGTTACAATTTTACGGAATTAACTGTAACTATAACGAGTTACTTTCAAAGCGTAACGGGAACAACCCTGTAAATAAGTTGATAAACTTTAGGTGAAATTATAAATGAGCTGTGTGTTATGATATTCTTTCAAACTTACCCGAAAAATTGGCCAGTATTGTGTCTCTCCAATCGTAGATTAAGTGAGACAGTCCAGGCTTGTTCTTCTCGAAACTGGCAGAACAGTTAAAGGTGACATTCTGTCCAACATTTGTTTCAGCTACCTTCGGGTTAATTTTGACGCGAGGTTGATATCTGAGAGGTATTACACTACAGGAAGGGGCACTGACCACACTACCGTTACCAAGGATACAGGTATAAGTCACGTCCTCGTCATTTTCAGTCAGTTTTATCGCTACTTTAAGGATGGTTTTGTAGTTGGAAGAATGTGCAACTGGTATTTGTGTTTGCGCCCTCGTCAGCCTCATTGTAGGGTAGTTACCATCAAAGCCGGAATCACAGGAAAGGATAACGGTTTGTCCAACCTTTTCAGGAGATAAAAAGGCAAAGAACAAGACAAAAGGCCTGACATAAATTTACCTGCAAGTCTTGCATACTCGGCTATGATTAACGTGGTATGCTAATATTCTTTTAATCACTGTTTTACCGATCAACTGCAGTCAATCAAGAATCAACAGGTATGCAAAATGACGTAACCGATCTTTACTGAGTTGCTATCAAGTTAGTATTAGTATAACCAGGGAGCTGTTAGGAAGGAGACACAACAATCAAATCTGTCTGACAATTAGTACTTGAAAATGATTTATTCCATTCATGTATCAAACTTTGATTGACAAGTCTCTTTGTTCATACTGTTCATCCCTGTTTACTTTCCTATTTTAATGATTATCTGCCCTTTTCACACCCAAATAATCCTGATCCAATACCCTTTGTTAAAACATGCTTTGATTTGAGGTTTGTTACCGACGGCGGTCAAGCTCTATTCAAGTTTATTAGCTAAACGACTGTCAATGAAAGTTTAGATAGGTAGATGAGGTTTCTAACCAATTGGTTTAAGCTGGGCCGGCCACGGCCTTTTTTCCTGTTGTGGCTCACTGGAAAGTTTAGATAGTGTACTTCCTTTGTGTCCCCACGAATCTGAAACGTCGTCTGCTTTAAGTATTGTTCAAGCCTAAATCATTTTACTCAGTTTTGGCAAATTTCCTCACCACTTGGAAACAAACTCGAAATGTAAGTTGTCTGGAAAGATTTCAATAAAGTTCACAGAAATGACAGTTATTGTGACCAACAATGACAAAAGTGTAAACCTTCATATGTTTGTGTGACGACTGGCAACGAAAAGTCAACTGTCTAATGTGAGGAGTAGATCTATTCATTGTAATTTTAACAATAGGTCACTAAATTCTAGTTGACCTGGTAATTGTGATAGGAATTTTGAGAAGAAAAGCAAGATTACCATCGGAAACGAACATTGCTATAGAACGTTGTGTCTCCTTCCTAACAGCTCCCTCTTGTAACGTACAAACTGTTTATGCATGGGTACAATTGGGACTGCCCAGGGAGGTATAGAGGTTTTTCACCTGACGTCAGCGCGTTTAACTGGCCGTCACTGCTCATGCGCAAAAGACTGCAGGATCTTAGTTACGATTGTTATACACTGGACGCCTGGCCGTCAAAATAGAGAGACGCGCGAACGCGGTGATGTCAGTGAAAAACCTCTATAAAGGGCCACTTGGGGATTCCGGGATGTTTAAAACTTTTGGATACACACCAAAATGTAAAGTTAATACCCGTCACTCCTGTTTGAGACTCCAAAGACCTACTAAATATTTCATAAAACTGGCATCTGTCAGCTAAAGAAGCAGGATGGAATTGTACCCTTAAAAAGACTAGCGAAACAACGTTAACTCGTACAGAGGCATCATTCTGATAAATATTAGAGAAAGCTACTCTCTATGTATGTAAATTGTGTTGTTTTGACTAAATAATTTTGAAAATGTGAGCAAAAGGTCTGCTTACTATAATGTAAGCTATTTTGACGCAGACCGTCATAACATTTCATTACAAGTATGCTTTCAACTGGGATACCCCTTTGCAAACATCAGTTAAAATATCACCATCCGAAGGTGCATATTTACTTACCTTTCCGTAGTCTACTATTGGTTTACTATTTCTTGACACAGAACATTTAGGATATCCGTTAGAGACTACCTGAAGAAAAGTCTGAGAAGCCATACTGTTGTCGTCACAGTAACATATGTAATATCCTGTATCTTCTGTTGACACGTTTTTATTTAGAAGGAAGGAAAGAGATTCAGTTCCATTGTTGTCAACATGAAATCGTCTTCTGAATCTACCTTTAATTTTTTCATTTCGGTATAAAAACTTTCCCTGCTTGTCGTACGTATTCGTAAAGTACTTCCAAGCCGTATCATAACTACTACAGACGCACTGTAACTGCACTGGATTTCCTTCGTATACCAAAAGAGTGGCAGTAACTAATGCTGATTCTTTTATTGTAGAATTCAGTAGCAAAATTAAGAAAGGAAACATTAACCAACAAGTATTCCTAGGTTTTGGATGACCCATTATTTACCAGTTATCCAATGAAATAAAGCTTCTAGCTCACACTTCGTATCGTATCTGTGTAATGTTCAATAATTTCTTTGTTTGCTTTGCTTGTCAGCATTTGTATACTTTTAATGACACTGTTGCTATCCAGCTGAAGTCTATGAACAAGAAAAATAAACTTAATTCCAAGAGAGACTCTTTTATATCTCATATCACACCAAGATTCGTAGTTGATGACTACAGTGCTTTGTTCATCGGTTGACGTACTTAAAAATGTTCTTAAACCTATGCACGTATTATTGGTGTCGTGAACAATTTTTTCGAAGTGACATTACGATTTTTTAACACAGGGCGAAATTCGCCTTGCTGCGCAGCAATCCACTTAAAACAGCTTACGATTTAATTTATTTCTTTGTCAATTCATTGACAGTTTCATTTTCGTTGACCAAGTGAACCGTGTTTTAAGGTAACAAGCAATAAACAAAGCAGACTTTATTGAAGAATGTTATATTTGTAAACTTATTACTGAATACATCCTTTGTCATGTTTGACAGTTCGTGTTGTTTCAATTGGATGTAGTTTTACTCACTGGGTGTCAGGTTTAATATATTTACTTAAAACTTAAATCAAGGTCAACAAACACCGAAAACAGATCATTTCGAAAGTACATAAGTGAATTTTTTATTCAATGACTTTAAACACCACGTAACTTTTGGTTTTGTGCGGGAAAGTTGCCAGCAGGTGTTATGTGTGATGCTCACATTGAAGGAGGAGCATTACTTTTATCAAAGCAAATTAAACAACAAAGTACATGTGACGCGGTTTTACATCAACGTTGGGGTTCCTTCTTCATTTTATCATCTGCTCCCGGGTTGGGACCTTTCACAATTTTCGCAAAAGAAGGGTTTAAGCTTAACTTTCTTTTGATATGTTAGAACGGTACTTAATCTAGACATCCAGGTTAAATATTCATTCCGTTCCTACTTGTGGTTGTCGAAATACTGGAAGATGAAATTTTCATGTTTTTAATCCACAGTAAGCACACGTGACTTCATAGTCTCACACTAATCAACATTGCTTTGTTTTGCCTTAGAATGTAGAACCAATTTTCTCCACTATAATTCCATACTTTTAAAATAAGAATGCATAAGAGGCATGGGAATTTTGCAACATGTGCATTCCCCCCATGGGAAACTCATGGTCCTATTTATTTAAAGGCCATAACAACGAATTAGAAAAAGAAAACAAAGCATTGTTTATCAATGTGAGAAGATGGCATGAACGTCTATAGCTTCTCAAAAGTGGGGAGGGGGCATGACCTCGACCAGAACTACCTCAAGATCGAATCGCAAAGCCCTAGAAGCAAGGGATCCTGGGATCACTTAAGGGCCCTGGAAAAATGAGGAGGTTAGGTTACATGTGGCGTATTCCGAGGCCTTTTCGAACGCTTCTTAATCCATTAAATTGCTGTTTCCACCATTTTCGCTTTTGATTTCACTGAATCAACTATTTCAAGCTATAGAATCAAACATTTTCTTCACTATTTTTTATTAGGGTTGTGGAAAAAAGTGTATTTGTGTGGAGAACAATCCCTACACTTTCAAAAGTGAAAGGACATGTTCCCTTTTCCCCCACCTGTCGACGCCCATGGAGGATGACGTCACCCCTTATATTCCCTTCAGGTTACAAATGTAGAAGCTTCGTCTGCTAACAGTTTGAGAACGACATATCCAGTTGGAATAAAAACTTCACTAGAAGTATGATCAAGTTAATCTGTCGCAATTTTTTCTTTAACCCTTCCTTTTCTTTGTCTGTCCAAGAACCTACACTTGAACTGTCTCATACACTAGGACAAAAACGATCTAGGTGTTATGCTTCATATTTGTAACTACTGTGCAGGTTATCATTAAAGAAGTATATTTTGTCGATAACTGTTTGTTTTGCTTCAAGCAAGGGGTACATATTCAAAGGGTCAAAGAAGTTCTTCTAATTTTGCATGTACATACTCATGATTAAGTTGAGTTGTTAAAGAGAAGTCCTACTTTGTAGTGTCTTTATAGGCATAGGAAGCAGGGTGAGGGGTCAAAGTCCCCAGTCAAAGGTTTGGAGCGGTGGAGTAGGGACCTATGCTTCCGCCTCCTTTTTCAAGGAGGAAAACCCCCTATCTGTACACTCTGTAAAATATATCAAATATTTTAGTAACTTTCTTTAAAATTTGCACAATATGTTGCACCAAATTGTATATAAGGACCTTCAAATATTCAAAAAGGGGACACCACTTCCCTTAGACCCCTCCCCAGGACGGTGACCCGAAACAACTGAGAACAGTTCCTATGCCTTTGAGATCCTTTCACGTTCAGGACCCAGAGACGTATGAACTAATTTGTAATTTTGACTGAAATATTCAATCTAATAAACGAAGAATGAATCTTACTCTATTTAAATTTTTCAATCCAGATTTGGACTGATCCTCAACCTCAATCATTTTGGCTCATTGAAACGGTTTAAGAGAAAGTAGGGCTTTTGCGGATGTTCAAAGGTTTAAATGTTCCAGAAATGCTTTGGATAAGCTATGCTTTAATCAGACCATAGAAGGTGAGGTCTCATCACTTTTTGAATTAACTAGTATTACATTAACCAGCGGCGTAGGAAGATGTTTGACATTGGGGGGGGGGGGGGAAGACCAGATGTGACTTCTCGACCTTGAATCCCCTTCCCACACTAAAACACATTTGCTCAATGTGATTCTTCCGATTTTAATTTGAGCAAAATAAAATATTCAAAGCAAAAGGAAACAAAAACAACACCATGCAGGAGTGATTTTTTGTTAAGGAGGCTCTGGAGGACTGGAGATTTTGTGGGGGCGACTCCCGTTTACTATCTAAGCGGAGTGACACCATAGGTTGGCGCGGAGCGTACCAAGAAAATTTTAGATTTGAATACGTCCCAGATCGCCGGAAATGGCACTTTTCAGGCTTGATAGCAGCCATCAAGATGTGCAATTTTGTGAAAAAATGTAAAGCTTGATTTGATTTTTTCTATAAAACACATTTCTGTGAGGACAGATTAGTTGAGCTGGCCTGGACTTGGGGTCCGAAGATTGGAGGTTTGAACCCCATTTACTATCTAAGCAAAGCGCCACCATAGGTTTACGTGGACGGAGCGTACCGAGAAAATCTGAGATTTTAATACATCCCAAGTCACCAGAAGTGGCGCTTGCCAGGATTTTTGAAGCCATCAAGATGTGTCCTTGTTGCGCAAATTTTGTAAAGTTTGATTTGAATTTAACACTTTAAGTCTGTTACAATCTATCCGACTTCATTCAGAATTGTTCAGCGTTGAGTTATCTCCCATGGATTTCAGTGGATTAGTTGGAACTGAGATTTTCTACAGCCAGAGTCTGTTAACTTATTATTAAGTTTAGTAGAGGTAGCCCCACGATTTGCCCGGCGAACGGCCAACGACCCGAAACTCCGACAGCCCCAATGCCGTCGAGTATTGGTGAGGTGGGATTTGAAGAAAGCCTGTGTACTAGCCTCCATTTCATTCGGGTCATATATTGCATAAAATTTGTATATACTAGAGAAGCTAAGTTCCGAGTTGATTAAATGTCTTTTCCGGAATCTAAACTGTAAAACTGTAAAGCGCGCCAAGCGCGCGGAAATTTTTCGGGTCATTTTTTTTACAAAAAACATAGGCTTATGTAATTACTAAAAACAATAAGAAAGAAAAACTGTAGGGGTTCTAGACCGTATAGGAGATAATATGCATTGTATCGAAACTACCTTGACTATCCGATGAAATAGCCAAATATTGCTCGGTGAGTCCTTCACCAACTGGCCGTACCGTATGACACACAAGAGAACAGTAGCTAGGCTTTGCAATATGGGATGAAATTTACGACCTCTACATAAACTGTGTACTTTTCCTACGTGTTATGGTAAGGGGAAAAGGAGTTGCCCTATCTAATGATGTAGAATGAAACTATTGAAGAAACCAGAACATCTCTCCTGCGCGCGTAGCGCGCCGAAAATTTTAGGTTTTTGTTAGAGAAATTGTCCTCTTAAGAGCAAGAATGGGTAAAACGAAACTGTAAACTGTCGCAATTATTGGGGGGGGGGACCAAAATGACATTTGGCCCTTTCAAAACATATTGGGAGGCCATGGCCCCCTTGTCCCCCCGTTCCAACGCCACTGTTAACAGTTTAACGAAACTAAGGAAAGACTGGAGGTGTCATGAAGACTGGTAAGGTCCACTGAATGGGAGACGGGGAGATATTCCAGAAAATCAGGATATTGTCAACACCGTTGGCTTTTTAGGTAAGCTTTCAGAGTAACCAAGTGGAAGTCACCAAGTGAGTTAAAATGTCTATTTAAAGACTGTGAACACATATCAAATCCCATAATCGGTTAAGAGGTTGTTGGGGACTGTGGATTAATGGAAATAGGCTATTGCATCGAAGGAAATATAAAAGTATTACCTCGTGTAATTTGTTTTTAGAAAGAAAGCAACTTCAAAGTTATTAGAGGTCAAAATATTCACATGCCATGCGAAAACATTTGAGCTAAGCAAAAAATTCCAAATTCGATGTCTTAAAACTTAGACTGTAAGTTGTACCCAATAGCAGATTTGTAACTAAGTCTTCTCCAGTCAAGTCCTAGGTCATTTTATTTTAAGTCAAGTCACAAGTCCTTTTCTTTCAAGTCAAGTAACAAGTCATCATTTTCATATTGAAAAATTAATACGCCTTTAAACCAAACTGCACTTCCTATAGTCTTAAGATGGAGATCACATGGTAAACCTCGAAAATGAAGTTTTGTAAAAAAAAAAGGTCGTGGATTGGCACGCTTTTGCTTTTGGAATATTTACGAAATGTATTATCTATTTACTGAAAAATATCCAAGCCACAACTTCTTAGTAAAATCAGTGGAACATCCAAGCTCAAAGTACTGGGATAGTTTTTATGTAAGGAGGATATTCTCCAAACATAACGCCCATCAATCATGTCGCAATTTTATTGGTACCCTGCGTAATGTGTCAAACTTTCTTTTCATGTTGTAATGTAAAAAGTTACCCAACAAATCATTATATGCTAAAAATTACACCGGAGAAGAATGTAGAAATATACCTTTTATATTCTTTAAAAGACTCAGTCATAAGGAATGAAACTATATTCTTGAATAATTTAATTACTGAATTGATTATGATTAACTGAATGTGATTTCTGACAATTCTCAAAAGCAGCATTAAGGATGTCATGATTTCCTCTGTTGTAGGAGGTGTCCGTGAACGTGTATGATAGGACGTACATCCCACGCAGAAATTTGAAAATTGTATGGTGTACACTAAGGTCCCTAAATGCCCAAAATGCCTCCCAAATTGACATCACAATAGGTCTATATCTTTGTGTTCTCATGTACTGCACTGATTTTGACTGAAGGTGTGCTATTTTCATGTTAAGAAAGTTTTTATTTACAGTAATTTGTCAACTAACTGTTTTTAGATACATTTACGAAGAATGATTATAATACAGTTTAAGAGTCACTTTTACGGTTATTGCCGGCGCTTGCAGTCTTGCAAGCACGTGGAGAGCCGACAGGATAGTTGGTGCCTGGAGTGGGTCTTTGCTTTGTGAATCAGTGAAGAATTGGGATCCTGGGAGAGAAGAATCCCCCGCTATGAATGTTGTGGTTTAGATGCAAAATGGTCAATCTACGGCAAAGCTTGGAACTGATCATAAAGTGAAAATTCTCATTATGTAATGAATGACTTTTATTTAAGGATTTGGTTAAGGGCCTGTGTTGACATCCCCTTTACACCCTTTGAAAAATTGTATTAGTCAGTTAGTTGCTTAGTTGCAAATTGGTGCTATCTTTGGCGAAGCCTTGAACTGATCATATGTTTAGAAGTTCTCATTTTGGCGGTGGCATGGCACCCCTCAAAGGTTGGTGCCTGGGATGAACTGCCTCCCCCGGATGACCGAGATCGCTCAGCCAAGGGCCTCTGGTGGGGGTCCAGCTCCTACACCCGGGAGCTCTGCGGTACTTGCATTATTTGTGACCAATACAATGTATTATATCTGCAAATGATATTTGATGCAGACTGACAGGACCTCAATTACCCCAGTTTTGAACATTTTGTACAATAACCTCGGACTATAGGCTTACCCTGGACTAACGGCCTGTCGGTTTGATGATGCAGTGGGATTGTGAACGGGGAATGAAAAATGAAAGGGGTTGGATGACATACTTTGTAACAATGCTATCTAATTGTAATTCTGATGGAAAGCTGCTTCTAATAGAACGAGTAGCCTAGTTCTCCATGTGTTTGGATAAAAAACATACTTAATTGGGGGAAAGAGGGGATAGAGGAAAGGTGGCACCCTCATTCCCTAGTGGAGCTGCAGTTTTCGGTGCAAATATAATTTTATGGGTACATGCAAAACAAGAATTTCAAGGCGCTTGACGCTCAGAAAATTTTTATACATTTACACTTTATGTTGAGAATGACTTAGTTTGTCACTGATAATGAAAAAATCAATACATGGCAATGATTCTTAATTTTCAATAGCTCTTTGGCTATTTTTTGTAGGCCCACGCCGAGATACTTTCTTCCTGAAACTAAGGAGAAAGACTGAAAGGTATCTCAGCTCTGGTCCCATATTGAGGATTCATCCTCCTTTTCTCCCGTTTGCTAAACCAATGCTGGATAATTTTTTGAGGACTCTGTGCCCTGTGGATCATTCGAACTGGTAGGTAACAAGTATAAGTTATTAAAACAGAGGTATTTTGGTGGAGTACAATTATGTAAACATAACGTTAAATAATCACTCCCAGACCGATTGCTTTAGTTTGGTTTTGCCTGTGCTAAAATTCTCATGTACGTGAATATTGTATTGTAGTGGTAGCTTGGCCATGGAAAACTTTGAATTCCACTTTGTTTGAGGCGTAACTTTTACTTCCAACACTTTTCAGTTGAGCTTGGACTAACAAAAAGAAGCATGAAATGACGAAAATGGAAGTTTGATCTCAAATTATTGGAAGCAATAATGAAAATTACAAAAAGTTCTTCTATCGTCTCTAAGGAAACACTGAATGTGAATGACCTGGGCAGACACCTCAACATTGTCAGAAATATATTTGTGTCGTTTTTAAAATTCTTAAGTAATTAAGACTATTTAAAAGACCTTTTAGGTTTAATCGCTTACGCTTCAAAGTTTTAAAACTTGGAGATGCACGGCTCAGCGGTAATTTATTTCTGCGCTTAAATAAAATACTTTATTTTTAAAGGACCTCCGTCTTCATGAAATAGTAAAACGGCCCTTTCTGAAGACTCTTTTTTGTTGGCAGCCTCGATAACCAAATATTGCGTTGGGGTTAACGGGGCGGCTAAGAAATTTTCCAGGGGCGAGATATGATAATAATATTAAGGTAATTGTAGTTTTCTCAAAATTTGTATAATCTAATGAGAGCGGCAAATTGACTACTGGTCTACTTTGTAGTGAGAGGGAGCTGCAACTCCCTGGTAGTAAGGAACGTAATCCCATCGAAAATGACTGGAACATCATAGCAATTATATTTTTCCTGTACAAAGATGCAAATAAGGTGATGTACAGTAACGGTGAAAGAATTGATTGCGCTTATATAGTATAAAATCTGGATGTCTTTTTGGCGTTCATAGGGAGAAAGAAGTCGCCCAAAGTTTATTTTAAAAGCACTGCTAAATCTTACAGACCTCTTCTTATTTCGGGCATAAGCCTATCTGCATAGGAGACGAGGTACACTAATTCAAATTGTGTGGACTGCAATTCCCCTTTAACAGTCAACTTAAGGCAGAGTTTGCTTTCTATTCCTTGTGCACTTCTGTGTACACTGAGAGTGACTTGTTAACTTCGTCGCCAAGTTTGTCTTCGTTAAACATTATTTTATGAAATGAACCTGTGGATACGGTTTTTTTACATGGAGAGTAGAGAGAGCTTGACTGTATATCGTAATTCCTCCTTCCTACCTCTTTGTTTACTTCCATATAGCCATCCCCGTTGTCAAACCACACTTTATCCAAAGGTTTTCCCTTTATTTCGTTGTCGTTAACCTCTGCGTACAGACTCTCCGTCTGTGGTGGGCACCCATTCTTCCCTCTGTTAACTTCAGTGTAAGTGACTCGCTTGCCTGAACTTTCTTCAAGTATCTGTGGGATTACTATTTTATCTGCACAAGACTTTTCAGACTTATTATCCACTTCTGCATATTCCAAGAATTCTTCCCTTGGTTTGATTGGTTTTATAGTTCTGCAATACAATTGATCGCTACACTTCACAACATCTTCAGGCGTTATGTCTTCGTACGTGACGTTGAAAGTAATTTTTGCATTGTCATTTGTGATGTGAATTCTTTTCCTGATCATAGCTAACACACACAAAGCTATCATAATAAAAAAATACAAAGACTGCAAGTAAACCAGTAAACAGAATTCTGGTATTAATATCAAAGCTGCCATGTAGTGCTTTTGTCTCTAACTCGGATATAGAAGTCAAAAATTTTGACAGAGTAAAATGGTTTTGAACGTCTGAAGTAGAACAAGTCTCCGTGCTGGCATCTGATGGTAGTCGAGTTGTGTCTATCGTGCATCCATTCACCATGAGCAGAGCTACAGCTTTGTCCTGTGCACCTGTCCGTGTTATAGCTCCTCTACAATACAGTACTGTGTTGTTATCAGAATCTTTTAAATCTAAAAGTTGAAGACTTCGGTTATCATTTCCCAAAACAAAGCGGCCTGTTTAAAGAGATAAATATCATGAGAGAAGAGAATACAGAAAATAAGTAAAGAATAAGTATAACTTCACTTGAAGAGACAAAACAGGAGATAGGATCGTGTTAGACCTATAACTCTGAATGTACGATATACTTCTCCCAAATACCGCCACCTTAACAAATAAAAAAATACGTGGAATAATATGTAGCGCTGCTCGCTGTAAACTACTATACTAAATGTACTTAATGCTTTCCAATCTTTCATATCAAACTCACAATGTTGAGGTTTTTTTTGTCTTCAGTATGGGATGACATTCTTGAATTCACCTCGGCCGTTTGTAAAGAAAACGATTTGTATTTGAAAAATCATTTGTCAATAAGTTGGTTAACTTAACGTTCAATTATCAATGAACTGTGTGTTATGTCATTCTTTCAAACTGACCTGAAAATTGATCCAGAATTGTGTCGTTCCAAGCGTAGATCAAATCAGACAGGCTCGGTTTGTTCTTCTCGAAACTGACAGAACAGTGAAAGGTAACGTTTTCCCCAACATACGTTTCCGCTACGTTCGGGTTAATGACGACGCGAGGTCGATATCTGAGAGGCAGTACACTGCAGGAAGGGGCACTGACCACACTACCGTTACCAAGGATACAGGTATAAGTCACGTCCTCGTCATTTTCAGTCAATTTCATATATACTTTATGGACGGTTCTGTGGTTGGAAGAATGTGCACCTGGTATTTGTGTTTCCTCCCCCGTCCATCTGATTGTAGGTTAGTTACTATCAAAGCCGGATTTACAAGTAAGGATAACGATTTGTTCAACCTTTCAGGAGATCAAAAGACAAAAAAAAAAAAAAAAAGGAAAAGGCCTGACATAAATTTATCTGCAAGTTTAAACCCGTCACTCCTGTTTGAGACTCCAAAGGCCTATTAAATATTTCATAAAACTACAGAAGCAGCATCGAATTGCACTCTTAAAATAAATAGACAAAGAAAGTTAATTCGTATGAGGCATCACTTTGAAAAAAAATAGAGAAAACTATTCTCTATGTAAGTAATTTCTGTTGTTTTGAGTAACAAATTTTGAGGATGTGGGCAAAAGGTCTACTTACTATAATGTAAGCTATTTTGACACAGACGGCCATAACATTTCGTTACAATCATGATTTCAACTGCGGTTTCGGGATACAAATTTGCAAACATCAATTAAAATGTTATCATTTGTTCATGCACATTAACTTACCTTTCCGTATTTTGCTATTGTTTTACTATTACTTGACCGCCCCACAGAACATTTAGGATATCCATTAGGAACTACCTGAATTAAAATCTTTGAAACCGTATTTTTGTCTTCACAGGAACACGTGTAATATCCTGTATCTTGTGTCGACACGTTTTCATTAATAAGGAAGGAATGAGATTCAGTTCCATTGTTGTCAACTAAAATCGTCCTCTGAATTTACCGATAATATTTTCATTATGGTATAGTAACTCTCCCAGGCTGTCATACATATTCTTATAGTACTTCCAAGTAGTTTTATAACTACTACAGACACACTGTAACTGAACTGGATATCCTTCGTACACCAAACTAGTGGCAGTAACTTGTTCTGATACTTTAATTGTAGAATTCTGCAGCAAAATTGAGAAAAGAACCATTTACCAATACGTATGCCATGGTTTCGGATGCGCCATG
This sequence comes from Holothuria leucospilota, assembly GCA_029531755.1. Taxonomy (NCBI): domain Eukaryota; kingdom Metazoa; phylum Echinodermata; class Holothuroidea; order Aspidochirotida; family Holothuriidae; genus Holothuria; species Holothuria leucospilota. The sequence goes on along the minus strand of CM055963.1, from coordinate 31,852,913 downwards.
GTTTATCAGTGATCCAATAAAATTAAGCTTCTAGCTCACACTTCGTATCAGTGTAATGTTCAATAATTCCTTTATTTGCTTTTCATGTCAGCATCCGTATACTTTAAATTAAACTGTTGCCACCCAGCTAAAGTTTGTATACAAGAAAAATGTACTAAATTCCAAGAGAGACTCCTAAACATCTCAAATTACACTTAACATCTCAAAATACACCAAGATTTGTAGTTGATGACTACAGTGCTTTTTTATTCATTGGTTGACGTACTTAAAAATGTTCTTAAACCTATGCAAGTATTATTAGTGACATAAACAACTTTTATCGAAGTGACGTTACCATTTTTAAGAGCGCGAAATAAGGTTGACTTCGCAGCAGCAGAATTTATTTCTTTGTCATTTTTTGACAGTTTCATTTTCGTTGACACAATTAACCCTGTTGTAAGGAAACTAGTAATAAACAAAGTAGACTTCATTAAAGAATGTTATTTTTTTAACTTATTACCGAACACATACTTTGTCATATTTGACGGTACATGTTGTTTCAATTGGATACAGTTATACCTGCTGTGTGTCAGGTTTAATATATTTATCAAAAATTTAAAACGAGGTCAACAAACACCGAATAAGATCATTTCGAAAGTACATTAGTGAATTGTTTATTCAATCACTTCAAACACCACGTAACTTTTGGTTTCGCGCGGGAAAGTTCCCAGAACTTGTTGTGTGTGATAATCGCATTGAAGGAGGAAGAGCATTGCTTTAACCAGGGACGTGTTAGGAAGGAGACCCAACAGTGTAAGACACTTTGAAGCAATGTTTGTTTCCGATGATAATCTTGCCTTTCTTTTCAAAATGTCTATGACAATTACCAGGATCGACTAGAATTTACTGTCTTATTGTTGGAAACACAGTGAATAGGTCTACTCCTTACATTGACCCAACTACCTTTTCGTTGCCAGTCGTCACACAAACAAATGGAATTTTACACTTTTGTCGTCCTTGGTCTCAAAAAAGGGCATTTCTGTTAACTTCATGGAACACTTTTCACACAGCTAATTATGTCGAGAATGTTTCTAAGTGACCGAGGAAATTTATTACAATTGGGAAAAATGATAAGGCTTGAACAGTACTTGAAGCAGTTGACGCATCAAATTTGTAGGGACACACAGCAAGTACATTAGTTAAACTTTCATTGACAGTCGTTTCGCTAAAAATCTTGATTGAAGCTTGTCCCTCGTCGGTAACAAACTTCAAATCAAAGCATCTTTTAACACAGGCAATTGTTTTAGAATTACTTCGGTGTGAAAGGAGCAGATCATCTTTAAGAAGGGGGAAATCAACAGAGCTTACAACAGGAAAAAGGAGACCTGTCAATCAAAGTTTGATACCTAAATGGGATTAAATCATTTTCAAGTACTTATTGTCTGAGAATTTTGGTTGTCTTGTCTCCTTCCTAACATCTCTCTGCTTTAATCAAAGCAAAACAAACAAGAAAGAACATGTGACGGGGTTTTAACATCATCGTTGGGGTTCCTTCTTCATTTTATTATCGGCTCCCCAGTTGAAACCTTTCACAATTTTCGCAAAAGAAGGGTTAAAGCTTAACTTTCTTTTGATATGTTAGAAGAGTACTTAATCTAGCCAGCCAAGTGATATTTATTCCGTTCCTATTAATGGTTCTCGAAAGATTTGCAGATAAAAGTTTCATATCTTTAATCCATAGTAAACTTGAAGCAAGCACACGTGACATCATAGTCTCACACTAATCAACATTGCTTTGTTTTTCTGTAGAATTTTGAACCAATTTCTCCACTATAATTTCAAACTTTCATAATAAGAATACATGAGAGGCATTGGGATTTTGAATCATTTGCATTTTCCCATAGACCCTTTTCCAATTAGCAATTACAAAGGATTATGGGATAGAGTTTTGGTATGGGTTGTTTTTGTCAATGGCATTTTACTGTGGACAAAAACGACGTACACCAAAACTATATCCCACAATCCTTTGTAATTCCTGTTTGGAAAAGGGTCTATGGAAAACTCATGGTCCTATTTATTTGAAGGTCGTAACAATGAATTAGAAAAGGAATACAAAACATTGTTTATCAATGTGAGAAAATGGCATGAACTTTAACAACTTCTTAAAAAATGTAGGGGTGGGGATGACCTTGACTAGCACAACCTCAAGCTCGAATCGCAAAGCCCTAGAAGCAAGCCTAGGGATCCTGGGATCACTAAAGGGACCCGGCAAAATGTGGAGGCTAGATGATATGTGGCGTAATCTGACTATGTGAGGCCTTTTCGAACGATTCCTGATCTATTAAATTGCTGTTTCCACCATTTTTGCCTTTGATTTCATTGAATCAACTATTGTAGGCTATGGAATCAAACATTTCCCTACTATTTTTATAAGGGTTGTGGAAAAAAGTGTGTGAATGTGAGGGGGGGGGGGGCAATCCCTACACGTTGAAAAGTGGAGGGACATGTTCCCCCGTCCCCACCCGTTGACGCCCATGGAGGATGACGTCACTTCTTTAAGTTCATGTGAGGGTGCAAATGTAGTAGCTTCGTCTGCTAACAGTTCGAGAACCACATTGATGCGTGGGGTTAGCTCCACCGGGGATCGAAAAATTCCACACAAGCATGAGATAGTTTCCAAGACGTAATAAATTCGATCAGTCCCGGATTTATTCCTCTAATTCTTTGGCAAATTAAGAGTATTTACACAGATTGGTGGAGATTCCAAATTGTACTAAAACGATCGATGAGAGCTACATAAACTCCTGGTAAATTGATGTGACGTACCACATAGTATACCGTCTACGACATTTAGAACGTATGACCAAGGTGTGCTCTTCCTAGCAGACGGTCTGCAACCATGGGCAAAACTTTCAATTGATCAAAACAGGGTAAATTTTTACTCCCAGAAAAGAGCTTAATTGCTAAATGCTGGGGCCTTTTACAGGGGTGTAAGGGGGGAATCTGTAGGCAAACTATCTAAGTGTAGCGACTTCATATTTTGGCCGAAATGCCTCTCAGATGGCTGAAAATGGCACTTCCCAGGCCTTATGAGTTGCATCTGATCATTTTCTATTTTGAAAGCTCATGTTCTGAAAATTTTCTAGCAATATCATAAAAAAGTTGATGTTACGTTTTCTTCAAGTTTTCGATTTTTTTTTGGGGGGGGGGCAAGTGCCCCCTTCCGGACGCCCATGTCTGCAACCAGTTTCTTCTGCAGGTCTATCCTAAAATGATGGGATAGGGGTAGAGGGCTGTGATTGGTCAGAAAGTTATCATGACCTTAAACTCACCAATGAGCGACCTGAGACCCAGAGGTTTGGAAATTATGCAAAGTGGTTATTGCACCATCACGTTGCAATTTTGAACACGTACAAAACAAAATGGCGATCTTTAATTGTTGAGGTTTACAATTGAGTATAGTATTGCCCTTGAGACAAACGTGCCGTCATAATATTACATGACAACATATCGAGGTGAAACGAAAATTTCACTATAATTTGTAGATCTAGTTTATCTGTCACAAATTTTTCCTTTAATCCTTCCTATAAAAGTTTGGTCTGTTCAAGAAGCCACAGTAATACTGTCTCATGCACTATGGGACAAACAAACGCTCTGAGCGTTATGTTCCGTATTTGCAACTAATGTGCATGTTTTCATTAAAGATGTATACTTTGTCGATAACTGTTGTACATGTTTCAAGCTAGGAGTACGTATTTAAGGGGTCAAAGAAGTCCTTGGGATCTTAATGTACATACTCATGATTAAGTTCGAATGTCGGTAGGCTCTCAATTGAAAAGATTTAAATTAGGAACTACAGTAATTTGTTATTTTGACTGAAATATTCAATCTAATAAATTGAGAATAAATCTTATTCGATTTGAATTTTGCAATCCAAATTTGGATTGGTCCTTAAACTCAGTCTTTAAGGTTGATTTTTCATGAAGGGATTTAAGAGACAGTAGGGCCTATAGATGTGAATTCTCTAGGAGACTGGTGGATATTCAATTTTGTGTATGTTCAAACTTGGTTTTGATGTTCCAGAAATGCTTTGGATTAGCAAAGTTTCATCTGGCCATAGACGGTCTCACCACTTCTTGAATGAACTAGTATTACTTTAACAGTGTAACCATAGTTAATGTACACATCCCTGGTTAGGAAACTTTACGTACACCCTGTAAACACCACGTACAAGCCAAGTAGCTATGCTGAGACGTGCTAGCCTGCTGTAAGCAGGCTATTGCTGAGTTTTATCATCTACAAGTATAATTCTTAGTATTTGCTTACCCTTATGTTAATGTACAGTATATACAGACGAAGTTTAATACAATACAATAGCCTGCCAACTTTCTAGCCAATCTCATTTCCGAGACAAAAATAACTTCATGATAATTAATGCACACGTCATCAGCGTTGGTAAGGGGTGGAGTCATCACGGGCGACCGGTTGCTCAAGGCTTCGCTACAGCAGACACTTGTATACACGTTATGCAGTGCAGTACGGCTATTACTGTATAGTCACTGGCTTAGCTGCTACCGTGTACATGTATACATATACAGCTAGCAAGGAACGTTGTCGTATTGTCCATGCGAGGTCCTACATACAGGCCACTGTTGACGCCTAACGTTAGGCTTGACTAGTGCAAGGATGAGCTCGGTTTTTTAGCCCATACATGATAATAACGTACCTTTGTAAGATGTCACCGATCTTCAGAAGTATTCGCATATGTGCATCGTCGCAGGCAGGCCGTTGATAAACATGAATAGTCAGTGCATGAACACCATGTGACCTTCTTATGAATAATAATTTATCCCGCATTTTGGGGATTCGCGTAAATGAAAACTGGACGAAAGTTTGCAGACTCTGTATAGAATATACACAGGTGGTGTATTATGATTTCTGAGAGAGCGCCATCTTTAAAAGGCTGCTACAGAGTCTGCTCCGCAGGCTAGAGACGTGCAGAAAAGTGCATCACGTGACATTGACCGTGCACACGATCGATCGAGTAGCGATATGGCTATATTGAGTGTTGTGTTGTTCAGTCATTCTTGGAAATAAATTCAAGGGTTGAAAGGGTTTCAGAAAGCTTCCGAATCAGTAAGTATTTGTGAACGTTCAAATAAAGGAAGAAAACCATGGCCCACAACCCCCACGTTTCTTGTTTTTTGAGTAGAATTAGACTACCGTACTCTGCAATTTTGCATTGATGTATAGCGTTATAGCTAAATACTATCACGTGTGAAAGTAAAAGGGAGGCGGTTCACCTATCTGACGTTACCAAGTAGGTTAACTGTTATATTTTTAGGGAAAATACCAAGTGATGATATACTTGATATAAGCACTGAATTCCACTCTTTAGGAAGGAAGTGAGTTGTTCGCAAATTGACACAGACCTGCCAACTTCTCCCCCGGTTTTACCGAGAGACTCCGGTAGTTCGCACGCCAACACCTCGCGGCAGTAAGATATGCATACAATACGGCGTACGGCGAGTAGCTGCAACGACTCGTAGAAATACCAGGGAGCTTCATTCATACACAAGTTGTAGCGAATAACGCGGCGTATACGACCGTACGATCGATTGAGTTGGCAATAAGGCTACATTTAGATGAAAATCTACCAATCTCCCTAATTTTCCACTAATCTTGCTATTTTATGCCCTGAAAAATTTAGATTTCCCTATTTTGGTCTGTTGACAATTGCGGAGGTTTTATCGCTAAAGTTGGTAATGTAGGCCCCTAGTATGTAGGCTACTAACTATAGTGGTAACTCTAGCCGCAACTACCGTTCGGCGTTTGGAGGTTTTAAGACTGAAAAGTAACAAAACCAAACTTTTACAAAAAAAATTTCATAATTACCGTTTGATAAAGGTTAACAAGTAGTGATACAGAAGTACTACTTCGGAGGTAGGTAGGTACGTAGTACTTCCATAGTGGTGTATGTCACGCCTTGCGCTACGAGTGCTAATCAACCAGCCTTGTGCACGGTTAGTGTCACGTGACTACTGAAAATCAGGATCTCAACATAGTGCAGTTCGCCGAGTTTCCCAACCAGGGATGTGTATATAAACTATGGTTTAAAGAAACCAAGGAAAAACTGGCGGTGTCATGAAGACTGGTGGGGTCCACTGAATGGGGGCCAGTGGCGTAGCCAGAGGGGGGCAGGGGGGAGGTCGCCCCCCACAAAGCCTCCGAAGGCCTCTGTCGGAAATTTCTAGTCTCTGTTGGAAATAAGTTAAAAACAGTTCATTTGAAGCACTTACAACACTTGTTATGTCTTTAAGCAGAATTACACATCGAAATGTGAACGAGAAAATCAAAAGTCGGACTCAAATTGCCAAATTGCCCGGAAAGCTAAAAAAAAAGGGGGGGGGGCCCAGATAGTAATCTGTCGGAAATCTTTTGCTTTTGCCCACCCCCACAAAAAATATCTAGCTACGCCACTGATGGGGGCAAGGGAAAGGGAGATGTCCCCGAAAATTAGGATACTGTCAACACCGTTAGCTTTTAAGAAGCTTTCTTTTAGAGTCACCAAGTAGAAATGAATGTGTCTGCAGTCTTTCCCTAGTAAGTCTCATGACATTCATGACACAAAGAATACCTCTGACATTGCTGATTATCACTCTGTGGAAGAGGATATAACAATATTTAAAAGGAAAGTTTTACACATTTTACATCTAAATGTTTGCAGCCTTCTGCCTATAAGTTAGATGAAATCAGAATCTTATAGCTATCAAATCAAAAGCCGCAATAATCGGTATAACTGAATCTTGGCTCAATGATTCTATTTCTGATAAAGAGGTGTTAATCGATAGCTAGTCTCAAATTCAGTGTGATAGGAACCGTTCTGGCGGTGACGTTTGCATGTATGTTCGGAATGACATTGCATTTACTCCCCGACTAGATTAAAACCACCCTAGCTGATCTCGAAACATCATGGGTTGAAATCTTCCTACCGAAATCAAAACCACTTTTGGTTGGAGTATGCTACGTCCACCCAGTTTAGCTGCCTTCTTTGTATCTTTGGAGGAACTCTGTTCCAAAGCCGACTCTTTTCGCAATTTCGAGTCTGTTATTATTGGGGATTTTATCTGTAATCTTTTGTACACAAATTCCACAGGGTCGATACATAAAGATTATAATAGATTCTGTGCTGATTCCAGCACATCATATCTGATCCCACTCGTGTCAAACCTCAAAGTCTTTGATTGATCTTATTCTCGTGTCTGACACTAACAATATTTGTCAAAGCAAGGTGTTACCTATTGCTTAAAGAGATTACTTTCTTACTTTTTGCACCAGGGAGATTCGAAAAGCACAGTTTGGTTCGGTCTATGAAAAATTTTGATAATGATTTATAGGAGAAACTTAGCTTAGCTAATTGGATCCTGTGACAATTTTGAGCAGGCCTGGTCTCTTTTTAAATCCACTTTTACTCATGTAATTGATCCGTTGCTCCTCTCAAGGAGATTAGAATAAAAAGTCTGCTCCCATAAATTTGTAGATACATGCTGAATATTACGAAACAAGGTCTTTCGTAATTTGGAATGTTCGCAGTTCAGGGAATTTCAAAGACCTCTTGAAAGCCCTGAAAGACTTGGGTGCTCCTTCCAAGAAAGTCAAATCCATGATCGGGCCCAGATAAGGCTTTCCAAATTTGGCCAGTGTGGGCCCTAAATAGGCCCCAATTGGGCTAACCGATCAAAACCAGTTGAGCCCCCAACTGGGCTAGCCCATCTGGGCTGTATTCGGGCCCAACTGGGCCCCTGCTGGGCTACATGCTGGGCTTATGCTGGGGCAAATCCGTGTTTGTCAGGTGTTCCCTCAACTGGGCTAGCCCAGCTGGGCTTGTCGGGCCCCAAACTGGGCTACCCCAGCTGAGGTCGGTCCCACTTGGGGGTTCAGCTGGGTTAGCAATGGAAAATGTGAGGTAACTTTCCTTCTACAGTACAAGCCTTAAAAGCTACCGGCATTGCTAATGCCAGCCACTTTCAAAGGTAGTAGGATATTACTGGAATGTTCAAATTTAGTTAAATAGTTTGGTTTGGCTATTATATATATTCAGTGACACTTGTTTGTTATTATTAAAGATTAAGAATGCAATTTCCTTCATGACATTTCAATTTCTCCTTCTTTATGTTGTATTGTAAAATTGAGAAACATGATTTTCTGCAAGAATTCACCATTGCCAGCTTCACTTTATTTCAATTAGACCTGCATTAAGTGATAAACACAAATTTTCTTTGAAAAATTTGGAATGCTCCATTAAGATGAAAGGTATATAAACCTGGTGTTCCAATAATATCACATTATTTTAAACAGATACTTTTCTCAAATTGTCTTTGCCAAAAATTCCCACATGTTTAGCAAAGAAAAAAAAAAAGATTTATGATAAAATTCCTAGGGCATACATTTTCTGAAGCAAAAAGACTTAATCACCTTAATGAAATTATATTTTGAAAATTTTCCTAATTGGGCCCATCTGGGCCCCAGTTAGGCCCCAGCTGGGCCAAACATATTGGGCTAGCCCAGCTTTAGCCAGGCTAGAGCCCATTAAAACAAAATAAACTTCGAAGATGAACTTAATTTTAAATACGCATGCCTACCTTTAACCTAAAAGCGCCAATGCTACAAAAAGTTAACAATAGGAACTTTAGAAGAGTGAAATACCATTCATACATGAATGTGTTTCCCCAGCTGGGCCCCAACCGGTTCCTGTTTGGGCTCCTCTGGTTTGGGAAACCCATCAATATGAGTTTAAACACTTTTTTTTTATTTGAGCCCAATTGGGCCCCGATGAGGGCCCTAAACTACTAAGCCCAAGAAAAAAAATGTATTTATTCCTTTTGTTTAAAAGCTAACTAACTTCATAAAATAAAAAAGAAACAATTTTCATTTCAATACAATGTTTCACAACTGAGTTTAAACCCTATTATTTATTTGAGCCCAATTGGGCCCCGATGAGGGCCCTAATAAAAGCCCACCGTTAACCCAAGCCCACTTAAGCCCAAGCAGCCCAGGTAAAACCCAGTTGGGCCCCAATTGGGCTTGTTTGCTGGGTTAAAAGCCACCGGACTCGGGGGTATTCCCTCCACATTTAAGAGTTATGGTGCTGCTCATATTCCCTCCCCCTTAGCCCAGTCTATTATTACTCTTTGTTCCATGGTGTAGGTCCTACGGATCTAATTGCGAGAGTTCTTTCTTTGTAAAAAAGGGGAGGCAGGACTAAAAAGGAGAATCACCGTCCTATTTCTATTTTGAGCACTGTGTCCAAGATCCTTGAAAAGGTCGTTTTTAATCAAATTACTAGTGAGTATTTTAACATTTTCTACTATTTTGTATGCTTTTCAATCTGGCTTCAGACAGGGATAATCAACTGATAGTACTCTGAAATATATTACCGATTTTATGAGATGGATAAAGGTAGTCTCGTTGGGATGGTGTTAATTGATCTTCAAAAAGCTTTTGATATTGTACCGTAAGATCCTCTTGAGTAAACTTAAGGCTTGTGGTACTGGTTCATACAGTTTTAAATGGTCCACTTCCAATTTAACCGGTACCTAGTAATTGGTTGATATAAATTCACCAATCGATAATGGTGCCCCTCAAGGGTCGATTCTTGGGCTATTATTGGTTTCGATCTATGTTCATGATAATTCATTCGTTGTTTCCAGTAGACTACTTCTTTATGCTGATGACACCTCTCTTTTGTTTCTAGGAGGGATTCTAAAACCATCAAAAATATCCTGAGTCAAACGGTTTTTTTAAGACGAGACCTCCTTGGATCTTACAGTACTGTGCTCCATCAACAGGGAAACATGCGTGTTGATATTACTTACATAAGCCTTTTCTTATGTAGTGTTTTTCAGGAGGTAAGTTACGTGACAATTGAACCTCCCTTACTATCCATAGTTACCATTGAAAGAACATTCAGTTTAATGGTAATTTATAGTTGAAAAAAATTGCACCACGTGCTTCTTTATCTCTTAGAAATGTATACTGTTTACAAAACTAGTTATAAAATCCTTTTATATCAGTAGTTTAAGTGGTTTAAGTTTAACTGGTACGGTGTTATGAAAAAAGAAAAAAACAGAAAATTTGAGCTTCAGCCTTAAATTGAAAGCCATCTGAAGTGAAAATGAAATTCTTAAGCTGCACGAAGTTGGCCAACGAAGTAGCTTCGCGTCATAAATTCATTACTTACTTTAAGACTTAAATTATTTTAAGCATAGGTCACGATAATGAGGACACTGAACGAATTTGCATGAAACCATGGTACAAAGGCCTTCATATTAAAGAAACTTCAAGGTGCGTTGTGTTCTGCACTTCCAGTGCAAATGACATTTGTGACGAGGGATGGATTAATGACAGTAAGTGGGGAGGGATAGCAAACTTTTGAAGCGCCGTTAGCCGTAAAAAAAATCGAATTTCAGAATCCTGCAGATGTGATGCAGTACAATATTTATAGATTATATCTCAGAAATCGTTGTCTACTTGAGTAGTACGAAGCAACCGACCGTCTGGAAGGAAGTGAGGGTGGGGATAAATTTCCCCTTACCCATCGCAATCCCGCCACTTACAATAACGATGAACATGGCAACAATGTTCGATTACTACTTACAGTCCCCCGCTGATAAATTGATCTCATAAAGTGTAGGCCCCACTCCAGTAAAAAGCCTTAATTTGAATTCCCTCTTTTATTAATATTTCGTTTGCTTCTGGTTAAAAAAGCACCATAGGCCTACTTGCTGAGGGTTATGGGAGCCAGCAATGAAATTGGCTAATGGCAAGATGCTGTTCTAAAATATTTCAACTGCTTTCAATAGCTTAATTATTCTAAGAAGAAATATTAATTAGCTTCAAGCAATGATAATAATTTGTAATTGACATGTTACATATTATACCAGTATGTGGTAAACATATACAAACATGCATAGTAGTCCGTGTAAATTCTGACATTGTTTACATCTCACCTTTTCTCCTTCGTCCTTTCATTCCTTTCATATCGTTCCCGTTTCAGTTTCGTTTATTCATTTCTCCACGTTCTTATACCTTCTTTGCCCTGGTTGGGGCGTCGCTTACTGTATATGCACCTTGCTTTTATCACACCTTTAGTATAACTATGATAGTTACGAGAATACATTTTCAATTCAACTATTAGACTGTAGCTCTGAGGCATAGTGGGTGTTTGTTCATTTCAATAACCCTGCAGTCTCTTGTGCTCCAGATAAACATAAATGTTACATACAGTTATCTCTAAATGAAAAAATGTTATTGTTTACCGGCTATAACAAAACAAATATTCGTACATTTGCCATTATGCAATAAGATATGTAACAGCCGGTATCAGTATGTAAGTTTTAAACACTGAACTGCCCTGCTCCAAGCCTAGACCAGCAACTTTCTGTCTTGACTAATCCCCAACTCACCTCCACCTCAATCCTTGACTAAAACAGATAAAGAAGGTAAGTTATAATTACTCATCTCAAGTTACGAGAATAAGTTTTAACCTAAGTGCGGGTTATTGCTGATAGCATATGTTCCAGTCTCATGCCGAAAGAGTCATTAAAAGCTTATCATTCACAGACAGAACGGAGGGATACCTTTCTAAGCTCTCTTGCAGTCCTGAGATGCACTACTCTACCCTCAGAATTTCCATTTTATGTTTTATTTACTGTTGCATACACTGGAGAGGCTGCTAGCTACTTAAAAGACTATCGTAGAATGCGAATAAATGTTACGACCCCCCCCGAAGTTAATTCCCATGCCTTGAAGGAATAAAATTACAACTTCTCAAGCCAATGACTTTATTGATAAGTGATATAAGTTATTTGCCTCTCAGAAAGTCTCTTGTAACAAACCAACATAATAATCGTACTTGCTTTGAATTTTGAGTGTGTATTTTTCAAAAGTTTAGTTTGGTTTCATATGATTTGTATTTTTTATTTTGCGACTCTTACTAGTGTTTAAAGTAGTAAGCGAATAAATATATCTTACCGTTTGATGATTTCATTAATTATTAAATATCTGATTTTACAGTATGAGGCAGTATTTTTTTTTATTTATTTTTTTTTATTTTTTTTTTTGTATTTATATAATTTATACACTGTTTTCACATCAGCTACATAACAGTATAAACATAAATCTAGATTATTGTTTTAATTATTCGTGGTTTTCGCACCTTTTTGTGGTGGGCGCCCTCTATTGAGACCATCACTTTGCGCCCACCACAAAAAGGTGCGAAAACCAACCGTACGTAGTACTACTGTCACAATTTGAGTAGGCCATTTGCACTGGCAAATCACAGTGCAGAAACACAACGACCCCTTGCGATTTTCCCTTTCTCATGAGGCACCTTTGTACGCCAATGATTTTCAATACCCTAAAGTTTTCGTTTCAGTAAATGCTCATTATCGTGACCTATGGCATTATGTAATAATTAACAGCCTTGACGTAAATGACTTATATGGACAGGCGAAGCTACTACGTTGGCCAACTTAGTGACAGCTTATGACTTTCAACTTTACTTCAGATTGCTTTCAATTTGAAGCTGAAGCTCAAATTTTCTGTTATTTTCTTTTTTCATAACAGCGTACCAGTTAAATTTAAACCACTTAAACTGCTGATATAAAATTAATTTTTTAGTTTTGTAAACAGTATGCATTTCTTAGAAATAAATAATTACGTGATGCAAATTGTTTCAGATAAATTACCGTTAAACTGAATGTTCTTTCAATAGACCCTTTTCCAAATAAAAATTACAAAGGATTGTGGGATAAATCTTTTGTATGCATCGTTTTTGTCAATGGCATTTTACTGTGGTCAAAAACGGTGCACACCAAAACTGTATCCCACAATCCGTTGTGATTACTATTTGGAAAAGGGTCTATGGTAATTATGGATGGCTAGGAAGGTTTAATTGTCACGTAACTCACCTCCTGAAAAACATAAGAAAAGACTTTTGAAAATAATATTAACCCGCATGTTTGCTTGTTGATGCAACACAATTGTAAGGTCCAAAGAGGTCTCGTCTTAGAAAAAAACCGTTTGACTGAGGATATTTTCAGTAGTTTTAAAATCCTCTTCGGGGACCAGAAGAGTAGTGTGATCAACATAAGAAGAAGTCTACTAGAAACAACAGAATAAATATCATTGACATAGATGGAAACCAATAACGGCCCAAGAATCGACCCTTGAGGGGCACCATTATCGATTCGTGAAAGACTGGACATGTTACCATTTATATCAACCAACTGCTGTGTTCCGGTCAAATAGGAAGTGAACCATTTAATACTGGATGAACCAATACCACAAGCCTTAAGTTTACTCAACAGGATCTTAATGGTTTACAGTATCAAAAGCTTTTTGAAGATCTAATAACCTTATCTCAACGAGGTTTCCTTTATCCATCTCAGATCGTATAAAAGTGGTAAGATAAATCAGAGTATTATCAGTTGAATATTCCTATCTGAAGCCAGATTGAAAAGCATACAAAATAGTAGAAGTGTTAAAGTACGTACTAACCTGATTGAAAACGACCTTTTCAAGGATCTTGGACACAGGGCTCAAAATAGAAATACGACGGTGATTCTCCTTTTTACTCCTGTCTCCCTTTTTGTGCAAAGGAAGAACTCTGGAACCACACCATGAAACAAAGATAGATTAATAATAGGCTATGGCCGGGTTAAGGGAGAGGAAATATGAGCAGCACCATAACTCCTAAATGTGGAAGGGATAACATTGAGTCCAATAGCTTTTAAAGGACTCGGTTCAAATTAGTTTTCTTAACTTCGTCCTCACTCACAGTTGAAATATTAAGAAGGACTGACGAACAAGGGAAAATGGTGGCATGCAGCCTAGAGGCATATCATTATACAGACGGACGATGATGACAATGTATTTACCAAAGAAGAAGCCACTGAGATAAAATACTCACTGAACTTCTCAGTGACATCAAATGAGTACACTACACTGGCGTAGACAGGGGCACAAGGGGACCATAGCCCCGTGTTCATCCCAACCCCAATTTTTTTTAAATGATCCCAAAAGGCGTTTTAGCTATAGATTTCTGTAAGGGTAGGGGTGAGGTGTCTTTTCGACAGAGTGATGGATCTATTGTAACCATTTTCTATCACAAATGATACTCAAACTATCAGAATACCCCAAATCTTTCGCAAACTATCAAAATTTTTGCGCGCTCCGAGCGCTTCAAACCTTAACTCAGTAATATCCTTGTTATCAATAATTTCCGGCAGAAACCCCAGCAGAAGCACAGCAACAAAAGTTGAAAGCTGTTTACGAATTCTCAGGTAAAAGACTGGCTTTGCAATTGGCAAATAGGTTTGTTTGGGAATTGAAAGTGTCTCGATGCAGAGCTTGAATGCAGGTTTTGTCATGGTTATCTTATTTAATGAAAAATTTCCGCGCGCTTCGCCCGCATTTGTCACGGTTTTCACTCCATCTCATGATCATTATTAAGGTTATAATACATGCAACTGTTCTGATGACAACACTTTTCCCGTAAAACAGAAGTACATCTCCAATATCTGTAGAGGCCTATGGGATCTTTCAATCTAATTTGTAGCATGATGTAGGAGGTTGAAAGTACGTATTTGCCGTTATACATTTTTCACAATTTTTTACCGAGCGCTTCGCGCGCAGCCATTACCGGCATAGGTGGTGATTGTTAATACACTTACGATGAAAACAACGATCTGAAACGCGCTTTTTAGTCCTTAACCCTTTTTGCTTTACCTTTCAGGGAGGTCTAATATCACCTCTCTACACCTATACTTTCCCTACCATTCCCCATTACTGGAAGCTGGCCGAATGGATTTTCGTTCAAACTTAGTAAAAATACGATAGTTGTAAAGTGCTCGGCATCATACTCTATAGTATCATTTGAATGCCAGGTAATAATCATCATATCAGTGTCCCATTTTATGTAATTAATCCAGAGCTTCCAGAAGGCACTGTACCGGTGTCTGCCAACCTTAGATACCTGCCAGTTTTTATAATGCAAAATGAAGCAAAGGAAAATTTTAGTAATAGTCCGAGAATATTTTGTGTGGACCCCACGCACGTATTTTTACGTAAAAACTTTCCCCGAATAGAAGGCATTAAAGTAGCCCAAAGGGGGGGCTTTAGGAGGTTTGTTGACAACATACCCTTCTCTAAGACAACATACTCTCCTCTTCCACCTATCCAAAAATTAGAATTCACTAAATATGGATATTTTTCAGCCATATATGATCAGTTTCAAAAATATCCCAAAGGTAGCACAATTTTGCATCTATAGCAACCTTAAATTAACAAAAATTTCACAAGGGGGAGGGGAGACCCCTCCCCTGAACGGCATCTTTATGTAGTGACAAAAGGATTCCACACTGCTGTATACCATCGAAGGGACGCACAAAAAAGTAAAATTTGCCCCGACTTGGGGTGGAGAACTGGGGTGGCATTACGACGTCATCTGTTCTGCCCCCAATCACCAAACCCTGACGATGCCACTGCGAGCATTACGCGACTCTTCGCGCAAAACAGCCCCTTTTTATGAGTTATTGTAGTCACGCGTGTATGCAGCAACATATTTGACCCTCCCCGGCTCGGCACTCGGCCTCTGTATGCTCCTTCGCTTAGTTGATCCTTGTTGAATAACCCTGGCTACGCCATTGGTACACTATCATTATCATCAGTTAAACAAAATGTAACACTGGATTTGACCTTCCTGGAAAGAGCACCCGAATTTTTCAGGATCTTCCAGAGGTCTTGAGAATTCCCTGAACTGTCATTAACTTTACTCAAGAATAGGAAGTTTGGCCTTCTTGACCATTTTTGAACTTTAAAAGGTAAGTCTTTTCAAATTGCGAAAGGCTTTGTTTCGTAGTCGGATAACTCAGTATTTCTCAAAAAATCCATGGGACAGACTTTTTTATTCTAATCTTCTTGAGAGGAGCAACGGAATCAATTACCTCAGTGAAAGTGGATTTAAGAAGAAACCAGGCCTGCTCAGCATTGTCACAGGATATGACATCCATCCAATTAGATGAGCTAAGTTTCTCCTATAAAGCATTACCAAAATTTTTCATAGACCCAGTTTTCACAGTTTCGTGATTACCAAATTTTGTTTTTTTTTAATCTTGCTAGTGCAAAAAGTAAGAAAGTTATCACTTAAACCAATAGGTAACACCCCGGTTTGACAAATATTGTTAGTGTCAGACACTAGAATAAGATCAATCAAAGACTTTGAGGCGGGTGACACGGGTGGGATCAGATATGATGTGCTGGAATCAGCACAGAATCTATTATAATCTTTATGTTACGGCCATGAAGAATTTGTGTCCAAAAGAATACAGTTAAAATCCCCAATAATAAAAGACTCGAGAATGCAAAAAGAGTCTGCTTGGAACAGAGTTCATCCAAAGATAAAAAGAAGGTAGCCAAACTGGGTGGAACATTCTCTAACCAAAAAGGGTTTAGATTTCAGTAGGAAGACTTCAACCCACGATATTTCGAGATCAGGGTGGATTAAATACAGTCGGGGATTAAATGCAATGTCGCTCCGAATATACATGCAAACTTCACCGCCAGAACTGTTCCTATCACACTGAATAAGAGAATAGTAATCGAATTACGTACACCTTATTATCAGAAATAGAATCATCGAGCCAACATTCATTTATGCTGACTATTGCGGCTTTTGAGTTGATAGCTGTAAGATTCTGATTTCATCTAACTTAGGCAGAAGTTTGCGAACATTAAGATGTTAAAACTGCTTCACATGTTTTTTGTTGTTTGATTTGCTTTGATTGAAGTAATGCTCTCTCTCCTTCAATGTGAGCATCACACATAACACCTACTAGGAACTTTCCCGGGCGAAACCAAAAGTTACGTGGTTTTTGAAGTTATTGAATAAACAATTCACTAATGTACTTTCGAAATGATCCCTTTCGGTGTTTGTTGACCTCGTTCTAAATTTTTGATAAATATATTTAACTTGACACACAGCAAGTAAAATTATATCCAATTGAAACAGCATGAACTGTCAAACATGGCAAAAAATATACCGGTATTCGGTATTAAGTTACCTTACAACACGGTACATTGGCTCAACGAAAAAAAAAATGAAACTGTCAATGAATTGACAAAGATATAAATTACATCGTATGTTGTTTTAAGCGGACTGCTGCTACGCAGTCAGGCTAATTTCGCCCTGTTAAAATATCGTAACGTCACTTAGAAGAAAATGTTCCTGTCGCTGATAATACGTGCATAGGTTTAAGAGCATTTTAAGTAATGAACAAAGCACTGTAGTTATCAACTACAAATCTTGGTGTGATATGAGATGTTAAAAAGTCTGTCTTGGAATTAATTCCATTTTTCTTGTTAAGTAACTTGAGCTGCATTGCAACAGTCTCAGTGAAAATATACAAATGCTGACAAGCAAAGCAAACAAAGGAATTATTGAATATTACACTGATTCGATACGCAGTGTGAGCTAGAAGCTAATTTCATTGGATCACTGGTAAATAATGGCGCATCCGAAACCTAGGCATACGTATTGGTTAATGTTTCTTTTCTCAACTTTGCTGCAGAATTCAACAATAAAAGTATCAGCACAAGTTACTGCTACTAGTTTAGTTTACGAAGGATATCCAGTACAGTTACAGTGTGCCTGTAGTGGTTATAATACTACCTGGAAGTATTTTCCGAATACGGACGACAGGCAGGGAGAGTTACTATATCGTAATGAGAATATTATCGGTAGATTCAACGGAAGATTTAATGTTGACAACAATGAAACTGAATTTCTTTCCTTCCTTAAAAATGAACATGTGTCAGTGCAAGATACAGGATATTACACATGTTACTGTGACGACAAAAATACGGTTTCCCAGACTTTACTTCAAGTAGTCCCTAACGGATACCCTAAATGTTCTGTGTCAAGTAATAGTACAATAGTAGAATACGGAAAGGTAAGTAAATGTGCATGAGCAGATGATAACATTTTAATTGATGTTTGCAAAGGGGCATCCCGGAAACGCAGTTGAAATCATGGTTGTAATGAAATGTTATGACCGTCTGCGTCAAAATAGCTTACATTACAGTAAGTAGACCTTTTGCTCACATCCTCAAAATTAATTAGTCAAACAGCACAAATTACTTACATAGAGCATAGTTTTCTCTAATTTTTATCAAATGATGCCTCATACGACTTAACTTTGTTTGTCTAGTTTGTTTTAGAGTGCAATTCAATGCTGCTTCTATGGCTGATAAATGCCACTTTTATGAAATATTTAATAGGTCTTTGGAGTCTCAAACAGGAGTGACAGGTATAAACTTTTCATGTTGGTGTGTATCCATAACTTTTAAACACCCCGGAATCCCCCAGTGGCCCTGTATACCTCCCCGGACAGTCCCAATTGTGCCCATGCATAAACAGTTTGTACATTGTAGTGCTAACTCGATAGCAACCCAGAAAGATCCGTTGCGTCATTTTGCATACATTCTAAAACGGTCGGTCCAAATTTGAACCGACCGGGGTCGGAGGGGCAACTAACCAAAATCTGTTCAGACATTTGACTAGACTTGGTTCACCTTAAACCAACTTGGTTCAATTTTGAACCAAATCCTGTCAAATATTTCAGCAGATTCCGGTTATTTGCCCCTTCGACCCCGATTGGTTCAAATTTGAACCGACCGTTCTTAGAGTGTACCTGTTGAATCTTGACTGACGGCAGTTGATCAATAAAACAATGATTAAAAGAATATTTGGAGACCACGTTAATCATAGCCGAAGTATACAAGGCTTGCAGATAAATTTATGTTAGATCTTTTCGTCACCTTCTTCTTTTTGCCTTTTTATCTCCTGAAAGGTTGGACAAACCGTTATCCTTTCCTGTGATTCCGGCTTTGATAGTAACTACCCTACAATGAGGTGGACGAGGGAGGAAACACAAATACCAGATGCACATTCTTCTAACCACATAACCGTCCTTAAAGTAGCTATAGAGTTGACTGAAAGTGACGAGGACGTGACTTATACTTGTATCCTTGGTAACGGTAGTGTGGCCAGTTCCCCATCCTGCAGTGTAATACCTCTCAGATATCAACTTCGTGTCAACATTAATCCGAAATTAACAATAAAGAATGTTGGAGAGAACGTCACCTTTAACTGTTCTGTCAGTTTTGAGAGGAACAAACCGGGACTGTCTCACTTGATCTACGATTGGAACGACACAATTCTGGCCAAGTTTTCAGGTAAGTTTGAAAGAATATAACACACAGCTCATTTATAATTGCACCTACAGTTCCTCAACTTACTTACTATAGGCCTACCCATGAAAACAACTGTTTTTTCTATTAAAAAGGCCAACGTGAATGCAAAAGTGCTATCGCATACTCACGTTTGCTATGAAAAATGTGAAAGCATTCACTGCATTTAGCAGTCTACAGTGAGACAACCCTAAATATTCTACCATGTAATTTTTTAGTAGTCCTTAAAGAAAGAATTAGTTGAAAGAATTGTACACACAAAGTTTTAGGTCTAAAACGTTCCTTCTATAATAGTTCTTAGTATTTTGTGCCTTTAAGATATTTTTTATGCATTCTAACTTATTTAGCTGTATTGTACTATATTCTCTTCTTTTATGATAGTTTGTATTTTTTACACAGGCCGTTTTGTTTTGGATAATGAAAACAGAAGTCTTCAACTTTTAGATTTAAAATATTCTGATGACTTGACGAAATTGCAGTGTAGAGTCACCATACGACGGACAGGGGCACAGGACAAAGCTGTAGCTCTGCTCAGAGTGAATAAAACCGAGAGGAGCACGACGACACCTCCACTTGAAACATATACAAGTACTCAAAACTATTCTACTCCGTTTAATTATACCCATTCCACTCCGGTAACACTTTACACCCCTCCGTCTGAACTAGCGGCGACAGCTACGTTAGGAAATGCTTTTTATATTTACCTTGGGATATCTCTAATTATTGTCTTCGTAGGTGTGATTATATTAAGTGTATATACACTGCATAAAACACGAATAAACTCTAGAAGTAGAATTAAAACACGTGTTTTATCGGTCGAGTACGAAGAAATAAAACCTAAAACTGCCATTAGGTCCAAGTCAAATGGTCAAATAGTCTGCGGAATAGTTGGGCCAGTTGAAGGGAAACGCTCCTCTCAATACGAAGAGGTGTCGGACTATGAACTGAACAATGTAACTTTCTGCGGCACAGACATGATAAACTCCGAAAAATGTGGACGAAACTTAGGTGTACAAAAGGAAGATACTGCAGCTAACAGGACGGAGGGGAGAGACGAGCTGATAAAATCAGACAGTCTCTACGCACAAGTTGACGAAACTAAATTCACAGAAATTTCACAAACATTAAGTTACTCAAGTGACCCAAATAGCAGTAGTGCCAGAGGAGGCGAAAAAACTAGAGATACCGCTCCAGTGTATGCAACAGTAAATAAAACATAAGATGGAAAATCTGACGGAAGACTAGTTTATTTCATGACTCGGAGGGAGCCTATATAGAAAGGTATCACTCGGTTCTAGCTATGAATGATAAGCATAAAATAAGTGTTTTGACATGAACTTGCAATGGAACATGTCATAAGTAATAACCCAGCGTTAGTTTAATACTAATTCTCTTATGATGAGTAATAAACGTACCTTCTGTACCTATTTAATTTAAGGCTTGGAGCTTGGAGCGGTGTTAGGTTAGGTTAGATGAGGTTTAACGGCCCAGTTTCCAACCAATTGGTTCAAGTCGAGCCCGCCACGGCCTTTTTTCAAGTTGTGGCTCACTGGCTTGTTTTCCCTTACTCCATTGCTTATGCGGAGCATCACGCACAACGGCAGTAGGTTCCATTTTTAAAGTCTTTGGTATGATTCGACCTGGGAATCGAACCCGGACCTCCCGCGTGTGAGGCGGATGCTCTACCACTAGACCAAACACGCGGTCGGCTTGGAGAGGGGGGGGGGGACGATAGCTAGGTCTAGGATTCGGGTAGGGGAGCTTAGTCTAGGCTTGGGGCCCCCGGCTGTTCAGTGTTTAAAATTTACATTATGCAGCTACCAACTGTTAGATATTTTAGCGTGTTTGCGTGCAAAATGGAAAATGTACAAGTATCCATTTTATTATGGACGGTCACTAATGACATTTTTACATGGAGACAGAAGTGTATGTAACGTTTATGTTGATCTGACTTCCGAGAGACTGCAGGTTTACCGAAATGAACAAACACCCACAATGTCTGAGGGTTAAAGTTTTTAGTTAAACTAAGTATTCTCGTAGCAATAGAAGTGTAATAGTGTAATAAAATTAAGGTGCGTGTCCTATAAGTGAATAAAGGAAAGGGAAAATAAAAAAGGCAAGAGAGGACAAAAAAGAAAGGGTAAAATATGTAAACAGCTAAACATTCACAAGGCCCACTATTTGTCATGAATGTGTAGTTTTATTACATAATGGTATAAATTATAACCTGTAAATTGCAAATTATCATCAGTGTTTTGAAAGGAGTTAAGAGTTATTTCTACGTAGAATGCTTAAGCTATTTAAAAACAGTTGAAATAGTTTAGAACAAAACATCTTGCCGTTAGCCTATGTCTTTGCTGGCTCCCATACCTTTCAGTAACTAGGCTTATGGTGCTTGTTCAACCAGAAGCAAAGTAAACTTTTTTAAAATAGGAAAAGTGTTCAAAATTAAGGTTTCGTTTTACTGTATTGGACCTTTTTGAGATCACTTAATCAGCTGTGATGGTAAGTAATAATCGAGAATTGCTGCTATGTTCCTAGCTATTGCTAGTGACGGGATTGTGACGGACAAGGGGAAATTTATCCTCACCGCACTTCTTTCCACACCGCCGATTCCTTCGTACTACTCAAATAGACAACAATTTCTGAGAAATAACCTATAAATATTGTACTGTATTACATATGCAAGATTTTAAATTCCAAATTATTTTTAGGGGTCAGGGGGCTTCATAAGTTTGCTATCCCTTCCCACTTACTGACATTAATCCAACCCTCGTCACAGTTTTCATTTGCACTGGGGGTGCAGAACACAACGCACCTTGAAGTTTCCTTTCTATGAAGACCTTTGTACCATGATTTTCATGCAAATTTGTTCAGTGTTCTCATTATCGTGACCTATGCTTATAATAATTAAGACCTTTAAGTAATAATGACTTTATGACACGAAACTACTACTTCAGATGGCTTTCAATTTAACGCTGAAGCTGCAATTTGGGGTAATTTTCTTTTTTAATAACAGCGTACCACTTGATCTACTGATATAAAAAGATTGTCTAACTAGTTTTGTAAATAGTATGCATTTCGTAGAGATAAATAAGCAAGTGATGCAATTTGTTCCGGCTAAATTACCGTTAAACTGAATATTCTTTCAACGGTAATTATTGATAGTTAGGGAGGTTTAATTGTCACGTAACTCACCTATTGAAAAACACTACATAAAAAAGGCTTTTGAAAATATTATCAACACGCATGTTTCCTTGTTGATGGAACACAATTTCAAGGTCCAAAGAGGTCTCGTCTTAGAAAAAAAAACTTTTGAGTGAGGATATTTTCAATGGTTTTAGAATCCCTCTCGGAGACCCAAAGAGCGATGTCATCAGCATAAAGAAGTAGTCTACTGGAAACAACGGAATAAATATCATTAACATAGATCGTAAGCAGTAACGGTCCAAGAATCGACCCTTGAGGGACACCATTATCGATTGGTAAAAGACTGGGCATGTTACCATATCAACCAACTGTGTACCGGTTCAATATGAAGGGAACCATTTAATAATGGATGAACCAATACCACAAGCCTTTAGTTTACTCAAGAGGATCCCATGGTTTACAGCAGGGGTCGGCAAACTAGGGGTCGCGACCCTTTTGAAGGTCGCGAAAATATTTCGGAGGGTCGCGAAAAGGATTCCGGAGCGAAAACTTATTGCCAAATTTCTCATTAAAAATAAGCAATGGGAGTGATTCTAATCTAAGAACCAGTGCTCTGCTTTATTAGCTCTGTATAACCAAGTCAGATGAAATCCCTCTTACCGACCCGTCAATTTAAGGGCCACCAAGATCCCGGAGTAGAAAGTTGGGGCCACCAAGCAAAAAAAGTTTGGGGACCCCTGGTTTACAGTATCAGATATCTTTTTGAAGATCAAGTAACCTTATCTCAACGAGGTTTCCTTTATCCATCTCAGATCGTATAAAAGCGGTAAGATAAATCAGAGTAGTATCAGTTGAATTTCCCTGTCTGAAACCAGATTGAAAGACATACAAAATAGTAGAAGTGTTAAAATACTTACTAACTTGATTGAAAACGACCTTTTCAAGGATTTTGAACACAGTACTCAAAAAAGAAATAGGACGGCGATTCTCCTTTAGGCCTGTCTCCCCTTTTGTACAAAGGAAGAACTCTCGCAATTAGATCCGTAGGAACTATTTCATGGATCAAAGACAGATTAATAATAGGCTATGGGCTAAGGGGGTAGGAAATATGAACGGCACCATAACTCATAAATATGAATGGAATACCATCGAATCCATGGGTTTTAAAGGACTCAAGCCCAAATTAATTTCCTTAACTTCGTCCTCACTAAGAGCTGAAACATTAAAAAGGACTGACGAACAAGAAAAACGGTGGCATACAGCCTAGAGGCATTATAATCATACTGACCAGACGATGATGACTATTTACCAAAGAAGAAGCTACAGTAATAAAATACTCATTAAACTTTTCAGTGACTATTCGCTAGTCAAATGAATACACTATCATTGCCATCAGTTGAACAAACGGAAGCACTGAATTTGACCTACCTGGAAGAAGCACCCAAGTCTTTAAGGGCCTTCCAGAGACCAGAGGTCTTTAGAATTCCTTGAACTGTCATTAATTTTACTCAAAAATGGGAAGTTTTGGCCTTCTTGACCATTTTTGTTTAACTTAAAAATGTAAAACTTTGAAATTGTGGATGATCTGATCCAATTTTAAGTCTTTTCAAATTGCAAAAGGGTTTGTTTCTTAGTCGGATAGCTCACCATGTCTCGACAAATCCATGGGGCAGACTTTTGTTTGATTGTAATCTCCTTGAGAGGAGCAACGGAATCAATTACCTGAGTAAAAGTGGATTTAAAAAGAGACCAGGCTTACTCAACATTGTCACAGGATATGGCATCCATCCGATTAACAAAGTTTCTCCTATAAAGCATAATCAAAATCTTTCATAGACCGAACTTGCAGAGTTTCGTGATTACCAAATTTTGTTTCTTGAATCTTCCTAGTGCAAAAATTTAAAAAAGTGATCACTCAAACCAATAGGTAACACCCCGCTTTGACAAATATTGTTAGTGTCAGACACTAGAATAAGATCAATCAAAGACTATTTGAGGTGGGTGACACGGGTAGGATCAGATATGATGTGCTGAAATCGAACACAGAATCTATTACGATCTTTATGTTACGACCCTGCAGAACTTGTGTCCAAAAGAAAAAGAACAGTGCTTTGAGTGCCGGAACAGTAACTTTTCAAAAGCCACTGTGTTTTTCCACAAGAAGCAAAGTGCATATAAATATATGCACATGCTAATCTCTGATAAAGTAATGACGCCGTAAATATAAAAAATCCCCGTAAATTTTGGCTTAAGTATGAAATGCAATCTTGTTCCACCGTTAACAATTAAAGTCGGTTACTTGCAGGTGTTATTCCCCATGCTGCATGGTACAGTGCTGTGTAAACGCACGTACTGAAGTTTTACTACGAAACGCATAAAAACTTTTAGTTCAGTATGTCGTTTATTGCCCTACAAGAGAAGGTCATCTTGCGCCACCCCTTGTCTTGCGTGGTATGTTCCAAATGACCTCTTAACTATTCATTGATATTTCCTCCATTTTATTGTGTTTTAAGGGGGTTTTGTATTAATATTCCCTCCAAGCTAGCAACTAAGCACCGAAAATTGAAATGACTAAAAACAATTCTGACTGCTGATATCTCGCAACCAAAGTCAATGGATCCTAAAGGCCGGTTCATACTCCATTATAGCGCTATAAAGCTGTGTTTAAGGATGTTAGCTGGGTCTCGATATGCCGATGTAAAATTGATTCATACTTCAGTTTTCTCGCGTAGCTCAACTTTCGCAGTACTGCCATGCAATGCACAGTCTCCCAATACCTGCCTATGCAAAGGCCAAGTACAGTACATATGTGTATGCGGTTTGATCGGCTCTACGACAAAGTACACTATTGATTACCGTGATAATTTTAGGGAATAAAAGAAAATCCTGCCTTACTAACCTTTGTCTTAATTCGTGGGAAGCAATAACTGTTTCCCTCCATTCCTACAACTCTCACTGTCACAATCAGGCCGCCGATAGTCGCACGGAACCCGAATACATGTAATGAGCCGGTATCTGGAAAGGTCCGCCATTGTTGTCGAGTAGGATCGTGAGCTCGTTTCAAAAGGTCGTTCACCTACCAAGCAGCCAATCAGAAGCCGTTTCCTTTGCGATATCTCGAGAGCTTGCGAGAAAAGTTGAACAATGTTCAGCTCCAAGCGATGGCCGTGAATCGAACTGGCGGCAAAGATATTTTGACCATATATGGTTATTGATCGCTTTATCGCGCGAGAAATTTGGAAGTATGAACCGGCCTTAAGTGTTTGCTTTTCCTCGCAAGATCTTCCCTTTGACTTACTGTGTGGAATGATACTTGAATCAAGATTATGGCGAAGGATACGACTAGAACCGTCACGTGAATTTGCTGGGAGAAAATAACAACAGTATGTGCACTCATATGTTGGAGAACACACTCATTGCTTTGCTATTGCAATACACCGCAATGCAAAGGATGAATCAAGCAAAAACATTGCTTTACCGTGGAACTTTTTTGCTCTCACTCAAATCCCGCTTGCCTTGCTTGCTGTGCCTTCTGCATCAATTTTGAGTGTATTTTATCCTACAGTAGGTTTTGGGACACTGCAATGTTAGGTCTCAGGACAATGAAAGATTATTGGCGATAACTTTGTGCTTAAACAATAAGAACCAAAAGAAAATCAGGATATCCCACTGGCTAATCCCTGCTGCAGGCGAAAATTCACCCTCCCCAGGTAACGGTCAAGTCGTGCAGTCATACTACTCGAATACAGTAGACAGCAATGAAATTTGCACCTTTGCAGTTTGCACGTGTGCACGAACTGTAAGTATGTCGAGGTACTGTGCTCCCGAACAGTAAAATCTGATCCGGAACAGTATTTTTGGAAAGAGCGCTGTTCCGTGGAACAGCAGCGAAAAAATTAAATTTCGACCCCTGCTAAAAGGGGTTTTGATTCTGGTAGGAAGATTTCAACCCATGATGTTTCGAGATCAGGGTGGATTAAATCCAACCGGGGATTAAATGCAATGTCATTCCGAATATACATGCAAACTTCAACGGTTCCGAATAAGAGAATACTTATCGACTGACACCTCATTATCAGAAATAGAATCATCGAGCCAAGATTCAGTTCTACCGATAATTGCGGTTTTTGAGTTGATAGCTGATTCTGATTTCATCTAACGTAGGCAGAAGTTGCGAACATTTAGTTGTAAAATGTGTAAACCTTTCCCTTTGAATAAACACATATCCTCTTCCACAGAGTGATAATTAATCAGCAATGTATTCGTTGTGTCATGAATGTCATGAGATTGACTAGAGAAAGACTGAATACCCACTGATTTCACTTTGTGACTCTGAAAGACTACTTAAAAAGCTAACGGTGTTGAACACATCCTAAACTTTTGGGGACATCTCCTCTGCCCCCCCCCCCCCCATTCAGTGGACCCGACCAGTCTTCATGATACCTCCAGCTTTCCTTAGTTTCGTTAAACTGTTAATGTAATACTAGCTCATTCAAAAAGCGGTGAGACCTCACCTTCTTTTTTCATTCCACCTCGATATGTAGTCCTCGAACTGTTAGCAGACGAAGCTACTACATTTGCAGCTGAAGTGAACTTAAAGGGAATAAGCAGTCCCCTAAGTTGAATTAGTGTACCCCATCATCCTAATTCAGGAATGGCTCCTTTCAATCATGTGACAATATTTTTATTACTTATTTGCTAAATTAATGGAGAATAACTCCTTGGTTTACCTTTACTATTCAATATTTCTATAAAGAGACATAATGAAAAATACTTAAGAGCGAAAGAAGCGGAGATCTGTAAAGATTTAGCAGATTTTTGAAAATAAACTAGGGGCGACTGCTTTCTCACTTTAAAGGAGTGATGCCATCTTCAATGACGTCGACAGGTGGGGGTGTTGTGCACATGTCCCTAACCTTCTGAAAGTGTAGGAATTGCCCCCACTTTTTCCCAGAACCCTAATGAAGATAGTGGGCAAAATGTGTGATTCCAAAGCTTACAATAGTTGATTCCATGAAATCAAAGACGAAAATGGTGGAAACAGCAGTTTAAATCGATAAAAATCGTTAGGAAAGGCTTCATATTACACCACCTATCATCTAGCCTCCACATTTTCCAGAGCCCTGGATCCCTTGCTTCTAGGGCTTCGCGATTCGAGCTTGAGGTAGTTCTAGTCAGGTTCATGCCCCCTCCCACCACTTTTGATGAGCAATGGTTTGTTGTCTTTTTCTAATACGTTAAATCGGACCATGAGTTTCCCATGCAAAATTCGCATACCTCTCATGCATTCAAATTATGAAGGTATGAAATTACAGTCGAGAAATTCTACAGAAAAACAAAGCAATGTTGGTTAGTGTGAGACAATGATGTCAAGTTTGCTTGCTTCAAGTTCACTGTGGATTAAATTTATGAAAATTTTATCTGCTAGTAACTCGAGAACCGCAAATAGGAATTGAATGAAAAGATAACCTGGATGCTTAGATTAAGTTGTAACATATCAAAAGAAATTTAAGCTTAAACCTTTCTTTTGTGAGAATTTCAAACGAGGACGATGAAATGAAGAAGAAACCCGCGACTACTTCAGCACTGAAGCGATAATGTTAAAATACCGCATCACATATCATGTTCTCAGTTGTTTGGTTTCGCTTTGAAAAAAAATGTTCTTACAACACTTTGAAGGTACTTTCACTAATTGAAGTTAAAGTATGATATGTTCAACTAATTGGCCAATGGCTTATTTCGATTTCCGGAAAATCAATATAATAAAACTACTGTATATAAGATCGTTTTTTTTTTCGAAATTGTACCACAATGGTATTTCACTTTGTCTGCCGATTGTTAATTACAATTGACCTTCCAGTTGATCCAAAAGTGATTAATCTTTCTGATGGGTTTAATACAGTGATGGGCACGAAATCAGGCTTGTGGTACAGTTTTATCTTGTAGCAAATTCACAACCGGTAACATCTAAGGATATTCTTACTAATGTGAAGAGAAGCTGGTTTGCGAAATCAGAAAGTCCTTCCTGGTTACTGTGTACAGTAACATAGAGGGAAGGCAAACTGCAACCCGGAAAAAACCGAAGTAAAATCAGGACGACGGAAAAATGAAAACAAAAAGAAAAGGAAAGAAAGAGAAGGGGAAGGAAAAGGGACGGAGGAGAGGAAAAGAAAACTGGAAAATAAAAGGAGAGAAAAAGGAAAGGAAATGAAATTATAAGAATGGGGACTATTGTCGATGGGAGGGAAGGATGGAGAGAAGGAAATGGGCTTGATAAAGTAGAAGACTGGTTCAAATATCGATGGTACGAGTACTGAGACATACAGGGCAGGGGACGATGAGAAAGACGGAAGGGGGATGGGCCTGAGAAAGTGAAGAGACTGGGAGACCGGAACGGTGGCGAGGGATGAAGCAAGCAGCCTTTGCATGGAAAAGATAAAAGGATGAGGGAGCTAGAAAAGGGGAAGGGTGCGTTACAAGGCTCGGTCGGGAAGGACGGACCAGGAAGGAGGCAGACAAAGTTTAGGGAGAGAAAGATAAGAAAGGAAAGGAGGAATGAACAAATAATAAAGTGATACTGTGAATGTGGGAGAGAGGGAGGAGAGGTAGCTACGATCCCGATCTTAATTTTCCATCACTATCAAAAAGGGACGCTTTTAATCACTGTCCCTGTGAAGGTTTTCTTTAATTGGCACACAATGTGTGGAAAAGAGCCAGTTGCGTTGCTACGGAATGTGGTTTGGTGTCAGAACCCCAGTGAAAGAAAACTTAACAAGTAAAGTGAAATTAAGAGTGAGTTGAATATAACGGATACCTTTTGCAATGTACAATGAGGTAAGAAATTCATAATACTAAAAGGCTTTGTCGGCGCGCTTCTCGGTCAGTAATCGTATACGTAATTGTTGGCTATCGTTACTCCTGTTTACAGGAGAGTTTCAGCAGAATTTTGTCAAAGCCTCATGTATCACTCGTCTACCATCATCCATCCTCCCAGGTCCGGATTCAGGAGGTACCAAACCCATCTCCTCGCGGTAGAAAAAATTAATAAAATATTTGAAAAAGACAGCAAAAAAGGATAGGAAAGGAAAGGAGACGAGAGAAACCAAGAAAGATTTTAATGAATCGAAGAAAAGCAGTGCTTCGGTAGGCGAGCTATCTTAAAAGAGGGGATTTTATTTGACTTGCTTGTTTCATTATTGCTTCTTGTAAGAACACTCGAGTGCATTCATTCTTTCAAAGCCCCGTCCAGCCCCTACCATAATCCATCCTCCCCACCTACACTCACCCTATCCCGTGCACCATCAAATTGACCGACCGATAGTCCACTTTAGGTTATTATAAAAAAAAATGATCAAATTGTGATTCTGTAGTCTGTTTAGTACTCATCCAATTCCATTTGATATATTTAAATACTACGATTAGGTTCGTTGGGTCACAAGGTAAGCCCACACCCTAAAACATACATTAGCTCCACCCATATTTTGCCTTCTCAGTTGAGATAGAAAGTATTGTCTTATCTCACTGCACATAGATTTTAAACTTTTTCAGAGGACCTCCTGGTGTGGTCGCCTGTGGCAACAATCGTCCTAAGATCTTAATATAAAAAATATATAGTAATTTTAGGTGCAACTTACAGCGCCTGCGAAGTGTCATTTTCTGCAATATAGAAGGCATTTTGGCCAAAACTTTTCTTGGTACGCTACTCGCCAACTGGTGGTGGGGCCCCGCTTAGATAATGTCTCGAAGGTCCCTTTGAGGAAAGGTTACGGGCCTTGAAAAATTCCTGGATCTTCCGCCGCCTCCCTACCGACAAGCCACCCCGCGTCATTTAATCGATCTTCATTTCGTCCGAGTGAAGTTGTTATAAAAGATGGTTAAATTATGATCATCGTGACTTGTTAATTTGGCATAATGATAAAGCCATCATATTGAATGCTTCATTTTAATGCTCCACAACTGTGTATACTACTTCAGAGCTTCCAAGCTTCACCCGGTTCCCCCTCCCCCCGTGATGGTGACCTGGACCCAAAAAAACTCGGAGGGGGGAAACGCCACCTACACACTTGATTTGAAAACCATGATATCGGGACGATAATTTTAATTTTGCCCCTCCCCCGACCGAATGGTCTGGCTACGCGCCTGACTGTTTATATTTTGTGTTCATTAAAATTTCATAAACTCTAGAAATCACCATATGCAAGCCTACACTAACAGATTGGGGCTTTGCACCGTATCAAGTAAGATTTGATGAATCATCTTGACGGCCGCTGAAAGTTAACTCATGGACAGTACTTTGCTCACCTGTGGCTCAAACCGAATGCCGTGCATATGATACGTGGTGCATTGTTTCATCGCGACCATATCGCTCAGCAAAATCTCCATTACAATGAAGTTTTTAATGAGTAAAATATTCAAAGTAAGCACCACGAATAACACCCTCTTCTTTTCCGCAAGAAGGGTAACTGAGTCACCCCAAAGGAGGAACCATTTTTTAAAAATCATAACTTTGTCATGCAGCATCCACCAGCCTTCATTTAACCACCAAAATGAAGCCAACAAATAGATCTATCCAATGCCACCATTTGGGGAGGGAGGGGGTTGAAGGGGGAGATTTTTTCACAGAACATCGATAAACAGTTGTTTACATTCAAAAATTCTCCAAAAAAGTAAAAAAAATGCTAAAAATGGCATCATAATTTTCAAAAAATCATTTCAGGCACTTAGGAAAAGGTCACACTACTTACTCTACTTTCTTAGAATACCCTAGTACCTAAAAAAACACCATGAGAGGTGATTAGATGACAGGAATAGGGATTTTAAAGATATTTCAAGTATACTTTTCAAAAATGCGTCATTTTTGGTCAAAAATTGGTCATTTCAGCCCAAATACCCGCCCCAACACAAAAAATCGTAACTCAACAACGGAAAGTCCGATCTTTTTCATCCAAACAACAAAATGTTTTTTATAAAATTCCTTACATAGAAATACCAAAATATATGCATAAATAATAAGGGTAGGGTGAGTTAGAGAGGTTCAAAGATCCAAACATGTTCAGTTTTCAAAAATGCGTCAATTTTGGCCAAAAACATGCATTTCTGACCCAAAAATCCCCTCCCAATATCAAAAATTATAAGCCACAACACCCCTCTGATTTTTGTACTCACTAATATGGCCATTTAGAGCTACCTTACAAAGCCCATGCAGCTCTATGTATAGATCCAAAGTTGTTTACGTTTCACTGTGCACTGAGCCGAGCGTTCCATGTAGGTCATATAGGTCAGTGGGTGTGAGTTCAGTGTGGGCTGTATAGCAAAAGTAAAATGGGCATATCTTCCTCATTTTTGGTCCAATTTCCTCAAATTTGGTATCAAACAATCTCCTGCACCATAAATAACAAAATAATAGTGAACTGTATGGGTTTTCTACGGTTTTCTATGAAAAAACTGTATGACGTCATCTAATTTGCATATTTGCATACATAATGAGATTAGTTTACATAAATAAAATGTTCACTCAAGTTCTCCATCTTTGCTCTTTACAATGGTATATAGGTTTTTACAGAGAATTGTAGTATCCAAGGTCCACATATATCCTATGCCACCTTATATATATATATATATATATATGTTCTTGAAGAGCGCCATCCCTGTCAAGATGGCTACCGTAGAGAGACTGGAATAAAGGGAGAAAAGCTAGACTATTTGGACTATGTATCATAATTATCCCCTGTAGACTCAACATTGGCGACGAGGACGGTAACTAAGAATCCATTGTACGGTTTGAGAACAGAAAATTTGTACGAACAGTCACGATTGAGGAGAATTTCTCAGATAGAAATACACGCATTCTGTGATTGAGATTCGTAATAGATACACAGTGTAACGTTACACCATGCATGCTGCTATCAACCGTACACTTCGTGCACAACCATTTGTTCCTCACGATAATCCGCTGAAAGTCGGTCAGCAGTGGACAGATTGGTTAGAAAGCATCGAAAGAGAGTTTCGATTCTTCAAAATTACAGAGTCACAGGATAAGAAAGATGCAATACTAATATTTGGGGGCAAAGAACTTTGCAGGCTGGAAAAATCATTGCCAGAAACCACAGAAAACCAGCCAGGCCTTTCAGCAGCCAGCTCGATAAGCTGATCAGCAAGCTCAATAATTATTTTAAGCCCCAAGTCAATAAGCATCATGCTCGTTACGTATTCCTTAAGCTTAGGCCCCAGAAACATGAAAGTACAGTCCAGTATGCATCCAGGCTTAGAGAGAAGGCTGCAGATTGTAACTTCGACAATCAAGATGAGAGAATCTTAGAACACATAATTCAGACGATCCCAAATGAGCACCTCATAACAAAGGCAATTAGTAAGAAGTGGGATTTACCTACATTTCTTAAAGAAGCTGCACAACTCGAAGAGACAAAGGGGCAAGTCAAAGAAATGAGGGATACGTCAGACACCAGCAGCACTGTAGAAGCACACAAAACAGTGCAACAAAAATTCAAACCCACAAAGCCCATGAAATCTAACCCCCTACCACAGTGTCTGTACTGTGGGCTCAGAAACAAGCACCCACCTGGCAAAGATTGTCCGGCTTATGGCCAGACTTGTAGAAATTGCGGGGGCAGAAACCATTTCGCCAAGGTATGTAGAAAGAAGTCCCAAATAAGAAAGCCCCACAACAGTCATAGATCAAAACAAACAAAGGCAAAGAAGGTGGAAACAGAAAGTAACACGAGCTCAGAGGATGATGAGTATTTTGAAAAACACCTTAATGTCCGCACGGCCCGGGGCGACACAAAGTGTGAGGAAACCGTGCTAGTTCATTTTGATGATGTTGGCATATATGCAGAGCCAGATAGTGGTGCCACGGGAAATATTATGGATGAGCACCAATTTAAGGCATTCAAGAATAGAACAAAGAACCCCATACAACTGCAGAAAAGTAAAGTTAAAGTTTCAACTCTCCAAGGCAGACTCAAAGTCAAGGGAGAATTTGAGACCATGATCCAAAACCAGACAAGGGGGACCCAAACCAAGGTTATTGTTGTCAGAGGGAGGAATGGCTCACCTCCACTGCTCTGTAAGCAGACACTATTGGATCTAGGCATGCTGAAAATTGACCCAACGGGCAGACTTAAAGTTGAAAGTCCGACAACAGATGAGGTGCATGCCAGAAAGACGGCATCAGGTGACCAAGCAAACAGTGCCCGGGAAGTCCTGAAGAAGTATGATCAGGTTTTCCAGAATATTGGCTGCATGAAGGGTGTAACAGGAAAATTCACAATGAAACCGAATACCTCACCTGTTGCACAGAGACCACGTCACGTGCCGTATTACCTACAGAAGCCACTAAAAGAATGGTTAGATCAGGGATTAAAGGAAGATATATTTGAACAGGTCCCTGAGGGCGAACCCATAACATGGTGCTGACCTATGGTAGTACAGCCCAAACCCAGGTTCAGAAACATCCCAAAAGACAAATTGAAGCCCAACCAAATCAGGGCAAGCATTGACTTAAGAGTTCCTAACAAATGCATGGAAAGGAACAGGATTACCCCAGCCCCAATTGTCGAGGATTTCATGTACAAGTTCCATGATTGTAAAGTATTTTCGAAGTTAGACATGAGGCAAGGCTACCATCAATTAATGCTAGACCCTACCTCCAGAGAAATTGCCACATTCAGCACACCATGGGGCAATATGAGGCCAAAACGACTTGTATTTGGTGCCAAATCATCTCAGGACTTGTTTGATGAAGCAGTCTATAAAATCTTTGGAGACATCCCACATGTCCTGAATCAGAGAGATGACATCCTCCTGGGGGGAAGAACTTTAGATGAACACAATGAGACTCTCAGCAAAGTACTGGGAAGAGCAGCAGAGCACAATATCACATTCAACAGGGAAAAATGTGAATTTGGTGTGACAGAGCTGGAATTTTATGGGTATAAATTCACAAAAGATGGTCTCAAAGCTACTGACGAGAAGATCAGGGCAGTGAAAGAAGCAAAAGCACCTAGGTCAAAAGAGGCTGTCAGAAGTTTTCTCGGAATGCTCGGATACCTATCAAAGTTTATACCCAACTATGCAGACCTGACAGCACCCCTCAGAGAACTGACACATCAAAATGTCACGTTCAAATGGGAAGCCAAGCATTCAAAGGCTTTCCAAGCCCTCAAAGATAGTATCACCAGTGATACAACCATGGCTTATTTTGACCCGAGGTTACCAATTATTGTCAGAACAGAGGCAAGTTTCAATGAAGGTCTGTCAGCAGGTCTATTCCAGAAGACTGAGAAAGGTATCCAACCAGTACATTATGTGAGCAGAACCCTGACAGAAACTGAGAAAAGATACAGCCAAACAGAAAAAGATGCCCTTGCCGTAAAGTGGGCCAAGGATAGGTTAAGCATATACCTCCTTGGAGCTCCACGATTCAAGATTGTGACAGCACACAAACCGCTCATCCCAATGTTCACCAAACCCACAGCAAAGCTACCCCCAGAATTGAGAAATGGGTCATGGACATGCAGAACGTGGATTATGAGATGGTTTATGAGCCAGGCAGAGACGAGAAGGATCCCCTTGACTTCTTGTCTAGACATCCAATGCAGGAAACCGATGATGATGAAACAGAATTGAATATAAAACAAATTGTGGCAGATGAGCATTCAGTTGTAATTGACAAGATCCTGAAACACACAAAAGAGGACAATCAGTTACAAAAAGTCAAGCAACGTATCAAATGCAATGATTGGGACCAGTACAAGAAAGACCCTGATATTATGCCTTTCTACCACATAAGAGATGAGCTTTATGAAGCAGAAGGTCTAGTCTTCAGACTTCACCAAATCATCATACCAACATCTTTACAGAGAAAAGTTGTGAAAGTTGCTCACAACATGGGCCACTTAGGCATGACTAAAACAAAGAAAATGCTCAGAGCAAAATATTGGTTTCCAGGACTGGGAACATTGACAGAAAAAATTGTTGGACAATGTTTTGAGTGTGGCGTCACAACAAAAGAACACAGGCAAGAGCCAATTAAGACTATGGAAATCCCAGATGAACCTTGGGACACTGTTGCCATAGATTTTGGAGGACCATACCCTGATGGTCACTACAATTTAGTTGTTATTGACAAAAGGTCCAGATATCCAGAAGTGGAAAGACTATATTCCACAGAATTTAAACCAACCCGAGATAAGTTGAAGAAAATATTTGCAAACCAAGGCATACCTAAGAGAGTGGAGACGGACAATGGACCACCATTCAGCTCCAAAGAATTTGCTGAATTTGCCAGTCAAGAGGGTTTCACCCATCACCCGGTAACCCCAGAGCATGCTAGAGCAAATGGCGAAGCAGAAAGTTTCATGAAACTGCTGAACAAGACAGAACAGATTGCACACCTTCAAGGCAGAGACACAAATGTTGCACTACAAGAAATGTTAATGGGTTTCAGATCAACACCACACCCAGCAACTGGAGAAACACCGTACAGAGCTCTAAATAAGAGAACAGTCCGTACTAAACTTGATCACTCACAACAAGAAGCGGCAGCTGAACCTGATGAAAAGCAAATTACAGAAAACGATAAACACTTTAAACAAAAGTCAAACGAGAAACGACACCGTAACGTCAAAGAACACACATTTGTTGTTGGAGATTATGTCTTGTTGAGACAACAGAAAAGAAACAAATGGTCAACAGCATACGAACCGGCATTCTATGTTATATATCGTATTGATGGATCATCCATTTCAGCCAGAAGAGTATCTGACGGACGACAAGTTTATCGTGATGCATCCAAATTCAAACAGGCAGGCCAATTTATCTGCAATCAGGATGACAACGAGGACTGGCGAGAAAAACTCCTCCGAGGAATACCGCATAAACCTGACCAACCAGAAAACTATACTCAACCCACGGGGATTGATCAATCAGAAAGCGCCACATCACCAGATCACGCAGGTGACACTACGGTTAGCACACGTCCGAGGAGAACCATACGCCAACCCTCACACCTAAAAGATTATGTACTATATTGACTCTAGAGGATACCTCACACCAAGAATAACCAATTACTTGTAATCAAAAAAAAAAAAGACAGAAAATTATGAAACTTATGATTTATATGCCGCAAGCAAGAACCATTAAACTGATCACAGCGGCACAACGGGGCAGAATAATCCCCTTGACCTGAGGTAGTCCACCCGATGAAGGTCAACAATTATTGTCAAGCATCATATTGTACAGTATCTGTAGTTAAGGCATTATGCAAAGTAGAACTCTTTACTTTGAACTGAACGATTTTTTTTTCTTTTTTGAAGATAATGAAAAGCTGATTTCTCAAACAGAAAGGAAAAATGATTGTTTGCTCGAAAAATGATTGTTTGCTCGAAAAATGATTGTTTGGTCAGAAAATGATTGTTTGGTCAAAAGGTGATTGTTTGAAAAATAAATGTTTGGTCGAAAAATGATTGTTTGGTTGAAAAAGCGATTGTTTGAACAAAAATGATTGTTTGGGTGAAAAATGATTGTTTGGAAAAATGATTGTTTGAAAAAGGGAACAGGGTGAGTAAGAACATTTAATGGTACCATGACATTCCATCACAGGTAAGACCAGACTTCCTCTTAAGAATTTTTCATTTGTTCATGTTGGAAAAAAAGTTAAGAATGCTATCTCTTAAGAAGGGGAGAAATGTAGTATCCAAGGTCCACATATATCCTATGCCACCTTATATATATATGTTCTTGAAGAGCGCCATCCCTGACAAGATGGCTACCGTAGAGAGACTGGAATAAAGGGAGAAAAGCTAGACTATTTGGACTATGTATCATAATTATCCCCTGTAGACTCAACAAGAATATTCTTCTAAGTTCACCAAAAAATTCCTGAAAATATTCTCTGTTACTTACAGTAAAAAGTAGGCTTATGGAAAAGAGTTAGAACTTTCCTGCTCGAACCCAAAAGTCACATGGTGTTTGAAGTTATTGAATAAACATTTCACTTACATGTTTTCGAAATGATCTCTTTCGGTGTTTGTTGACCTTGCTTTAAATAATTTTATTAAACCCGACACAAAGCAAGTAAAACTACATCCAACTGAAACAACATGAAGCGTTAAACATGGATGAAGTCAACGACAATGATATATTCGGTAACATTTTACAAAAATAATATTTTTCAATGAAGTCTGCTTTGTTAATGGTCTGTAACTTTAAAAC
Organism: Holothuria leucospilota; assembly: GCA_029531755.1. Taxonomy (NCBI): domain Eukaryota; kingdom Metazoa; phylum Echinodermata; class Holothuroidea; order Aspidochirotida; family Holothuriidae; genus Holothuria; species Holothuria leucospilota. Next base: position 31,815,239 of record CM055963.1, on the reverse strand, counting down.
AGGGTTCATTGGGTCAACGAAAATGTAACTGTAAATGATTTGACAAAGAAAGAAGTACTTCGTAAGTTTGTCAAGTAGGCTGCTGGGCCAATTTCGCCTTAACAATAAATCGAAACGTCACTTGGAAACAACTGTTTTTACCACTGATTCTTAATACATATTTTTAAGAACAGTTTTTAAGTACCTCAATCCACGAACAAAGGACTGTTGTCGTCAACTGTACAAACCCAGAAACCCTGGTGTTGATTTGAGATGTTAACTGATGAGCATTCATTGGAATTTATTTCTACACTTCGGATGGCAACAGTCTGAATGAAACTATACAAATGTTGACACGCAAAGCAAGCAAGGAGATTACTAAACATTCGACTGATATGATACCTGTGAGCTAGAGGCAAATCAACGTATAAAGCACTATTATAGTAATCAACTACAAAGCTTGTGTGATCTGCGCTGTCACTAGAGGAGACTTTACTAGGGACTTTATTTGCTATTTCGTTAGCAAAAACTTTGCCCCTGGACGGCAAGATTTTTAATGACAACATTTATTATTGACATGTACAGTGTGCTATAAGCTAAAGGATCTGTGGTAAATAATGGCACAAAATTGGAAAGCTGGACAAACGTATCAGTTAACGCTTCTTTCATCAATTTTGCTGCAAACTTTTACAATGAAAGTATCAGCACAAGTTACTTCTACTTCTAGTGTGGTGTACGAAGGATATCCAGTGCAATTACAGTGTACCTGTCATAGAAATTATACGACATGGAAGTACCACAAGAGAACTTTTGGCACGCAGGGAGAGTTAATATACGTTAATGACAATGTTACCAATGTTTTTCGCGGACGATTTAAGGTTGAAAACTATGGAACTGAATCTCTTTCTTTCCTTAAAAATGAAAATGTATCAAAACAAGATACAGGATATTACACATGTTATTGTGAAGACAAAAATACGGATTCAACGATTTTACTCCAGGTAGTCCCTAAAGGATATCCTAAATGTTCTGTGCGGTCGGATAATAGTAAATCAATCAGAAAGGTAAGTACAGTAAATGGTAATAAGCAGATGATAACATTTTAATTTATAGTTGCAAAGAAGTATCCAGGCGCAGCTGAAATCATGTTTGGAAAATATGTTAGGACTGTTTGTGTCTAAATAGCCTACACTATAGTAAGCAGACCTTTTGTGCACATCCAAGTTAGTCAAAACACGGAAGTTACTTGAAAGGGATACAGAATATTGAGTACATTATAAAACATTTACACAAAGTAGGGAGTTACATGGCTCATCTTTCGCCGAAGTATGCTAGCTTTTTCAAATAGGATTTCTTTATGCGAAGTAATTTCATCATCCTCATTTATCTTCTTCCTCTCCTGAAAGGTTGGACAAAGCGTTACCCTTACCTGTGATTCCGGCTTTGATAGTAACTATCCTACCATCAGGTGGATGAGGGAGGAAAGACAACAGCCAATTGCTTTTTCTGTCAACGACAATACCGTTCTTGAGGAAACTATACAATTGACGGAAAAGGACATGGACGTGACATATACTTGTATCCTTGGTTACGGTAGTGTGATGAGTGCCTTTTCTTGCAGTGTAATACCTTTCATATATCGTCCTCGGGCCAATATTAACCCGAACGTAACGATCACAAATGTTGGAGAGAACGTTACCATAAACTGTTCTGTCAGTTTGGAGAACAGACCTGCCCTGTCTAATTTGACCTACGCTTGGAACGAAACAAGTTTAGATAAATTTTCAGGTACGTTCGAAAGGATGGCATAAGACACAGCTTATTTGTTACTGCAACTAAGGTTGACCCAAAAGTTCATCTACTTATTCATTCATTAATTAATAAGCATGAAAGAAAACAAAACTTTTCTCTAAAAACGGCCAAGGTGAATTCAAAAGTGCTATCGCATACTAAAGAAAAAAGCTTCCTAATATCACGCGTTTAGTATGAAACATTTTAAAACATTCATTGCACTTAATACAGCAGTCTACAGTGAGAAGCACTTAATATTCCTCCATGTATTTTTTATTCCTTATGGTGTAGTTACTTGGAAGAAATGTATCATACACACTGATTAATAGGTATGAAGCGATCCTTCTCGTACTGTTGTCTCTTCAAGTAAATTTTATGCACTCCTAACTTATTGTCTGTATTCTATTCTGTCATGATTTATTACCTCTTTTAAACAGGTCGCTTTGTTTTGGGAAATGAAAACAGAAGTCTTCAACTTTTTGGTCTAAAATATTCTGACGATATGACGGAATTCTATTGCCGAGTCACTGTAATACGGACGGGTGCACAGGACAACGCTGTAGCTCTGCTCAGAGTGAATGGATCCGGAATGAGCACAAAACCTCCAATTAAACCATACACAAGTACTCAGAACTATTCCACTTCATTCATCCATATCCATTCCACTTCGGAAACACTTTACACTGCTAAGTTAGGAAATGCTTTTTTTTATTTACCTTGGGATATCTCTAATTATTATCTTCGTAGCTGTGGTAATATTATGTGTATTCAAACTGCATAAAAGACGAATAAACTCCAGGAGTGGAATTAAAACACGTGTTTTATCGGTCAAGTACGCAGAAATAAAACCTAAAACTGCCGTGAACTCCAAGTCAAATGGTCAAATAGTCCGCGGAATATTTGGGTCAGTTAAAGGGGAAAGGTCCTCTCAATACGAAGAGCTGCCGGACTATAAAATAAACAATGTAGCTTTCTGCGGCACAGACATGATTAACTCTGAAAAATATGAACGAAATTTAGGTGCACAACATGATGATACTCCAGCTAACAGCGCGGAGGGGAGGAACGAGCTGATAAAACCGGAGAGTCCGTACGCACACGTTGACGAAACTAAATCAACAGAAGTTTTACAAGCAGTAAGTGACCCAAGTATCGGCAGTGCCACATCTGGCGAAAGTACTAGGGATACCGTTCCAGTGTATGCAACAATAAATAAAATGAAGGAGCTGTTAGGACCTCCTTGATAAAACATAAAATGGAAAATCTGAGGGAAGACTCGGTGGTTCATTTCATGACTGTGAATGATCAGCTTGAAATAACTTTTTTGCATGAACTTGCTATAGAACGTATTATCAGTAATAACCCACACTTAGCTTAATACTTATTCTCATATGATGGGTAATACATGTACCTTTTTTACTTATTTTATGGGGAAAGAACTGTACGTAATGTTAGTATTAATCTGGTGACACAAGAGACTGCAGGTTGACCGAAATGAGATAACACCCACAATGTCAATTTTAGTTAACCGTAATAAGTATTCTTGTAGCTATCGCAGTATAATAGTGCCATAAAAGTAAGGTGCGTGTCCAATGAGTAACTATCCTCTCTACCACCCAGGGCAAATTGGGTAGAAAGAAAAAAGAAATTAATAAACCCAGGCGCGTAGCTACGGGGGGCCTGTCCCCCAGATGTTTGCCAGCCCCCCCCCCCCCAAAAAAAATTGTGCCAGTCCTAATAAAATGTGTAAGAATTAAGGGCGGCGATCGATGCCGTGACCCCATTTCATACCTAGGTCCCCCTAAAAATTTCATCCTAGCTACGCCCCTGAATAAACCTAGGAAAAGCATGGATACAAAAGGCAAGAGAAGACAAAGAAGAAAGGGTAAAAATGTAAACAGTTTAACATCCACATGGCCCACTATTTATTTATTCATCATCGTGTAGTTTTGTTACCTGCAAATTACAAATTATCATCAGTGCTTTGAAAGGAGTCAACAGTTATTTCTACGTAGAATGTTTAAGCTATTTAAAAGCGGTTGAAATATTTTAGAACAAAACATCTTGCCGTTAGCCTATGTCGTTGCTGGCTCCCATAACTTTCAGCAGTGAGGTTTATGGTGCTTATTCAACCTGAAGCAAACGAAACATTTTAAGATAGAAAATGTGATCAAATTAACTACATTTTCATTTAATGAAGTTGGAACTAAAATTCATGACATCAATTTACTAGTGTGAAGGTAAGTAATAGTCAAATAGTGTTGCCATATTTATCACTACTGTAAGTGGCGGAATGCGGTGGGAAAGGGGGAGGGGCTTTATCCCCACCCTCAACCTCACATTCCAGACGGTCGGTTCCTTTGTACTACCCAAGTAGACAACAATTTCTGAGAACTTACCTATAAATATTGACAGAATTACATCTTTAAATACAAAATTATTGTTATGGATAAGGGAACTTTATAACTTTGCCATCCCCTCTCGACCTATAAACACTTAATCCCACGCTCGACATCGCTATTATTTTAACAGCAAGTGCACGGTGCAGCGCACCTTGAAGATTTTTTTATGTATGTAGTCATGATTTGCATGAAACTTGGTTCAGTGTTTCTGATATTATGACCTATGCTTATAATTATAGGTATAATAAAATAATAACATAATAATGTTATAATTTAAGCCTTGGGATAATGACGTTACACTCGGAAGCTACTACCAACGTAAGCCAATCCTGGTAACAACTTATGACTTTTCAACTAAACATCAGATGAGAATTAAACGCTAAAGGTCTAATTTGGATTTTTTTCTTTTGTAGAGTACTAGATGTAAAACCACTTAAACTGCGGACAGAAAAGTATTTTTTCATTTCATGTTTAATTAAGCAGCAAAAACATCGATTTCTTATTTTTTTTTCACCTTATAAATTTTTTAAATGTTGGGGGCGTCATTCAGTATCCATTTTAGGCATTGTTATGCAGTGCAAGTCTGCACGGCAGTTTTATAAGCCATTCGAACTTTCACTTTTCAATTATCACGATTTTGAATCATTGTTTGTTACTCGTTTCATAATCTTGGCAAATTTGTTATAACTTGCCAGTTTAAATGGAGTAAACAGTCGCCCCATTTTTATTCAGAAAGTCTTCTCATAATTCCCTTACCAGCCTCTTTCATGGTTTTTCAGAACATAAATATCGCATAAAAAGTTACATCGGGGATTTTTTTCCGAATGAAAGTAACAGGCCACTATCAGGAAATTATTGTCACTTGATAGAAAAGAGCCATACATGAAGTTACGATTCAAGAAGGATTTGCTAACAAAGCGTATGAGACGGGGGTAACCACCCACCACCTTCACTGCCACCCACCACCCCCACCCCACCCGAGCAAAAGAAAATGACACTTTCAGGGCAATAAAATAGCTTTAATTCAAAGCAAAATTCATGTTTTTGATGTAAAGCAATTAGAATAATTTTAGGCAAGCACCTTCCACTCCTTTGTGAAATGTGTGCCTATAATCTTATGTGTACTGTTCAAATTGGGAGTGACTGCATTTTCCGTTCAAGAGTGACGACCTTAATTTTTTGTAACTTGTATGCGGATCGCGACATCTCAAGATAGAAATGACTGACACTTTTCATATTTGGTATATAGATTTGTCATGTTGAGAGAACGAACCCTATTGTTTGTGGTGAAGGTCAAAGGCCATTTGAGGTAACCAGAGGTCAAAGACCGAAAACCTTGTAATCGCGATATCTCAAGATAGGAATGGCCGATATAGATTTGTAATGTTGAGAGAAAGGACCTGTTTTTGGTAGAGGTCAAAGGTCATTTAAGGTCACCAGAGGTCAAAGACTTAAAACCTTGTAAAAACACGATATCTCAAGATAGGAATGGCCCACACTTCATATTTGGTTTGTAGATTTGTCATGTTGAGAGGAAGAACCCTATTGTTTTTGGTAAAGGTCAAAGGTCATCTGAGGTTACCAGAGGTTAAACTGCAAAAACCTTGTAAATGACTTGTAAACACGATAGGTAGCAATGACAGACACTTTTCATATTTGGTATATAGATTTGGCATGTTGAGAGGAAGTATCCTATTGTTTTGGTTACAGTCAACGGTTATCTTGAGTCACCGGGGGTCTAACACTGAAAACTTTGTTAACACAATAACTCAAGGTAGGAAGCTTGGATAGATTTATACGTGGTAAGTGGATGCCGTATGGTCCGAGGGAAAACCCTTTTGTTTTGGGGAGGTCAAAGGTCATCTGGGGTCACCAGAGGTCAAAAAGCAAGGTTTCCAAAGAATTCCCAAGATCGTCATCTCAGGTTATCAGAGTCAAAAAGCAAATTTCCCCAAAATTCCCAAGATCGTCATCTGAGGTCACCAGAGGTCAGAAAGCAAAATTTCCCAAGAACTCCCAAGATCATCATCTGGGGCCACCAGAGGTCAGAAAGCAAAATTTCCCAAAAATTCCCAAGATTGTCATATGGGGTCACCAGAGGTCAGAAAGCAAAATTTCCCAAGAATTCCCAAGATCGTCATCAGGGGTCACCAGAGGTCAAAAAGCAAAATTTCCCAAAATTCCCAAGAACGTCATATGGGTTATCAGAGGTCAAAAAGCAAAATTTCCCAAGAATTTTCAGGATCCAAGATCCATTGGAGTTCGAATTCCTTTCAAGACCCTTCCAGTTTTCATTTTGTTATATTTGGTGGGGTTCAAAAGTCATGTCAGGTCAGCAGAGATTCTGGCTAAATTTTTGTTTATTCCATGGGAGAGCGATCCCCTGCCCCCGTTTATATGACTGTTCATAGCAGCAGATTTTACCCCTTAAAAACTTAAACGAGAGTCTTTCGAGGCCAAGACCTACCAAACTTTTATGAGTTATTTAACGAATGGATGATTTCTGGTATCGCTAACTACAGCCTTCCCGTAGAGGTTCTGCTTTCCGTAATGAGATATCTGACTTAATCAATAGTGTAAGCTTCTAAAAAAATGAGAAGGGGAGGGGGCCTTGACCTTGACCTTGACCGGAATTACTTCAAGCGCACTACAAAGCCGCAGAAGCTAGGAATCCGGGGTTCACTTTTGAGCCCTGGAAAAATTTGGAGGCAGGATGATTTGTGATGTAACCTGAGGCATTTACCGTCGATATTAATCCATTAAAAGAGAAAATGCAGTCACCCCAATTTGAATAAGTGTACCCCTTCATCCTAATTCAGGAATGGCTCCTATCAATCATGTCACAATATTTTTGTTACATTTTTTGTTAAATTCATGCAGAGTAACTCCTTAGTTTACGTTCAACATTCAATGTTTTTATGAAGAAAGTAATGACAGATACTTGTGAGTGAAATAAGAGGAGATTTGTTAGGTTTAGCAGATTTTTGAAAATTAACTTGGGCGACTGCTTTTTCCCTTTATATGGCTGTTCAAACCATTTTCAAGTTCGATTTTATTGAATCATTTCTACTAAAATGAATGAATCAAACATGTGGCTGCTTCAATTCAGTTTCACAAAACGTTATTTCAGACTCATTCCGTTTAATAGATAAAGAAGATGAATATACAAAATATAAATAAATAGGATGAGACTGAGAAGTGATTACAGGAAGCTTAGAAAAGCTTATGGAGGTAATCAACCCCGAAACATTACAACAAATAGAAGAAAAAAGAACAAGGTTGACAAAACAAGAAACTCTAAATAAGCAAAAATAAAAGTAACCTATGTATCATTGCTGTACATGAACATAGGATATTCTTTAAGCTTACTTTGAAAACATTTGATTGCATACAATTTCTTACATTATCAGGGAGAGAGTTCCAAACTGAAACGTCTCTGTACCTAATACTGAGTTGAAAAAGATTTAAGTCTAAAAAACGGGACAGAAATATTACTCGAGAAGCGTGTATGATAAGGATGAGTTTCGCCACAGAAGTGGAAACACATGTTAAAGGTAAGAGGGCAAATGCCATCATCCTAGCTGCATGAACACAAATATACCGAGTGCAACAACGATTAAGGTTGTAAATTGAGAGAGGTTTAAACAGGGAGTCGGCAGTGGCGTCACCAGACTTTTTATTCTGGGGGCACAACAGTTCAATGAGGGGGGCACCACTAAATAGTTGCAGATGCATAATTTTTCAGGGAATATGAACCGCACATTGTCAAGACCATGCTTTCCCCTACCCCCTGCAGCAAAACCTACATTTTTTACATAATTCTTTGTGGGGCAGTCAGGTCTCCTTCCTCTATTTCTCAACTTTTTTATTTTTCTTCCGTTTTCTTTTTGGACAACAGAGGAGGTCACCCAAGACAGCTGGATCTGTGTCTTCAGCAGGAATCTCAGTTTGACACTCTGTGCAATTTAAAGAACAAAGCAGATGCAGGGTTCTCAATTGCAAATTGAACTAACAGTGTTAGTCATAGGTCACTGAGGGCATGAGGTTTTATATCATTGACCAACAAGAGGCGGGGCTTGAACACTGGCGGACCCCGGGGCCTTTGTTTGGAAGGGGCCAAACTGGTGGTTCAGTGTTATGGGGAGGGTCTAAAGGGAGGGGGAAGAGGGGTGTCCCCCTCCCCTTTGGAAATTTTTCTATAAGTGAATGCCCTCAGATGCGATTTGGTGCAACAAAAGTGTACAATTTGTGAATTTAATTTTCTTCTAAAAAATTTCGTTTTCCTAGGTATAATTCTCGATAAAAAAAATCAAGTATTTATAGAGCTAATGAAGTTAGGATGATCTTTCTTCAAGAAATTTTAATTCTCATAGGTTGTGGAATTTCATTATGCTTTACAACTTGCCTTAGCTGCAAAATGGTGCTAAAATCCCAATCCCCATACATTAAAGGATTCCGTTTCACAAATTATAGTACGACATGTTAGGAATTTGCAAGTGGTAAATCACGGTCAATTAGTGCAGATGTCCAGTCTAAATCCTGAAACTAAACTTCAATCGATCTCCTGACCCCACTGGTGGTAAAGTGTTCAATGCATGACTGAATTTAGCTAAATACGGACTCGGCTTATAATTAGCCTCGTTGGTTGTTTAGCTACGGAGTCTCGACTATTTATTCGTCTGTAAAAGTCTCCCTATTGCAGTTTATGCCTTAAATATTAAGCGAATTTTCGGAAACAATTCTGGCCCACCCTTGGGTGAGGCCATGGTCCCCGTTGCCCCCCCCCCTTGGATCCGCAAGTGCCCTTGAATGTAATGACACTTATAAATGCCGATGAGGGAGTGTGAGATACGGTAATATATATGGTTCAGCCAGTGCCAGTCTTACAGTCAGACTCTCTCCAACAGACGGCAACGTACATGTACCGCAGGGACTACACTAATCCACTTGCTCACTCAAGTAACAGTCGTTTCATCATGTACCACAGACTAGGGAAACGATACATCTGTTGACCTCAAATGACCTTGAATAAAACGGCTCATACAATGATAAGGGCACTGCTTATGGGGCAACTACGGTACTGGCCAAGTATGAAATCTGTAGACACTCACATACTCTAGTAATCATTTCCATGAGTTTTTTTCAGCTTTTGACTCCTGTTAACCTCAGAGTACAGAAGGTCTATATTTTTTTTGAAAGTCCCACATCTCAGGTGGGGGGCACACGGGGGGGCAACTTTTCCAAGGGGGCACGTGCCCCCTGCCCCTGGCAACGCCACTAGTCCCAGTCGGATATATAACAACTCCCTAGTTTAAGTAGGGAGTTATTTTCCGAATGGAGATAGCAACTCCCTGATACGATGCAGACCGGTGCGTACTGAAGATAAGACGTATAAAAATCTCTTTTGAAGAATAAAGAGTGGCTGGATACTAGTCGGTAGAGCACCTCCCCAGACAACATTACAACAGGATAAGTAAGGGAGGAGGATCAGTGTGTTAAACAATATAAGGAGACTATGTCTAGGTAGAAGATGACGCAAACGGCTCACAATACCAACACACTTAGACACTTTATTGCTGATGTAAAGAATATGATCTTTCCACGAGAAATGTTGGTCAATAACAACTCCAAGGAACTTAGAGTTACCGTTGTAAACCTAACTTTAACGCCACAGAGTTCAATATGATCGAGAGTATTGGGAAAGGCTTAGATCGAGGGGGATCTAAAATTTACAGAGGTGGTCTTCTTGATTACCCTATTAACACAAAACCAATTGCGTACATTCACTAGTTCATTCTGAATAGTTTCAACCAACATACCTAGGTCAGGACTTGAACAGAAAAGATTTGTGTCTGCAGCATAAGAAGTTATGTAAAGTCTGTTACTGGCTTTATACAGATCATTGGGACTATACAATAATGATGAAGAGAAGCCTACCTAACCTTTCTTGAAGTACCCCCTCACTAACTTTGGTTTTCTCCAATCCACATTATCGGTGGATAATGGTAAGGAGAAATCGTATCTTGATTTCTCCTTCCCATGTTTACCGAAGAAAGGGGTGTGAAAACTAGCATGTCCGATTTCACACCACCGCGATGTTCTCGGCTTCCGTACAGAAAGATAATTTTTAAACCAGCTAAGACTTGTACCGTCGTGTTGTGGGCCAATCTCTCCTGCGAAGGCTTTGGCCGGGGATCTAGGGATGTAGCTCAATCCAGACAAAAAGATGAAGAGACTTCAAGTTGATTTTAGTTGATTATAATTTCCATTCCAAAAAAGATGATTAGCTGATGTTGACTACAAAGGTCGGCCAAAAGATGAACTAAGTATTTACAGTGGCTTACAACAATTGATGACCAACGTGACATGTTTCGTTTCTTCTGAAAAGTCTGCAGTACGAGTGATGAGCTTGCAGCTTCGGGCCTCTAAGCTGCGTGTGCCCAGCCTCAAGGTTGGAGAGTAACGAGTTACAAGTAACGCTGTTAGTGTTACGAGTTGCTTTTTGTGTAACGGAACCGTGTAACGAGTTACATTTGCATTCCAGCAACGGAGCAAGTAACTAGTTACAAATCTGAGCGAAAGTAACTGTAACAGCGTTACATTTGATCCCATTACTTTCCCGTTACAAGTAGTAAAAATGACAACAAATTACATTTTCCTTGAACTAATAGTAACAGAAATTTTTCAAATAGATGGCACTTTGGTTGTAATAATATTTTTGATTATTTATAATTCACCTCTGCTATCGATCGTCATCGTCGTCCTCACCAACATGAAAAATGTTACTCACAATTTAGAATCAAAAGTTGATGTTGGTAGGAAGCTGTTATAGGAGCTACAGAATTGCACGGTCTTTTGATTGTCAATTGGGTAAGAACTGGCAGGTGTGTTCGTTTATACCCCATAATCAAGTCTTATAACCAACCAGGCAATTCTCAAAACCAACAGCATGAATTCCTACTGGGTAGATCTTTTGTTACTACTAATTTACTGAGCTTCTTTGAGGACCTGATTCTGGTCACAGTCACGGTGTTGATGTCATTTACCTTGATTTTCAAAAAGCCTTTGATAAAGTTCCATTAGGTAGACTTATGGTAAAACCGCATAGGTTAGGCATCAAGGGCAGTTGTGCTAACTGGATAAATTCGTGGCTCCATGGTAGCCTGATCTCAGAGAGTTGTTGTTAATGGTGATTTCTCTCCAAGTTCTTGGAAAGAAGTCACAAGTAAAGTACCGAAGGGTTCTGTTCTTGGCCCAATTCTTTTCTTAACTGATTTTCATCAATGATATTGGTAGCTCTCTCACATCTAGTATAAGTAAGTTTGCTGATGATACTAAGCTCTATATAGGAAGGTCAGGGATAAGGATGATGCCTCATTGCTGCAAAAGGTCTTGGATAATTTATTTTCAAGCATGGTCCCAGACTTGGCAAATGTCTTTTATAATGCAGATAAGTCCTTCACTGTGGTTCTAAAAAATTTCAGCTATGATTACAACATGAATGATAGTATTTTGAATGATGTGACTTCTGAGAAAGATCTAGGTGTTGTTATTACAGGCGATTCAAACTCCATCTAGGCAGTGTGCAACTGCTGCTGCTAGGGCTAATAGGGTGCTTGGATTGATTAAGACGGAAATTTCAGTATGTTTTAGAAAAGAAATTGTACTGAATCTGTATAAGCAGTTGGTAAGACCCCATCTCGACTATGCTGCCCAGGCTTGGAGTCCCTTCTATGAAAAGGACAAGTTACTTTTGGAACAAGTTCAGAGGAGAGCCACTCGCCTTATACCCGAGGTGAAACACATACCTTACCATGTTAGACTTGAATATCTTGGGCTTACCACCCTGGAGTTGAAAAGGATTAGGGGGACCTGCTCCAGGTGTACAAATATCTGTCATGAAAGGAATCATTTGCTATCTTGTAGTTATTTAAAGTTAAAGTAATTTTCGCGTTCGAGGCAGTTGTAAGAAGCTAGCAAAGTGTTTTGCAAGGCTTGACATAAGGAAGTTCAGCTTCTCGCATAGAGTTGTCAACGAGTGGAAAAGTTTGCCTGAGTGGGTAGTTAACTCCACGTCAGTGCCCTGCTTTAAGGTTAACATTGACAAGTTCTGTTCTGTTCTTCCCCAGTGAAGATCAACTGGGATCGTTATCTCTCTTTCTGTCTTTGGAATACTCTTCAGACCAACCGGCACAAATGAGACTGTGTCGGTCCTCTCATGTGGCCTTCTTACTATCAAGTTATGTCCCCTGTCTCGGACGAGGTACCGTGAATTTACGTTCAAGTAACTAGTTACTTTTAAAAGTTAGCTAGTTGTTTTAAAAGGTAGCTATAGTTACTTTTCAGTCAAAAGTAACTATACTAGTTACTTTCCAAGTGTAACGGGAACAACCCTGCGTGTGCCTCGTGGCAGTATGAAGATAAATGCAGTGTCCTGATTGGTCAATAGTTGAGACGCGCTAAAGAGTATAAATATTAATCAATAAGGTGACATTGTATGACTAATGAGGAAGCTGTAGAAAGTGAAATTGGCCGCGCCTATAAAGTTAAGATGGGATGGAGTGAGAAGTTGTGACATGGCATTTCTCACGTACACCAAACACGTCACAGGAAAACGGAAAAACTACCAGGTGCATAGTCTTGGTCAAGGCCCTATTACTAGCTAGTACGTACGTTCGGGACTATCGTAAGTACGCCCTCTTTTTATTCTTCAAAAATCCTGAGCTCGTCTGTTATTTCTGTGAAGCAAGATCTCCACGTAAATGCCAATTTTAAACAGCGCCCTCGATTCTGTTTCCTTCCCAGGAAAAGTGTAGGTCTTGGCCAAGACCACCAGGTGCAAGGCGCGTAATAATTAATTTGAGATAAATTAGACTGCGGGGCGTACTTGCGGTTGAATGAACTACTTAAATAAATATTAATACGTACTAAATACTATCCGACATACCTCTTGTTCCATAATATTTATTTTTATTTAGTAAATTTGTATAATCAAGAGGTGTCAAATGCCTTGGAGAGATGAGAGAAAGTATCAGAGATGTAATGATTTTCCTCAAAGACATTAATTACAATATCACAGAAATGAATTAGGGCATGGGATGTTGAGCGACCAGGAAGGGAACCAAACTAATATTCATTGAAACAACCAGAGTTCGAATTAATGAAATATTTGGTGTAGCAAAAAGTGCTACGCAAAAATGATTCTGTGTAGCAATTTTTCATTTTGGTGTAGCAAGTGTAGGGTATCACAGAGATAGAAAGCAACATGTTTCACCACTTTAGGAGAAATGTCATCCGACCTAACTACAGAAATTTTAAGGGACAAGGTAAGTGTTAAGATTTGATCAATCGTTATGGGAGTAATATTTTCGCTAGGGTTCTGGGGATAAAGTCGAAAGACGATCCCCTCCACTTTCAAAGGTGGGGCAACATGTCCCCCTGTCCCCTACCTGTTGATGCCCCATGGACTTACCGTGTTAATCTTTCAACCGCCAGACATCTACATTATGAGTCTGTCATGCGCGTGGCCCGTTCTATGGTGGCTGAAAAGAAGAGACAATACACACAACTTTTATTAGTATTTTTTTAAACGTCTCGTCTACTGGATGACGTAGAATGTAAAACTTACAGTTACCTCCGAAGGCGTTCTGCTCCCCAAAAAGGAACTTCGCCCCTGAAAGGACACAAAGACCTTACATGACCCAGGACCGAGGAATTTTCTAAGGAGGGTACCCACGAAGGCGAATCTCAATTGCACCAGGGATGGATCACGAGTACGAAGCAATCCGAGCCCGATCATTTTAAGAAACATTTGCCACTGCAGTTCTACATTTACCGTATGTGTCCACTACCCCGTAAGTGCACCAATAATTCCACATCCACCGATCCACCGATTCACCGATCCACCGATCACACAATGTAGCCCACGCTTTGGCATTCATCCTCTTCTCAGCGTTGCTTGTGAAGATGGCTTTGTGCACATCCAAGCATGTTTTAGGTAAAGTTTATTTTTACCTCTATTTTCCGTTTGCTTTTTTTTTTTTTTTGTTCACTTCCCTCTTTTATTATTTCATTGGTCAAGCAGGCACGGACTCCCTAGGTCCCTCCCTTAAATCCGCACCTGACATGACCAATGTTTTGACCTTCAGACCTGTATAGCATGGGTATGCCATGCGAGGTCGCGTTCTGGAATGGCTAACAGTAACTGAAACTGGACATGATCTTAGCCAAAATGCCGAAAAGCCATACCTTAAAGCAGTTTTCAAGGCTTTGAGGATACATGCTCCTTTGATTACAAAACCTTCAAAGCGAACAATCTTTTCCAATATTTAAGTCAACCGAAAAAAAGCTTTCAGATATACAGAGCACATATGTCTAACTGTACGTGTACAGATTAATTAACGCTAGAATATTGTATAAAGATCTTCGGCACGTAAAATGGTTTTTTAGTTGGACGGTTGCCAAGGCGCTAACATTAGGTCGCTATTTACACGGGGTTCGAATCCACCCTTAAATGTGTGCACCCTTGCTTTTATCATTCAAAAGTATATTCTTAGTATTATTCAGCCTAACTCAATGCAGCGGGCGAGATTTTTCACATGCTTTTTCATTTTGTCTCCCGTTTTCCAGGCTTCAAGAGACTTTTGCACCACTCCCCTTGTCTTGATTAGGCTAGTTTATAATAATAATTCTTAACAATAATTTATTCATTCAATTAACCACGTAGGGTCAGTAAACGCCACGGCATACCGTATATCTCACACTGTTCAGTATAAAATTTGCAAAAATTCCCATCCCTGTTAGGTGTTCACATTAAGGAAGTGTGAGATTATGGTGGAAAAAATTGGTTTTAAATTTTAAAGAAAAACAAAATGTTAATTAATATGTTAGCTTATGATGTCACAAGGTGCCTAGATTTTGTGCTCCTCTTACATATCAAAACTAAATTTGAGCTTAAAACCCTTTTTAGCGTGCCTTATAGGGAATAATAGGCTTGACCTTTTAACCTATATTATTTTTGATATTTAATTTACAAACATTTGGCATTTTGGCCTATATATATATATATATATATATATATATATATATATATATATATATATATATATTTCAATGGAAAGGATGAAACTTGTTCTTTTTGATGATGTTTTTATGTGGTTTGGTTAGGCCCCTTGGCTAAAAATTGTAAAAGCAGACCTTGTACTCGGAAGCAGATTGTAAAATGAAGGAGAAACCCGCAACTGCTTCTATTATTAGCCAGCTCTAAGTTCTTTTTTGTTTGGTTTCGCTTTGAAAAAGGGCAATGTTTCTCTCAGCTAGTCACTTTCATTAATTGAATGAAATATATATGTTCAACGAACTGGACAATGCCACATTTACTGAGTTTCCTGACGATACCACAATATTAAAAGATCAAGTCATCTCTGAACTTGCCTCCGATGGCATTACACTTTGCCTACCTATTAATTATATTGAACCATCCAGTTGATGCACAAGTGATGAAATCTTTCGGATGGGGGTGAAGGTAGCTTCGGCCCACTTTAAATGTGGTAGAAAATGTACATGCTGAGACATCTAAGAATGTTCTTTTAGCGTGATAAAATGCTTGTGTGTGAAAATAAAAAAGAAAATGTTCCACGTTATAATTATCTGTCTGTTTGGTTTCTTAAAATTTCATTTCCCTGTAGAAAGCCCCATACAGGCCTGCTACTAATAACGTTTGGCCATCTCGACGGCCGCAGAAAGTCCACTCAAGGACCACACCTTGGAGTCTATCATCATTACTCCAAGGACCACACGTTGATCACCTGTAGATCGAACAATGCCGTAGATCATACATGACACAGGGTCCATCTTTCCCTTTTCACCATACTCGCTACTCGGGAAAATCTCTTCATAACATTTAATCGTATTTTATTCCCTGGGTAAAATGTTCAATGTGAGCATCACACATGACGGGAACTTCCCAGCGCGAAACCAAAAGTTACATTGTGTTTAAAGTTAGTAAATAAACATTTTCGCTTATGCGTTTTCGAAACAATCTTTTTCGTCTTTTTGGTGGCCTTGCTTAGTTTTAAATAAAATATCAAACTTGACATACAGCAAGAAAAACTATATCCAATTGAAACAACAGTAACCATCAAACACGGAAGTTGAAGTCAGTGTTGAAGGATATATTAGCCGGCGGTAGTATTTACAAATATAAAATTTTTCAAAGTAGTCTGCTTTGTAAATTGTTTGTACCTTAATACACGGTTCATTGTGTAAACGAAAATGAAAATTGTATAGAGTACCGTAAGATGTTTGCATCAGGCAGGCTAATTCGTTCTGTCAATTGTATAGTTGTTATAATCACTTGGAAAGGACTTGCCACAGGCTTAGTAATTTAGGCCCTTGGTGAGAAGAGCTGAAGTTCGTCAACCAACAGACAAATCACTGCAGTGAAAAATACGAAGTTTGATTTGATTGGTTAACAGAAGAGTCAGTTCTTGGAGTTTATTTGAAACATCGTCTACGGAAGAAGCGACTGACGACAATGTTGTCAATGGAAATATACAATATTGACATGCAAAGTAATGAAGAAACTTTTGGACACTAACGTCATTAGAAAATTATAATACGACGTGCAAGCAGAAGGTTCCATTAATGGTAGTAATAGTAGTTTAAATGATGACGAAGCCGATGAAATATGGGTATGCTTGTTCGGTAATGTTTCTTTTGTCAATATTGCTGCAGAATTATGAATTACAGATATCAGGAAAGTTGATAACCCGTCTTGTCTATATATATGAAGGTCGCCCAGTACGGTTCAGGTGTCACTGTATTAGTCACCAGTGTCAGGATGTTGTCTCCAAATCCCATGGCATTGATTCCAAAAACGTGACAATGTCTGCTGCCCTCACACTCTTAGGAATTGCTGAGTTATAACATCCAAAATCCTTTCCATTGTAGGTCCCAACAACAACCGGTTTAACATTCAGCATTTTACCTGTACTTCAGCCAATGTTGTCTACGTTCTCGTATGAAAACGCTGTAATATACTGTATGTGGGAGAAACAAAACGTCGTCTTGCTGACCGAGTCACTGAGCACCTGAGGTCAATCAAACAGAACCTCCCAGAGCTCGCTGTAGCCACTCACTTCAATCCCCCGTCAACATGCTCGATCCGTGACTTGATGGTTTCGGCGGCCATCTCGTGTCGAGGTTCCGATCATGACCGCCTAGCTGCCGAAAACCGTCTAATCATGAAACTTGGAACCCTGTCCCCACATGGTCTGAACGTTAGACTTGAATAGTTATAACTCAGCAATTCCTGCATTGTTTTTACCAGTGGGAACCACTTAACACTCTGTTTTTCTAGCCGGTTTTACCGTGCCCAACTTTATTGCGTATTTTTCAAATTGTACGTTTGGCCGTGTCAACAATCAGTTGCATTTTTGCCACCTGATGAAGGGTTTAAACCCGAAACGTCGTGGAATTTTCACAAACTTTTAGCACTATTTACTACTTCTTTTTTACCTACCTACTTCATAAGTGCTACGCAGTACTTTGATCTTATATATATATATATTTATATATATATATATATATATATATATATATATATATATATATATATATATATATATATGGCTCGACTGAAGTACCGCATTGCATAGGGTAGAAACACATAAAACTACTCTTTGCACAGTGTCTGTCATGTTTCCTACATTTTTATATAATATATATATATATATATACATTTAAACAAACACACACACACACACATATATATATATATATATATATACCACTGTGTTATAAAAGTCAAGTCCATATCCAGTGGAAGGAGCCACCCCTCTTCCCTGCACTGCCAAAGAAAACAAAGAAAAAAAGTTAAAAGAAAAGATTTAGAAGAAAGAGAAAAGAGCGGAACTAGTGGAGAGGTAAAAGAGGTAAAAAGAGAAGAGGAAGAAGAGGACAAATATCAATATGAAAGGTAAACTACGGAGATCTTCTCTGAATTTGGCAATGCAGTAACAAAAATACTGTCACATGATTTAAAAGAGCCATTCATGAATTAGGATACCAGCATAAGCTAATTCAAATTGAAGGGACTGCTTTTTCTTTTTCATAGGAAAGTGTACAATAAAATATATCTTGAAGGTTCTTTTACATTTTTGTTCCATAATTTTAATGCAAGTTTCTTTTTCGGAGCTACTATATCGTGACCTACGTTTACAATCATAACTTCAACCTGGCCGACTTAATCAATCAAAGTTCTGTCTAATCATGGGAGGTGTTACTTTGGCAAAATAACACCTGCCTGTTCTAATCAAGGCGAACCCTGTTCGTGCATATGACTCTCAACATCACTTCCCATGGCTTTCAATTTAACGCTAACGCTCAACCTTGAATTCTTTTCTTTTGTCATAAAAGCGTACAAGTGGAAACTTGAAAAACTTTAGTAGCTATGAAAATTCGTTTTGAAACTCGTTTCTAGCCGATATACATTTCTGGAGAAAAGTAGGTGAGTTGATGCGAGAGGTACACGTGCTAAAATTTTTTTTAACACGAAGTGTTCTTTTTAATGATTATTATGAAAAACCATGCATAGAGATTTATATATTTGTCACGTATAAGTTGCCCCCTGAAAAAAATCAAAACACCAGTTTCCTTTTTTATGTGGCAGTCCTCCTCTTAGAAAGAAAAATATATTAATTAGTATAGAATAATCACTAATCATATCACAATTATTGATCCAATAAAAACCCACGCAATCACTAAAATTATTTTGCATATCGTCAAATGTACTTTATCTTCAAACAATTCTTCTTTGTTTGTAATGCTTAAGCAGCGATGGATAATTTTTTCACCTAAGAAATTCTGAATGGTTGGACCGTCATTCAGTATTTATTGTAAACATTGTTATGTCGTTCCAGTCTGCACAGCAGTTTCATTATTGTAAGTAATTTAAACTTTCACTTTTCAATTATCACGTGAACTGTTAACCTTTTCATCACAAATATAAAGTACCCTTTTTATCTTTTGAAAAGGACACGTGACATTTTGAATCATACTTCCGTTACTCGTTTATAACTTGCCTGTGTAAATGGAGTACTAGTAAACAATCGTTCAATCTTATTTCAAGCCATCAGCTTAAACTTACAAATCTCCTCTTATACTTCCCTTATTAGTATCTTTAATGATGTTTCAGGACATAAATATTGCATTAAGAGAAAAACCAGGTACTTTTTCTGAATTAATTTAGCAATTCATTAACAATATCTTGCATGTTAGAGAGCCATAAGTGAATGACGATTCCAGGGCTTACCAACAAGACGTATATGAGTCTGCTGTAGCAGACTCATACGAGCGAAAGAAAATGACCCTCCCTCCCTCACGCCCCCTCGAGCAAAAGAAACTTCAAAGTACAAATCATGTATTTGATGTAAAATAATCAGGATCATTTTTTAGGCAAACACCTTCCACTCCTTAGTGAAATGTCTTCCCATAATTCTGTACGTACTAATTCAATCTGGGAGTGATTATATTTTTCCTCCAAGATTAAAAGTGCAAATTTTTCTAGCTTCAATACAGAATACCAATCAAGAAATTGTGTTTGGCGTGAATAATCTTTGTATTTCATAGAAATTTCTCATATGCTGTAACGATGTAGGGGCGGAAAAGTATCGTAATCTTGTGGAAGTGTCCACGTAAATATTGGATATCTAATCAGGCGCGTAGTCAAGGGGGGGGGGCAAAGGGGGCAGCCCCCTTGAGCATATTTTTGTATTTTTAAATGTTCATTTTTACAATATTGCCAGTGTTTCCCCATTTATATGCGGTAAATAGGCATGGGAAGTGCCATTTCCAAAGATCTGGGAGGCATTTTGGGCCAAAATTTTCTTGCGCCTTGCGCCAAATCATGGTGGCGCGAAGCGCTGAGAGTGTGTCTATGAGCTTCGCCCCCCCCCCCCCCCCTTGACAAATTCCTGGCTACGCCCCTGTATCTACTTTAAGGTGGATGCTTGAAAGTGGGATAGTTAATTAACTGTCGATGCACAAGAGATGAACATTTGAATGCCATTCCTACGTATGTTACAGGACCATGTGAACGAAATATGAAGCCTCGCGACATAGGGATAATCTTTCCAAGGCAGCATCTGTAATGAGGCTAAGCGGGATTTTAGAATACTGGATTTTAGTGACAGTTTCCTTACCCTTTACTGCCTTAGGGCCTGCGGTTATCATCCTTAAAAAAGCTCTTGGGGTTCAAACGTTCAGTGATCTAGGGCGGCGATTGCGGGGAAGATGGGGGCACGGTCCCCCAATAATTTGGTTGGGGACGACCAACTTTCGTCCTCCCAATATTTGGTCAACGACCGTAATATTTGCCAATATTGTGGGGACGAAGCACAGTCCCCTCCAATAATTTGGTTGATGGGGAGGAATGACTATAATATGTTGTCTAAAATCGTAATAATTGCTGATATTTGTGTAAATATTAGACTTAAAAGTCATGAAAAACGATTTTTTTTCGGGCGCGCCTCGCTCGCACAGTAAAATCAGAGTGCATGTTTTAAATTTTTTTAGGACCGTAATAACTTTGTTCAATCTTCCGCTAGAGTTGGTTAACTGCAGTGATATTTGCTAAAATTGGTGTAGGTGAGACCAAGACCCTTCAAATAATTTGGTTTGGGAGGACGGAGTACCTTCAGGGTTTTGGTAAAACCTGCAATGTTTCCTAATATTTGCGTCTAGGCTTAGGCTATGGGGCATAATCCTTGATGTTTTCGTTGAAAGAGACGAAATCCATTTCGTTCCAATCAATTTTTTTTTTGTCAGTGACCGTAATATTTACCTATATTGACCAAGAAAGGCTAAATTTTTAGCGCGCTTGGCACGCATTTGTTGCCACATAAATGCCTTGTAATTACTGAGACTGTTAGACACATGCATACACATGCAAATATTTTATATTCAACTCCATATTCAGGCCCTTCAAATTAACGCACTTAATTGGGATATCCCCATGCTATACCCTGCGAGTTGCCCAAGCGTTCTAAAAGCAGTCTAATCCATAGGAGCACAAACCAGAATCTTGTAAAAAAATTGAATAGATTTGATTCAACATTAACTAGATTTGGTTAAAACTGAAACAATACTGTTCATTTTAAGCCTAATCTTGTGAAATATGTCACAACATTTCTGTTCGTGCCCTTATTGATAAGATTGACTTTAATATTAAATGGGACTCTTTTAGATGAATGTTTCTCTATGAAAATAGAGTCATACTTATTTCAACTATTGCTAAGATATTGTGATATTAATTTTTGTTTTCCTTTTTGTTTACCCGTGTTTCTAGTCCCTTCCATTGAAACAGCAAACTGAATAACAGCAAATCCACAGTACGCTCTCCAAGGGAGACTTAAATTTTGTCGTACATCTCCATATTCCCCATCCCCTAAGAGTTCTGGGTAACTTTGATAGTGTATTTTAAGCCCACTCGGCGTGCCAGTTGCTGATTACTAGAAATATGGGGTAATTAATTTCGAAAGTAAACTTTAAGGTCCATGGAACCCTCTATTAAGGTCCATATTCGCCCTGACCGGACATAGCCTAGTAGGCTAGATCACACCATAGCCTTATACTACTTCGAATCCCGCAGTCTCGCACGAAGATGAATAGTTTATTCAAGATGCGAATTTTCTGCGCGCTTTGCGTACACGTGTATAGTTTTCTCATGCCATTTTCGGGAACGTTCTTTCCTTTATCCTCTCTGTTAACCACTCAAATCAGAGAACTGTAAGAGACAGCTCCCTGCTCAAATCAAGAGGCTGTTGGATATAATACTGCAAGTTAAACGTTTGTGGCTGTTATTGACTTCTGGACGCACACCCAGTTCTACGTGTGACTAGGAAAAGGGAAGATTTGTGCTTCTTTGGTGCTCCTAACATAGCACATTTTGTTACCAGCATTACATAAACATATAGGTTTACATTTCCATATACATTTACGTATACATATAGGCGTTTACGTATACATATGCGTGTACGTATTCGTGTATACATGTTGTTATATATGTACATATACATATATACACAGGTATTCATATAGAACATTATGAGCCTCACGTCCCCCATGTCCAACACAAATCGCCGCCCTTCTCAATGATTATGGGACAACAATGTCAAATATTATCAACTGCCAAAGTGTGAGCCTTCAATCGAAAAGTAGCTTGGACCTGTTGAAAACTTTTCACGAGAGTCCAGAGGCCAAGAAACAGATCGAAATTCAATAAATAATTCAACGAAGGGATGATTTCTGGTATCGCTACTGTTACAAGACGACTCATCAGGAACACCAGATTGAATCCGTCGACGAGCGAATGGAAAGTTCCAGAGAATTCAACTTCAACGCAGCCTTTCTAGAATTGTCTAGAAGTGAGAACTGTTTACGTAATGTGCCAATTATAGCAGCGGCCTGGCGACACTTCTAAGAAACAGTTCCATTGTTTACTACCGTGCATGCAAGGAACGTTCTCGTAATTGCTTGAATGTGTGCACTAGAAGTTTCTGTTAAATTCTGGAGATTTCTCGATTGAAAGCCTAGCGTATAAAAGGCAGTTCAGCAACTGTTGTAAGAGAGAGATATCATAATACTTCATCGAGACCAGACGCTGTCATACTGCTGTTGAGAAGTTATTCTCTGACCGAATCACCTGAAGCCGGCCATTGACACTGCACACTTGTGATAAATTGCCATACGCCGTTTCTACACTGTGTATAGAGATCGTCATCATCCATCATCGCCTAGCCTTGTCATTATTCGCTCGTGGAACTAGTTCCTACGAGCGTCCTCCAGACGTTACCCCGAAGGGAATCTGCTTGCCGAAGGAGCTATATTGATGGGACTCCCGACTTAACATAGCCAACCTCTCAATCGTCTGATCTCTACATCATGGGTCTGTCGTGGGTGTGGCCTGGTTCTACGCTGGCTGAAAGATCTTGGGGATGCTACAAAACTTTAATCAGTTTTTATTTTGGTTTAAAAAGTTCCTTCTCCTGGATGCCGAAGGGTGCACTTTACGTTACCCTCGAAGGGTTTCTG
This sequence comes from Holothuria leucospilota, assembly GCA_029531755.1. Classification (NCBI taxonomy): domain Eukaryota; kingdom Metazoa; phylum Echinodermata; class Holothuroidea; order Aspidochirotida; family Holothuriidae; genus Holothuria; species Holothuria leucospilota. Next base: position 31,791,975 of record CM055963.1, on the reverse strand, counting down.
CTCCCCAAAGGAGTTACTTCCCCTGAAAGGACACAAAGACTTAACATGGTCCAAGCGCGGACTGAGGAATTTTCTTGGAAGGGGCCCACGAATCTCTGTTGCACCAAAGATAGACTACGAGTGCAATGGAAGCATTCAGAGCCCTCTAGATTTAAAGAAATCGCCATAATCAAGGCAAGTTTGTCACTGCAGCTATACGCTTACCGTGTGTGTCCCCTATCCCACAAGTGCGCCCCCAAATCCTTACATTAACTTCCACCAATGTTTGAACTAGCATGCATCACTGCCAGGCAACTCTGCTGAGGTCCGTTCAATGTAGCACTCAGTCCGGCCGTCAACCACTTTTCTGGACTGCTTGTGAAGGTGGTTTCAACTAGAAGCCAGGGCTGTAGTCAAGTCCACCAAGCTAGATTTCAAGTCCGAGTCCAAGTCCATAAGGTCATGTCTGATCCAAGTCCAAGTCCGAGGGCTCGAGTCCAAGTCCGAGTCCAATGTTCTCGAGTCCAAGTCCGAGTCCAAGTCCAAAATTGTAAAATTTTCCCGTACTTGGCTTTGAAAGCTCCCTGCTAGCACTAATTAATCTCAATATGCTACGACAAACTGACCAAACAAATTAGAAAAACCTCATGTCAAACTGAATGAAATTATAGTAAGAAACTGATCAATTTCATGTTCACAACAGTACCATAAACACTGTAACTTATGATATCATCCATAGGCCTAACCCAGGTAACACAATGTAGGTCTTAATTGACTAGCCTGTGTACGAGGAGCTTGCTGTAGTAATCAGGACCTACTACTGGATTCAGTCATGCCTTTGATAATCCATCTAATCTATGGTCTCCCAAGGAAAACTACAAAAATCAGTGTTCTCCACAGGTTTCAAGAGAGGCAGTCAAGCGCAGAGAGCACAGGCGATGGACAAGCACTAGCTGTCTTTTTCTAGTTGACAGATCCTACCCAGTACTCATAGGTCCCATTTTACAAATTTATCACTTCATTTGTTTAAAAATATGTGCGGACTGGCCTTCATTTGAAATAAAAAGCAGTAGCCTGTTGTCAACTTTTTTTTTCGGAGGCGGGGCGGAGTGGAGCGGAGTTTTTGTAGGGGGCTGGATTTTTAGAAGGCGGTCGCTATTTTAGGGGGCGGCAATTTTCACTCGGGAGCGGGCCGCCCCTTAAAACCCCTTGTGAAGAACACTGAAAACATACTTCCAGATACCAACAACTTTGCCTTTCCCACCCTATTTCCACAAAAAGACAGACACATACACACTTACACACATAAAAGAGTCAGTATTAAGCATCATAATTGTATGCACATGCATGCATGCAATTGTTTCCTGATGCCCTTTCATACTGTATCACAGACCAAATTAAGTGGTTGTAAAGATGCTGATAAAGACCTCATAAATCTTCCTAAAACTAAGATCTTTTCATGGTACAAGTCCTCATAACCTACAATACAGTAGACCTACTACATCAAAGAAAACTATAGGCTTTGCTTCATGGCAAACGCCATTACTTTTGGGAGGATTATGAAATTTTAAATAATATGATGAAGAAAAGAGCTGGACTTGATGGACTCGACTTCAAGTCCAAGCCAAAGTCCGAGTCCAGAAAGCCCGAGTCGGAGTCCAAGTCCAAGTCCAGAAAGCTCAAGTCCAAGTCAAAGCCCGAGTCCAAAAAAGCGGACTTAAGTCGGGACTTGAGGTCAAGTCCGGACTCGAGTCCTCCAGCCCTACTAGAAGCTTATCTGAACCAGGGAGTTGTTAGGGACTCCCTGTCTGAACACTAAGAAGACGTTTCACCCTACCTTTACCCAAACTTACACATTCAAGTATGCTTTAGAAAAGTTTTCACTCGCATTTGATGAGCAGGCGACCGCTAATTTCGAATCCTGTAGTAATTTTTTAATTGCACGTAACATACATTCAAAACTATTATAGAGTACTAATCTAAGATATTCCTGCAAACAGTCCTCTCGTTGGACGATTACCAAGGTGTTAACATTTGCACACTGTTTACCCAACCCGGAAAACGGATTACAATAGTAGGCCTACCATATGTTTTTATAGTTTAAAGGTATAAAATTAGCTATTATTCAATCTCACTCCTCCACCAGCAATTTTTTTGAGATGCTTTTCAAGTTTATGTTTCATTTCTCTGGCGTGAATCAACCTTTTCTTTTTTTTTCTGATTAGACTCGTTCAGGAGAATGATTTGTTTCCACCAGTTTTCCCCATCTAATCGGTAGACGTATTATCCCACACTGTTGTGTATTGCACCCCTTCCCCTATTACTTAACTTCCTGTAAATCGCACGTATTACTATGATGTTGTTGTGCTATAAGTGGCGAAGCAAAGGGTTTCGTCAGACGGTGAAACTGTTGTGTAGACGCTCTGTAGCAATAACCTAAGCAAATGCATTTCAACCCATTACAGATTCACCCACTTGCCAGTGGGTGACAACTGAACACTTTAACATGCGAATTCTTTGCACCTGACAATAAACATCAGAACACACGCAAGCAATATTTGCAGGAAATAGTATATCATTATCGGCATGATCACTGCGATTTAAATATGATCATACGTTGTTCGAAATGACCAAAACAGACGGCCTGTGATCCTCTCCTAGGAATACTTTGCCGCATATTTAACACTGTTAGTTTTAGATGGAATTTCAGGGCGTACGCAAATCAAGATGGACGTGATTGAAGAAGCATTTTATGGCATTGTAAATTAATAGGCGGTTTACAGGTGACTACTCTGTGATTTTGGAACAAGCTGCCCAGTATTTATGATCAAGTTCAAGTCAAACGAAAAATTGGGAAAAGACAAGTCTGCTCATTAGATCGGTTTCTTCAGTATTTTTGCCATTCCCACTCTTGTTCCATTTCCGCAATTTTGTTTTTGACAGCCGTTTTGAATCATCCCGAGTGAGACCCAAAATATTTACTGTTACCACTTGATTTCGTGTTCAGGAGACCATAGAATTTCCAAAATATATTGGGTCTGAGAGTTCTGGGGTTGTCCGTGACGTGCCTCTGGCCCATGACCAATCAGCCCTTTGCTCTAGTCCGCATGTCTTGGCCAAAAAGAAACATTATAGATACTCACATTTTTGCCATTCCATCTCTTATCCCATTTCCCCTTCTTATAATTCACCTCAAGGTATTGTAATTCCCCTGGCAGTCCAATGGACCAAGTTTAGAACTAATTACTGATCTAAGCAAAGAGCTACGTAGGATGGCTCGTAGCATTTAGAACTTTTTTTGGGGGGGGGGGGTGTAAAATACCTCATAGATTACCGGATATGATCCTTTCCACTTGCCGATAATGACCGCTGTTTGCAAATTTTGTCAACTAGACCTACGCCTCAAAACCATCACGGTTAAATGATTTTAATGGAAAGCAATGTCAGTACTAGAGTATGAGGAAAACACGTTTAAAAAAAGAAGGTGTCAGTAGTCTGTTTGGTATTGTTCTATGGATATTTTCCCTTTTGACATGAAAACGGTTTTCGTATTTCGTATAATCAGCATTTGACGGTAATGTTCTCAATAAAATAGCCCGCTTCTGTTTTATTGAGCCCTCGTTTGCCTATCTTTCCATAGCAATTCTTCTTTCTGTTCGACAGTCAACCTGGAGTAAATATTGAAAGGACCGATTTAAAAGTACCTTTGTTTAATATTCTAAAGGATTAAGCTTTTTAGGGTACATACAGCTAAGATTACGAAAACGTTACCATACAATTCTCCTCTTTGCATGGTGTGTTCTCGTATTCCAGGATCATTTTATAGTAAGGGGAATTAGACTTCTTCACTCAATCGTGTAAGCCACTGATCTAGATCAGTGATCAATGCGTGTAAGCTCTTCTTTTGGCCATCACGCCCTGTAAAATTCCCTATTCGTGTCTATATTGGGAAAAGGTGCAGTGCCACTGGAGGGCATATTCCCTGAAAGAAGGCCAGGACAGAGCCAGTCATAGAGATCATTCTTGGGACGCACAGGGTCGTGCATATCGCATACTGTTGGGAAGAACACCTTTACGACAACACCATCTAATGGTAAAGCATACTTCTGAGCATATTTAATACAATACACTTATCAGGCCTGTAGCCAAACAAGGTTCTGAAGGAGGGAGGGGAGAAACAACTTGAAGGGGGAGGGGTATATTTTAGTGGGGGAACATACTAAAATGCGAAGACCCGGAATCTCCTGCAGTATAAGATAATAAGATAGCCGAAAATTGGTTCCAGATGCAGGGTGACTGGCACCTAAACGGATACGACATTATGTAAGATGGGGCCTTTCAATTATTTACTTGTGTAAAGTCATGATAAAGCACAGTGATCTTGCAGAATATGTTTTTTTTAGTTTTTCTATTTTAAGGTTAAAGACACACAGTCATCACCCCAAAGTACATTTTTGGTTTTGGGGTATCAAAATTCTAAGTTGGTGACTGCTCTTTGATTGACATCACAGTTTGAAAATTCAAATGATGCAGATCGAGTAACTCACATTTCACACAATGCAGAGAGAGTGTTTGGATTACACATTGTAGCCTTGTATGCTTACCAGGACATGGCCTGAAGCAATAAAATAGGTTTGTGTCTGCACAAGGAGGAGCTTTATACAGTTATGGGACGAGCTACAAGTTGCATAGTTGGGAGAATTGGAACTGTCTGGGATGACGAGAATTGCCCTTTAAGTTTTTAAAACAAAATGAATAGGTAGGTGTAACTGTCAAAGCTTGGGAAGTGCCATTCTGGGCAAACTGGGAGGTATTTTGGGCAAAAATTTTCTTCATATGCTACACGCCAGCTATGGTTTTACGATGGTCTCTTTTGGCACATAGCTCTCACTAGAAATCTTTTCAAAAAGTTCCTGAATGTACGGTATTACGGTAACATTAAATGGTCTTTTCGGGGGCGCTTACCGTGCACCTTTCTTTGATGACCATGTCAAGATGTATAGAGAGAGCTTGAGAGAAGTTGTTCCAAAGCCGCACGAAACCTCCTAATGTCAGTCATACTTCCTATCAACCATTTCTCTACATCCCTAAATGTACAGGCTGTTGATCTGAGTTACGGTATGAAAAAAGTCAAACAGATTTTTGCGGTCTGTTTATTCCGCGTCCGCCGCATTTTCAAGAAAATTAAATGTTCCACTATAACGCCAGCAAGATGGAACCATGGTGTTACCAACTAGTGGTAACTTCATGTTGGAACTGAACTATCTAAGAGATCGCCCTCTGGTGCCCTACCAAGGCGTTCCCCCTGAACCAAGAATGGCCCACATGCGGTCTAGACGGACCCTGCACCTCTCAGGAAAAATTTTGGGCCCCGCATTGGGTCATTGGAACCTGAAAGCCTCCGCATGATAAAACCCAGATTTTGCCGACCTGGAATGCATCCCCCTCACATGAAAGGTGAATCATTGTTCTGAATGTCCCCACAATCGAACTTAGTCGAAGTCTGAAGTCCCCCCCCCCCCCTCCTAGGCCTGCCCAGTGGGAGCTACACATCGAAATATGTTTCAGATTGAAACTAAGTAACGGTATCAAACATTTTGACGTAATTAAAGAATCACGATACCTAAAAATTTTCATGGCAAGCTCATTTTTACAGATGGAGACTAACACTGAAACTGCAGCCTAAGAAAATACCATTTTGCAATCTCTAATATCATTGTGGGACTGTCAGCTATAAGTAACCTGTGGGTATGTCTATACATATCTCACGAAGATCACGTTGTCGAAATGAATCAAGGTATTATATTCTCGAAATTCCTCTTCCGTAATTGTTGTTTATCTCTACTGGTTTCCTTCATTGTGCAGTATGACAACATTAGCATACAAAATACGATTAATTGTTAACGTTGTGAGTATATATCATTTCAAATTATGTCGAAAACCTAGATAAGACCACTGCATAAACCCGGTACACGCTTTCACTTCGATTAACTTCATGTTATAAGAGATTAGGGCATGCACTTACTATAGATATGAACCACTCAGGCAAAGCGTGCATGGAAAGTGTCTGTTGTTTAAAATACACAAGCGGAGCTATAGTGGACCATAATAATTCTCACACATTTATGAATGGTTCATATTACATCATATAATGGCGTGAGGAATTGTACCACCAGGGGTACATTTGTTTTAAAGGGGCTTATTGAGTTGGTTCACGAATTTAATGTTTTTTTGTCACACCTGTTGAGTTTTACTCACATCTTGATAATAAATGTTCAAACTAAGAGATTCTGCACATGTGACACACAACTACAAGGGCAATGATAGGGTAATTTATTAAGATCATTCATTACAAATTCATAACCAGACACTTTTATCTTTAGGTAGTAATCTGTTGTGGTCATAGTCTTGTTCAAGACTCTAGTTCATTTTCGTTCACCACATATCTGCTCTGAAGCATACGTACCAGTGCGCCTTCTAAATGTACTACTGAAATCTCAGAACTAGTTCTGAGAGTTCAATCACTATCTGGAGAGTTCAATGGTAGATTAGAGGGCGCACTGGTACGTATGCTTCACAGCTAATATGTGGTGGACGGAAATGAACTCGAGTCTTGAACAAGACTATTGTGGTCAAGGCTCAGTCAGTTGTATATTCAAAAGAGGCTGGTCTATCAAGGGCTTGGATAAGCATCGTGAAATACAAGCTCTTCAGCCCATATAAACTATTATTTCTCACATTTTCGGTAACTATAGGAAGTGATATATGAGTAATAAAGCTAAGAAGAAGCATTGTCATACAATGATTTCCTTCAAACTCGTCACAACATAATCGATATCAACTTAATGAGCCCCTTTAAATATTGTACGCATATTCCGAAAAATTTGCTCTACGATCAGTAATCAGGTAATTTGTCGATGATTTTATGTTTTCTTTTTCCTTTTTTAAGTGTTAAGTGGTCCAAATTTCACAAAATTTCCCTACGTAACTAACCTGCAAAATTTCATGATAGCATATAGCCTAAAGACTAACCTTCAAGGATAAATGTTGCCTTCCCAGTTTGAATAAGCATAACCTCTTTCATTTTCTGTTGTGCTTCTTAATCATGTCAAAATATTTTTGGTTACTCAATAGTTACAGTTTGGCAACTAGATAAGTCTTTGGTTTACCCATAATATACACTACTTATGTCCTCGAGTATAATAAAAGATACTTATAAGGGAAATAAGGGGAGATATTAACCCTTAAGCCGATGTTCCAGACAAGGTTGCTGGACTGTTTGTACCCTTTAAAGTTTTTTAAAAGAGTTTTAAACCAACCAATATGGCATTAAAAATGTACTATGCAAAGTCTAAATCTGAATATTATGTTTTGCATAAATGAATTATTTCAGTTGTTTCTAACGAATAATTTGTGTTGACCTTTCTCTCGCAAAATCCTCCTTGCAAACAGAAAAAATCTCTGATAAATATGAAGTTGGCATGCGGATCTTTCTGTTTTTATGAATCATTTTTGAAGTCAAACTTTGTGCCTATTTTTGGGGTATTTACAATGGCGTGTCCAGACATTGGTATGAGGACAAGAGTGAGGTTACATCTTAATGGGAGGGGGGGGGGGGTGCAATATTACCAGTGGAAACTAATTTTACATTATATTTTGTCATCTCATTTGAAGGAGGCAACAGAGGCAAGGCCTTTGACAGAGGAAAATCCTCCCTTCTTTTGGGTACCTCCTGACTATCTTATATTCGACCGATTTAACAGAGTCCTGTTCTGTTCTACCTCTTTACCTAACATGCAGTCCTTACGCATCTCATAACGTATTTAACGTCTTTTTGCCCTATTGCATCCACAGTGTTCTTCTTTCGTCCATTTAGTGATCATTAAAACACACTTCATCGTCTTCGTCCTCCCAGTTGTGTAAATAATTATTTAGATAATTACATTTTCATCTTCCATCGCGGAACCGTCTCAAACTTCCTTGCTACTAAAAATTGCTTCGTCAGTCAACTTTGGTCATGTGATGTTTCTCCCTTATACGTCACCAGAATAAAGGTTTGGGTTTTTATGCGGAGGAGGAACGATAGCACAGTACTCCAGGTAAGGTTTAATTTTGATATGCTTGGGCCTAGATTCTACAGTACTACAACCGCCACTTGATATTCCTATGGGACTATTCGATACAGCTCCTCCGTTCATCAAGTATTCTTGTCTATCTTGTTGGTCTTCCATTAAATCTGTCCTATTCGATGTTTTTTCTTGTTCAGCACGAGTGGTGTCATCTTTTAATGGTGGTGGCATAATTGCACAATATTCCAGGTAGGGTCTGACAGTGACCGAAGTATACCTTTTGGGGTCTTGACAGTCATTGCCGATCATGTTTTGCTCATTTGTGTTCCAAATTTCTAGATTCCCCAGTTTTCTTCTTTTGACGATGAAAACAACGAAAGAAAAAAGAATTACGATCATCATGACTACACCAGTCGCAATGAGAATGAAAGCAGTGGTGTTGTTGTCATCATCTTTTGAATCACTTGTTGTTTGTTCAGTGGATGTAGAGATCGGCGAAGTTTCCCTCATCTCTGAAGGACTTAAATATGACTTCAAGAGATACACAAAATAATGGAGATCCACAGATGGTAACGATGTTGGGATGTAAGTGCATAAAACTGTAACATAATCGTTTCAATAGGCTATGGTATCTTCGGTTTATGAGAGCACTTACCAACAATGGAGGTTGCGGTCATTATTATACTGGTCCATTCCTTAGGAAGAAAAAGAAAGACTGATACATATAAACACTAATGACACAATGCTGGAGACTTTTGTAAAACGGACCAGTAATAACTAAAGGATATCACCTGTCGTCAGACAATACCAACCATATTTTGAAATATAAACTAAAACCTGAATCTAAACCTGACAAATTGTAGAGTCCTCTACAAGCATCTTTCATGATATTTCAGAACATTGAAAAGACAGAAGCTAAAGAAAGAAACTATCAGGTACGAACGTAATTAATTCGGTGGCAAAATATAACCACTAAATTACAAAAAAGCATAGCCTGTAAGAATTTACATGAGATTCAGTTTGAAGAGAATTTATTCGCCCTTTAAGTTCTCATCTAGCAAAAGGAGGTTTGGGATTTGGTTTATGTTAACACTCAAGAAGCATTACTTTAGTTCAAATAAAGACTGAGTAATCAATCTTTTCTTGCCAAATCTATGCAACGAAGGAGCAAATATCTTTGTTATGATAAAAAACCAATTATTGTCCACCTATATGACTGCTGATCTGCTGATGACACTAATACCTGGTAAAAGCTGTAATTTAGAGTTTCTACAGCACGCCCGTACTTACGTTCCTTAGTAGTTGACATGGAGATTAATAAAGTATGTCCTCTTTTCACATTCTAATACCTCCTACACGAAAGCTTTCTTGTTATTATTTCTGCAATGTCCTTTTAACCTTTGCTTTTGTTTCTTTCAAATGACCTGACAGTGGACACACATCATACATTCGAAAGGTATCTCATACTGGGAGCTGAACAATTTAACTCCAGAATTTTGGCATTTTCTAAGGTAATTTAGGACGTTTTAAGACAAAACTTTCAACTGAAAATTATTTTCGGGGCTGTATCCCCCTCGGTTTTGGTCCCCTATTATGATCAAATTTTCCAACAATACGTACGTCACACTATCGTCATGTTTGATACTTTGTTCTTTAGTAGGCTAGCTTATGTTGAGTCAATGTGAAAGTAGAGAGTGGTAGATTTGATAATTAAGGGTAAAATATGCTTTATGTTTAAGTTCAGCAATACTAGCCGCCACTTTCTATTCCTTCTACGTGTTTTAACCTACTTACCTTTTCATTTGTGGCGTAGGAAATACACTTCCAAAACATCTTATTCCGGACTTCACGAAGACTGGAAAGTAAAAAAATTTTGGTGAAATTCGCACAAACGTATCCTGATGTAACAAGAGTTGTGAAGTTGGACGGATAAAATGAAAGATGTTTCTTCTGCTACATCATTTTGCAGCGAGAACTTCAAATTGCCAGTTAAACTTCTATTAAATACTTCATACGTTTTATGAATTGATGCGAATTCACTACTTCCCTCAGATCATATTTTCAATCCAGATAGAAATGAATTGAATGTCCAAAACAGATTCAAAAGTTGTAAAAAATGGCAAAAAATGCTTCAGTTTATGTTATGAAAGTGCATCGAGGTAGTAGGTACTCTTATAATGCTGTAGATACAATTCATCTTCCCTGCTTCATGCTCCCTTTCTTCACGAATAGACAGGTATAGGTTAGCAGTTTTCAGATCTATATAAAAATGCCTTAAAACCGCATATTCGAGACTGGCAGCTAGTCAGCTATGTATAGTTAAGTATGCTACAACTGCATGGACTGAGAAACCTGCGTAATACTGTCTTTTACTGCATTAACTGTTGTTGTAACACTTAAGTGTCTGTTAAATGCATAGCATAATACACGGGACTACATTAGAACTAATTCTGTATACAGAAGGCCTCGATTTCAATTGGGATTTAAAATGGTTAATGGCTTTATGAAAAGGTAACAAAAATGAAAGTACGAATACAACATTTCTGACGAAGCCGCATGTGATTGTACTAAAAGTGAAAATCGACTCGTTATTTTGAGAGGCTAAATATTCATCAATTAATTGGCTGAGACGTAAAAATTCAAAGGAAATGAATGCAAAAGTTGGGGAGAGTGGGACGTATTGGGAATTTTTTGACATTTCATTCAAAACCCTTTTTTGGAACATGATACTCATTTGAAGCTACTCTAACTAATGAAGTATAACACAGCACACCTTCGTGTGCATGCAAACTTTAAATACAACTTTCCATTTTTCACAAAGTTTTTATTCCTCATTTTTCCCAATGCTCGGTCCCTTATGCGGAAGCATTGGACAAACCGGAAGCATTGGGACAATTCATGGAAAAAAAGATGAATCCCGAAAAAGTCAATCAGTTCTCTTGTCCTATCAACATCCTCTCATCTTTCGCGCTTACTACATGAAGGCAAACTAGCCTACAAGAGACGACTTATGTAAACATGTAAACATAAGTCCTACTGCTGTTTCCCAACATTTCCTAAACAATAGACTCTTTTCCCAATAGGAATTACAAAGGATTGTGGGATAGAATTTTAGTGTGCATCATTTTTTTGCCACGGCAAAATGCCATTGACAACAACATCACCTACCAGAACTCTATCCCACAATCCATTGCAATTGTTATTTAGAAAAGGGTCCATTGAAAGCTTTGAAGCCTACATTTCCCATACCTCTTCACCATCATACGCTCTAAAAAACATCTAGTCAATTAACCGGAATCTTGTCAAATATTTGACAAGATTTGTTTCAAAATTGACTAGAAATGGTTCAAAAATGAAACTATTCGTTTCATTTATGAGCCGTATCTAGTCAAAGATTTGAAAAGATTCCGGTTCGTGCCCCTGTTGATTAGATTCTATTCAAATTTGACTTGGACATTTTTAGAATGTATGAATTGACACTTTTTCGGGTCACCCAGACCGGCTTCTACGGAGATTAAAGGCCGATTCAAGTTCAAGGCTAGTTCGTATTTCAGTATAGCGCTTTAAAGCTATGAAAAGTTGAACACTGCTCAACTCTGAGCTACCTAGTTCTTCCAGTGAGCTGCTATTTAATAGCAACTGCCCGGTTTTTCAAAAAGATGTGGTCGCAATAGAAACGGAGGATCAAATGTATAGCTTTAAGCAAAATTGTATCAAGAACTCCCAGTTGGCTGGACCTATTCTCTTTAAACTTGGTGAGAGGGTCTCCTAGGGTGGGAAATTGGGGCCCGTAGACCCCCAGAAGTAAATATCAAAGGTGTAGAAATGTTGCTACTTCATGTGAGGAAGGTTCATGGTATTCAGGCGATGCGAGTCTACATTTGTTGCTATTATCAAACTGAATGACTATGTACTAGCAATGAAATATGCAAGTCCGTAGATTGCCCTCTGGTGTTTTTATAATATGGTAACAGTTTTTTTTTTTTTAAAAAAAAATGGCGACAGAGTCAAAAGTTGGCGCAACGGCCTCGAATAACACATCCCATTAAGTCTGCAGAGTAGCCTTTTCACTGTGGCTATTTTAAAGTCACCGACCAAAAACTATACAAAAGTTTTCTATATAAAATATTGTAATGATACTATTGGCGGCCATTTTGCTTCTTCCGCCATCTTGATTGAACTGAATTTCCCAAATAAAACTGTTCTGCAAAATAAGTTTGAATTATTTGGCTCAAAATACGGCCAAGCATAAAGAGTAACCGTCACAAATGTATTTTTTAAAGATTATTTTTCTATTATGTTTTACTGGTATTGTAATTTTAACATGGGAGCCCATTTGGCTATTTCCGTCATCTTGGTTGACCCTGCAAAAAATATCTAGAAAGAAACCCTTTAAATATTTATAACAGAATATGGACAGAAGTTAAGTTCACCTTTGCCATAAGTGTTTTAATAATTATTTTTCTTATTATAATAACATAATTGACATAATTATTGCATTGTCGGCCATTTTGCTTTTTCCGCCATCTTGGTTGACATGAATTCCAAAAAAAATATTTAAAAACAAATTGGATTATTTATCATAAAATATGGCCAGATATTAAGGGCAACTGTCCCAAAAGCATGGGCGGCTCTAAGAAATTTTGTTTGGGGGGGCAAACTCAGAGAGGTTCGGAAGACCCCCCCCAGCAATATTAATGGTCAGCTCCGGATAGTAACATAGCCTCAACAGGAGTATGCATAGGCGTAGGGGCCCAAGTTGATTTGGGGGGGGGGGTGAGGGGGCTGTAACGATCTGCCCGAAAAATAGAAACAAAAATTTCCGCGCACGTCCAAAATGTTTATGTACATATATAGGCATGCATCCGTTATCACACCGCATGCCAATTACATACAATAATTTGCCACGTTACTAGCTATTCCATATTGGTTATAATTCTGGGGGAAGTCGTTACAAAAATGCTGCTAATAATCAGTGGTGTAGCCAAGATTTCTCTCATGGGTGTGGGCAGGCACTATGTTGTGTGATTACCGGCCTGGGGGAGGGGTCTAAGGGGAGGGGCTTCCCCCTCCCCTTTGAAAATTTTTGGAAAAATTAGGTGTCCATACATGCAATCTGGTGCCACATATGCTACTTTTGAAGTAAAATTTTGTGTTTTAGTTTAGGTACAAAAAAAAAAAAAAAAAAATCGGCGACAGTGATGGGGGCATGGCCTAATGGCTCCTCAAATACACCACTGATAATCATAATATATAAGTTTAACCATTAAAAACACACTGGTGAATTAACACCGAATATATAGGTACTAGTGCAATCCAAATCAGAACTATGTTTTAATTACCAAGGAAGTTTTTTTAAAGTATCGACTTCCGTTAAGCTACATATTGCATTATTTTTCTTTCAGTAGGTGCCCAAAAAATTCTCAGAATATTGCCCGAATTTTACAAAAATATTTTGTTGGGGGAGCTGCAGCCCCCAGCCCCCTACCCCTTGCCTCCTACGCCTATGGGAGTATGGTTATTATTATGTATTACAGCGATGCCCCATGTAGTTTTCAAAACCTCTTCACAAACCATTTCAGGCAGTTAGTCATGAGAAGACTACTTTAAAAATAAATACAACCATATAAACCTGTCGCTACCGTACTACCAAAGGGGTGGAGTAAGAGCCAGGTGAAATGGGCAAAGTGGCTTGATCCATTTGTATAAACTGAGCCCCACCTTTAAATATTTTATTGTTTCTTTCATGTGCCACAGTATGTTTCAGGTTTGCCAGGAGGCCATAAAATGTTGGTTGTCTGGATTGTTTTCATAAACTAACGAAAATTTCGAGCATGAAGACACTTGAAAACGATGAAATGATAGCACTAGTATTTTGGATGTCAGTACCGTTCCGAAACGATTTTTTTTACAGGGGGAGGGGAATTCCCCTAAGTCAGAACGACGTCTCATCCTATATACAAATACTTAGGCCACCAGTCAAAAGTCTCATCACACTGAGCTTAGATTGACTGTTTGGTGTGTTTATTTTAAATCAATTGAAACGGTATATTCTTTAGCACAGAGGTGGAGAACCTTTTGCTTATAACAGGGCATTTGACAGTCATAAGACCGCTCGTAGGCCAACGGCACTGTCAGTTTGGACAAGGGAAGGGAAACCTCTCCTTCTATGGGAAACACAATACTTTTAGACTACATGCCCGTCACAACTTTTTGTAGACAGATACCTATGCTAATCTGGCCAGGTGACACCCTGGCAAAAAAGGCTTTTAGTCGTGGATGATAATCAACACGGCTAATGGGTTGTGTATCTAATGACCCCGAAAGCTCTGAAGTGTCTGCAAAACTATGGGCATTTAACTCCAGCATTACCGTTACACTCTGTAAATGACATTATGATGCCTAACCTAATCAGATTACAAATATCTCAACGTGATCATTTGTTTTGATTACCTTAGCTCGCACTAACGGCAGGTCCATTTGTGATGTCTGGAGTATATATATACGGTAGTAGCAAACAAGCAACTGAGAAAACGCGCGCGAAGCGCGCTGAAAAAATGGCGTTTTGAAAGCATTTTATTAATGTTTAACCTTCGCATTGCATTGGAAAGTTATTCACTCCTTTAATTTTAAGCCCAATCAAGGAAAAGGGAGGGCCTAACCCATCTCGAATTACATGTTTTTTTATTTATTATTTTTATATTTGAAAGTTGAAGACCATGCTTTGCAAACTTTGGGGGGGGGCAAGTGCCCCCCGTGCCCCTATGGCGAGCCGCTAATGCCCAAAAGTATGTTTAGTGATTATTTTTCATATTATTTTTTTCATATGATCGTTATTATTGTCGGCAATTTTGTTGTTTCCGCCATCTTGGTTAGGCTGGGGTCCTGCATAAAATATCAGAAATCATGCTTTGAATTTATGTACAATCTCCTATAAAGATATTTAGGATTTTCAATTGAAATATATTTTTAATGATTATTTTCTGATTTTTGTATTTTTTCTTTTTTATTTTCTTATTTTTTATGGGGAATGTAGTTTATTGTAGGCCTTTCGTTTTTTACTCTTTCGGAGCTTTTCCGTCATATTGGCTGGCAAGTACTCTTGTGCCAAGGATTGAAAAGTTAAGCCTTAATTGTAAAATATTAATTGTTATCAGTATGACTTGGAATTGTGGTTATTACAATGTTTTTAGACAATTTTTCGCAATATTTCATTCATTATGTCGGCCATTTTGTTAATCATCTCGGTTAACCTGAATCCCGCCAAAACAGTCCCAAAATTAATTCTAGAATTTTTGTTATAAAATATGACCAAATTTGAGAGATGTCTCAAAAATACTTTTTAAGGAGTATTTTCCTTTTTATGTAATACAAAATATTCATAATTTTTTCGCCATTTTGTTTTTGGCAACCATTTTGAAAGAGCGAGACCCAAAATAATTTGCTGTTACCACTTGATTTCGTGTTCAGGGGACCATAAGGTTTCAAAAAAAATATTGGTTCGGAGAGTTGGGGGTACCCGTGAAGTGCCTCTGGCCCATGGCCTATAACTAATTACTGAAAATGAAAGCTGTGCGAGTCGTCTCTCAACACTTGTAGAACTGATTCAAAAGTACTCAGCATGGTATTGCCTAGCAAACGACAATACGTTTGCCACGTTTCATATGCGCCCGTTCTTACGGCAGGTCTTTTTAATGAGTGGAACCACTTACTATTAAAAGTTATTTTCCTGTAGTCGTTTTGGAATGCAGCCTCGGCCTCGCGTCTCTGTTTGACGGTGTTTGAGAATATCTGATCTGGAGTTTTCTCACATACTGGCTACTAACACGGTGCACCCATCAGTCCGACACGTCTTCAGTCCGACAAGTTTTCAGTCCGACACGTTTTCATTCCGAAAATGAAATACACGTTTTCATTCCGAAAAATAAAATACACGTTTTCATTCCGAAAAAAACGAGTTTTCATTCCGACACGTTTTCATTCCGAAAATAAAATACACGTTTTCATTCCGAAAAAACAAGTTTTCAATCCGACACGTTTTCATTCCGAAAAGCAAAATGCACGTTTTCATTCCGAAAATAAAATACACGCTTTCATTCCGAAAAAACGAGTTTTCATTCCGAAAATAAAATAAACGCTTTCATTCCGAAAAAACGAGTTTTCATTCCGAAAACAAAATACACGTTTTCATTTCGAAAATGGAATACAGCATAACCATAGGTGCAGGAAGCGGGAGGCTTGGGGGCTTTAGCTCCCCAGTCAAACATTTGGAGGTATGATGTGAAGTATGCTTTAGCTCCCCTCAATCCAAGGATGAAAACTCCTTATTTGTTGCCTGTGTAGAAAATGTCAAACTTTGCAGTAATTTTTCTTAAAATTCACCCAATTTGTTGCATCAAATTGCATATAAAGACCCCCAAATACTCAATAAATTTGCTAAGGGTAGGGGGCCCCTCCTAAAAGGACGGCTCTCCGAAACAAAGTTCAGCCTCCCCCCTCAATCTCGAACAGCTTCCTACGCCTATAAGCATAACAATGTACCATTGAAAATGTATTGGTTTCTAAAAGTCTTTTGGTTTCGATGAAAGAGAATCCTATGCCATGATGGCGTGTGTGTGTAAGTGTGTGTATGTGTGTGTGGATGTGTGTGGATGTGTGTGGATGTATGTGTGAGTTTGTAACACTTTGCTCGTTAACACGATGTCTCAAGAAGGGAAGCTTTGACAGTTCTCAAACTTGGTACACAGGTGCCCCATATAGAGAGGAGGAACCTATTGTTTTGGATGAGGGTCAAAGATCATCTAGGGTCACCAGGAGTCAAACTTTGAAAACCTTGTTAACACAATTTTGGAGATAGGAAGCTTGGATTTATTTCAAACTTGGTATATTGATGAACTATGGCAAGAGTGTGAATTTGGCGGAGGTTAAAGGTCATCTGGGTTCACTGGGTGCCAAAGTCTAACCAGAAAGCCCAAAGACTTAGTGATTCCTTGCCGAGAAGGTGTGCTTTGTCAGTAAGGTTCAGCCTTAAAATTTGTACTTCCTGACAATATTGGTTTTTACAATTTTCTTCAGTTTAACCTCTGCTGACCTTCACATGACCATAGACCTCCACCTAAAATTATAGGTTTATTCCTCTTAACATGACAAATCTAGCCACTAAATATGAAAATCTCCCATTTTTACTTTGAGATATGGTGTTTACAAAGTCTTCAGTATTTCAATTCTGGTGACCTCAAATGACCACTGACCTCCACCAAAAACAATATAGTTTCCTCTCAACATGGAAAATCTATACCAAATATAACATATATCGGTCGTTCTTATCGTGAGATATCGCGAATACAAGAAGCTTCACAAACACATACACGCAAACCCACACACACACACACACGTCATCACCATCGAATAGATTACTTGCTTGCCTTCGGCATGGAATCAAAAACCCCATTAAAATATTTCATGGTAGGAAGCTTCGATATATTTGATACTTGGTATGTGGATGCACTATGATAGGGAGAAGGACCCTAATGTTTTATTGGAGGTGAAAGGTCATATGGAGTCACTAGATGTCGAAGAGCAAAATTTCCCAAGAACTCCAAAGATTATTTTGGTGTAAGCAGAGGTTAGAAAGCAAAATTTCCCAAGAATTCCCAAAAGTGTCCTTGTGGTAATCAGTCTCCAGAGGTCACAAAGCAAAATATCCCCAGAATTCCCAAGAACGTCATCTGAGATTATTAGCTCAAGAGAAAAAACTTTCCAAGGATTCCTAAGATCTAATATGATGAAAAAACTTTTCTCCGACACTTTAAGATAGCATTTTACCTTTGGTGACTATAATAAATGGTACATCATGTTGTAATTTCCAATAAAACATTTCATCGAAACCTCAATGCATTTTTGCTTTCTGGTTAAATTAATAAATTTAATTTTACAGGGGTACCCAAGGAATACAAAATTTAAAAAATCTCACCGAACCCTTCAGAATTACCATGCAGTAACACCATATTATAGTGATTCGACCCCGCGAGTCACAAGGCCGTAATCCTTATCTCCATCGGACTTTCTGTTGTTGAGATATAAGATAAAACCAACGTCCCTTTTGCCAACTTTTTAAATTATTCTCATAAAATGTTTACATGTTCTTAACTTCAAACGACAACTTTAGGCCATTTTTTATTCATTCATAGTAATTTTTACTATACAAGAAACCACATATTTGTATCATGCATCCTCTTTAAGAAAAACAGTTTTAAGGTAACCCCTGCATATTTTCCATTAAATTGCTTTTTGAAAATTTATGTAACTTTTTGGAAATGTTTGATCGCCTTTGAACTCTTAAATCTCGAGATATTTGGCTAAGCTATAGGATTGCACTTTCGAGATCTGTAACATATGCAAAGAAAGGGATGATGTCCAATGACTAACCTAGAAGAAATGAAGGCGTACTTCAGGTAACTCAATTTCGACTTTATTTTTACCATCACAATGTCCGTGTAGCTGAATCCTGCACCACTGAACTCACGTCTATCAGTAAGTTAACGGACGGGGTGACCCCACCGGCATTGCATTTTGCAGGTTAATTAGTAACGATATCGAAACGAAATACCGAAGTATGGCCAACTATTAGATTGGGCTAAACAAGTGATCTTTAATGTATTGTTGGATAGTATTGAAAACATACAACGCATTTTAATTAAGTAGGTCAATTTAACCCCCAGCGTGCCACGCAGACTTGTTTGCCTTCCTTGCTCTTTCACCTAGTAGACTTTCCGGCTTCCTTCCTGTTACCTGTCATGTGTTATATCGGTGTACGTGTCCTTGACATCGAAGCTTCCACGGATTAGTTCTGAGACCCCCACAACGACCACAACCCCCTCAACCCCCACAACCCATAGCCTGTGTTGACATCATTTAACTTTCGATTGTGGCTTGTGTCGGTTTGAGTAGTCCTATGGTTATTACTAAAACCGACACAAGCCAGAACAATTGAGGGATAAACTCATTCCATGTCTTATTCAAGGTCCATGGGTCGTCGGGGTTTTAATTATCCTCTATCTTGAGTGTTTGGGATTCAAACACGTTAAGCTTTTGATTTTGAGAACTGAGCACACTAATGGGAAAATCGGGTGCTTTTATTGTTCTAAGGACCAATACCTCATCATCAGGGTGAAAAGTTGAAAACCTACATTAAAAACGTGTTAAGGATGCAACTTTTGCTATCTTATTTGGTGCAAAAACGCGATCATTCACTTAACACCGGTGTGCACCAAACTGCCTGTCATTCATTGTGCGTATCTTCACACAGTAAAAGGCCCTATAACAATGTACTGCACCACTCTCAATCACCGAAGTACAATTATTACAGCCAGAATGTCCAGATGAAGTAATTTATATTGCATTAAATCGACATCAGACAATAATGGTAGTGACTACACGCAATAACACAAATTTTTGCTTAAAAAGTATGCTATTGATGAGCAATTTGCCCTCTCTCATATTTAATCCAAAAAATAAAATAACGAGAAAAATTCTGTGTTATAACACATTAATGGTCCATTGTGGGGGATCAAAAATACCCCCACTCTATAATTTAACACTTTTGTGTTACTGTATACGGGAAAAACCTACTTTTAGAAAAGAGGAATTAAAATTACATTAAGAAATCAACTTTTCTAAAAGGAAGAAAATTACAAACGAGAAGTCTCTGTGCAGATAAACTTCTGCTCTATTTTAGGAATTAAAAAACCATGAAGGAGGCATTTTTCAAGAGGAATAATTAATTCAATAGCGATATTTTCGAGTATTTTCGAGAGGTTAATAAAAGTCGACTTTTGGTCGTTTTCATGAGAACATACTCTTCTAACAATGATCAAACGACACGAACCTTTAGACATCGTTACAGTTTTCGCATGCGCACATCTTGGGAGGGAAGGCGCCCTCACAAAGTACTAAAATACCCCAACACCGACTTTTCTCCTACAATTACGATGGGGTCTAATTCCTTGATTATCAAATTACTTGGGTCTCAAATAACGATGAACTTTGATACCCAAAGGAAACGGTATCGCCTTCAAATTTATGCAGCGTTGTTAAATTGCCTTAGCCTATAATCGCCGTCCAGAACCATCGCAATAAAATTTTTGGAAAATTCGAAAACCCAGAATGCCTGTTTTTCTTTTTTCTGATTGCCGGAATGCCATATATACTTTTAGATCTCATCAGTTCTGACTTCCCCAATCCTTCCTGTGTCGAACTTACGGAAGACCATCAGGACCAACCTCACAAACGTTTTCTTTCGTTTTGCGACTTTTTTTCGTTTCTGCGACTTTTTTTTATTTCTGCGACTTTCTCTCGTTTCTGCAGAAAAATGACATCACAAATTATTGCGCATTCTAGCACTTAATATTGAGTGAATAAGCTTTACCATATCTAAGCTCAGGAATATCCTGTGAAGATGGGCCGGAGTTGGACATTTGGATGCATTTTTCTTGAAGTTCAGTAACATGTACTTTTGAAATTTCACACTTAAGGAACACTTTAAATAAGTTCCAAGTTGCACTTGTGAGAACAAAACTGAAACTAATTCTTAAGTATCTCAAAGGGACCATGAAGGCCTGGAGAGTGGCCAAATTGCCATTTGCACTGAGTTACCACCGTGAAGCATAAAAATCTCAAAACTCAAATGGAATTTGATGTTGAAGGTGCAACTTTATTTAGAAAGAACTGGTCATTAAAAGTGCACACTTTTAGCTTTCAGAAGTGTTTCTGTTTGCAACTTTTAGGCCCACGTTAGCCATAAATTGATCACCGGAATACATTTATTATTCAGGTGATAATTGTTGGATTACACACATACGAGCGGCCATAAGACTAGCAACATACTGTAGCTCTCCCAGTGATAGTTTTTGTGGGTCCCAAGCTTGTCTGTTAGGGGAAATGAAATTAAACTTAGGAGAAAGTGGCAGTTACCGTGACTCTATTTTATTGACAATACATATTTGTTATTTATAGGACCTACACTTTTAACTCCCCCAAAAATATTTCTATAACAACATGGACCAAAGATAATTGTTGGAGAATTAAACGGAGTTAAAAATCTCCCGAAGTAGGCTCAAACTGATACTTTCTCATGCAGGCGATTAATTAAATAATAATATGGAATTCGGTATAGTACGTGGCAAATGACGAAGGAGACCAAAGATTTGCAATCAGTGTTGTGAAAGTCATACCTCCAGTCATAGAACCGACATATGAATGTACGAATCTTTACTTCGGGAGCTCAGTTTCGAATGCCGAAACTCAGATCAACATAATTTGGCCACAAGTCTGCAAGCATTTGAAAGCATGACCAAATACTGTACAACTTTCGGTAATGGATTTACCTAGGACCGAAATCGGCCTTTCTTGGGAAATTGTTTAAGGTAAGGAATATAGCAGGGGCTGGTCGTCGGTGGTTTAACTAGAGTTTTGAAGACAAAGCTACAATCCTGGTATCCATGTATATACATCATATTCTATGATACCACTCATTTTACAGTATGATCCCGGGGATTCAATGGCACAAACAGACAAAAGGACTCTGAAAGAATATTTGACGTGTAACAGTTCTATGAAAAATAGAATTCTACTGTACCGTAAAAACTACAGTATTTCAACAACATGTTTGAAGCAGTGGTATCAAACTCACTCCATACTAACAGTAATAGTCCCTACTAAAGTCTGTTCAAGAAAAAGAAAAATGGGTTGAGACTGTTATAATCGCGTATATTTTAAAAATGAACAGAGTCACGCCCTGAGGCCATTAAGGTTTTGCTGACCTGGCTGAAAAAGAAATACTAAGTTCATGGGGAACTTAAAACCTATGAAAATGTTCTGACGATAACCTTCTTACAGTAAAATCGGGAGACAATAGGAGAACATGCCCATCTGCTCTAAATTGTAAAATAAAAGTTTCAAATAGGATGCAACCGTTTTTCATGCATAAATCTTACATCTAAATACCAAATAAAGTTCCTTACCTACATAAATGAAGCCTTTTCTTGTCGTGGTTGGCTAGCTGACCAAGTCTGTAATGGCGAATCATTTTGCACGCTTTGCACTGTGGCTGTTTTTCCAGTAACAGATTAAGGAAAATCCCGCGATGCAGGAAGGTGTCTGTTCCTCACAAAATCCTCTGAAAAAAGCGGCTCTGTCTGGCAGCTAGAAGTCGCTTAAATATTATCCTTTTTTCAAATAGAGTGGTCTTAATGCATTATTGGAAATTACATTTTCATTTAGTTTTGTGTCTTTAGCTTAAGCTGGGAATACAGTACATTTACTTTCAACTCTTAAGGAATTGCAAGGTGTTTGATAACAAATGAGGATTATGCTAGACCATTTCCTGTTTACCTTGTACTTTCTTCTATGTTCTGTCTTCTATGGCTCATGCCATTTCAGCTAAAAAAAAATACGCACTTTTATTAAGCCGATGTAATTTGCCAAATGAAGAGAAAAACTTCTGCTCTCACTCCGAGTGGTAAGTTAATTTTTCTCTACTTGGAGGGCTTTAGGAGACTTTCATGTCGGCAAAGTAGGCCAGTGTATGACCATGTATAATCCCGCTTGCTTTTTTCATTCCAAAATTCGGAAGACGCAAAGCCACAACCACCGAGAATTAACCGATATCAGACAATTTTACAGGAATAATATGCCTTGGTTTTCAGAGGCCCCACTGTAAAAAGAGACCTCTTCATTTTTTAACACATTATGGCCTTAAAAAATTAGAAAATGAACAACAAAATGGATAAGCCCAGTAAATGACTGAACGAATATTAACACATGATAAAGATAAAGACGTCAATTAAAGTGCACTCCGCAAACACGTTGATATATTATATATATATATATATATATATATATATATATATATATATATATATATACATATATATACATATGTATACATATATATATATATACATATATATGTATACATATATATATATATATATATATATATATGTTATATATATATATATGTTAAATTGCCTTTATTAAAAACAACTTGATGTTTACAGTAATCATGAAATAAACGCATAAACGTGTTTACGAGATGGCGTTAAAGTGGCCTCATTGTGTTAAAGTTGGCGTTTTAGACGTTTAATTTGCTTATGTATTTTATTGTCTTGGGGGCACATAAACGCCAAGACGCGTTTATTATCTGTTACAAGAAAGTGTTAATCATTTTTTTACAGTGGGGCCTCTGTGTGTTCTTTCTGCCTATTTTAAAAGATGTTTTAACACACTGCTTTTTCATTTTCTGTCGCAGTTTTAAAACATTTGACGTAAAAAGGGCTGTTAACAAAACTGGAATGCAGGGCAAGCTGCAGGTGAGCCCTCTTAATCTGGTATGCCGGGGACCATCCTTTCTTAAGATATATTTCTAAAAGTACTGATGTTTGATGATACTATACAGTATCAATTTCAGCTTTGTTCTCAGAAGTGTAATTGAGGCACCCTCTCTTTGGGACCCGAATTGGACCCTTCTTAAACGACTACTGCCCCGATTTTTTGCTTGAGTTTTATTTTTGAAACTTACGATGGAAGTGGATCAATTGCTGTTCATGTCGGAATTGTTCATAAAGGTGTAATTTGGCCCCATATGGGCTCTTGTGGTCCACTTAAGCCCTTCTTAAGCTGAAATGCCCCGGACCATCCTTTCTTAAGTTATATTTTTATAATCAGTGATGTGTGGAGATATTACAATAGGAGTTTCATCCTTGTTCTCAAAAGTGTAAATGAGACCCTATTTTGGGTACACTTTGGGCCCTCCTTAAGTAAAGAATGTCCCAGATTTTGTTTCAATAGACTGGGTTTAGTACTTTAAATTGTTATGAATATCAGTGTTGTTCTCAAAAATGTAAATGAAGGTCATTTTGGGGGCCATTTAGGGCCCACCTCTCCTTATGGCCCCAAATGCTGCACTTAAAGGAATGGGTTTTATTCTTTCCCACTATGTCCTTGACACAACGAGATCACCAAACCTTTCTTTCTCAATAGTGTAAATGATTAGGGGTCTAGCTCCCTAATTACAATTCTTCTCATCAGGTATCGGATATTAAGTTCATTAAGAGCAGACTTACAGCTAGTCTAATATTAATACAGTTCTCACGGTATGTTAAACAAAAGTTCTAGTCTTTGTCTTCCATTGGATTTGATCAATTACTTTTACCCGTTTTACTGTATGGATGTGAAATCTGAAGGTTTGAAGACCTAAAACAAATAGAGAATTTTCATAGTAAATTTCGTTAGTCTATCCTAAAGCTTGGTAAGAATACTCCAAATTGTCTGGTGTTTGGTATTCTTGGGCGTCACAAATTACTTAAAACAATTGAAATTAGGGCGATTAATATTTTGGTATCGAATTATTACTAGTAGTGAACATAAGCTGTCATACGTGATGTATCAATTCTTAAGAGCTCTTGATAATAATGCTTTTTACAGTTCCCCTTGGATAGTTAAGGTCAAACTAAATAAGTCTGGAATGTCTTTAGTAACCAGAACATTTAGGCGTGAGTCAAATAGACAGTATGCAAGTCTCTTCTCGAAAACCCTCGTTAAATAACTCAATAACTAGGGGACTAAGGGATATTTATGAACAAGAATGGTTTACAGGCCCGTAGCCAGGCCGGCGCACGGGGGGCCGTGCCCCCCCCCCCGTGCGGACCACTGTGCCCCACCATATGGAAGATCGATCGAAAATAAAATTTTAATACCGTGTAAACGATGGCTCTGATATTACACCAGGCAAGTTTTGACTAAAAATGATCCCAAAAGTCGTTAAATAATGAACGTATTTTGCTTTCTGTAACATTTTTGTAATACAATTACAAAAATTTTCGCGCGCTACGGGGGCTTCCATCTTCAGTTTCATATGGCTTTAACACCGGTTTCAGATATGCTGGCTTTATATAAAAAGGTTCCACAATTAGGCTATTGTTCTTTCGTGTAGGCGTGATTCCCGGAAAAACACAAAATTGAATCCATGAGAAGTTCTATCCTCTTTCTCTTATGATCAGGAAGATTCTTAATTCAGACTCAACATCATGATAAACATATTTTTAAGAAACGTAAAGTGTCACAATGTCCAGGGGTGGTGAAAGGTCGCCCCGCGACCAGTTGTGCGGCGTCTTGGTTTTGCGGACACACATCACCCGACATACATTTTGGTTGAGAGAGAGCAAAATTCTCAATTTGTCAGTGGTGAATGCTCTTTGATTGACGGACCCCTTGATTGATGGACCCCTTAGGGGAGTTTCGTCCCGTCGTCGGGCTTATCTTTTCACCAGCTTTTGCTGAGTCTGTACGCAGGTTTTACCGTGGTAACAATTTTCCTGCAAAATTTTGGCGCGCTTCGCGCGCAGTTCTCACAAGCGAAGTTATATCGCCTATGAACATTATCAGCATAAAAATTCCAGTGAACTGTTCTAGCCAAAGCTAGGTGAAGGCTCAAACTTAGATGCTGGGTATCAAGGTGTTTTCATCTAGTAATCTAGTAACTTGAGTAAGATTCGTAACGCGATGACTATATGGTTTGAAGCTAAATTTAATCGTACCCAAATTTATTCTAAAATTTAGTTTTTTCTGTTCATGCTAAATTTCGTTCAAAGTAGAAATACGATAATGACCATCTGAATTGTGAACTGTGAGGAGATTGGTGTGCTCTCACTGTCATTCAAAGTCCTGCTCAAAGATCCATGTTAGTGTTCCCATTTTGCTATTTCCTCGGACATTTGGGGAATTTCCCTCTGGATCCTAACAAAATCATACTGGACAACACCAAGACTGCCTAATGACAGCTCCTGGTCCCCTCGCCGTTCGCAAAGTACTCAACTCTTCACCTGCGCTTGCAAAGCTGAAGAAGCATCATCGTGATTATAATCTTGTTCCCTTTTACTTGTGGAGACTTTCCAAGTCTTCGTATATTGCAAAAGGGGGCGAAAATGTCCATCACAAGAGTAAAATTTTCGCGCCCTTCGCGCGTATGTGCACACGTAAAACCGAAACCTTTATGCTGTCCGCGGTAAGCTTGAAATATCATCCCCTGTAGTTCCCGCAAACTGTAATCATATGGCGTCTGCAAATATAATTATCTTCTTCGGTGCCCCCCTATGAGGTGCCGGTGCCCCCCCCCCCATGTAAGAATTCCTGGCAACCAGGGTTGGGAAGTAACGAGTTACAAGTAACGCCGTTACTGTAACGAGTTACATTTTGTGTAACGGAACCCTGTAACGAGTTACATTTGCATTTCAGTAACGGAGCAAGTAACTAGTTACAATTCTGTGTAAAAGTAACTGTAACGGCGTTACATTTGGGTCCCGTTACTTTCCCGTTACAAATAGTCAAAATGACCACAAATTGCATTTTCTTTGAGCTAATAACAGAATAACAGAAAATTTTCAAATTGATGACACTTTGGTAGTAAAATGTAAAATTATTTTCGATATAGGCTATTTATCATTCATCGCTATTATCGACGTCGCCCTCACCGACATCAAATTTTATTCACGATTAGAATCAGAAGTTGATATTAGATGCACACGCTGCAGGCTTACAGGCCGGGCCACTTGATTGTCTATTGAACCAGGGAGTTGTCAAATAGCAACTCCCTGATTGAAATAAGTTTAAAATTGATCTGTATGTCAAAATACTTATTAGACAGATCAATGCTTATTATCCATGAGACCGATTTGTGCGATTATTTGAAAAATACTGAACGGTCCTCTAAGGCTCAGCTGACTTTATGTATTCTAAGTCAGCTGGGCCTTGGTTTACTCATATTGTCCTTTAGAGGACACAGTGGAGACAGTGTACCGTGAGAAACGGGTTGGCCCATGGGCATTCAAATACCAGCTTACTTTGAAAGTTTAATCATTGCCTCTTGAGACGTTAGGGCTGGACCCGTGTTCACCCTATCCGAGTCGGAGCTAACTGCGATTCTAGATTCCCGAATCTTTCCGAGCATGGTACTACTCAGGATCCTCAAATTTCTGCCAGTTTTGATTCCAATGGCACCAATTCCGAGACCAGTCTTTTTGCCAATGTGTATCATATCACACATACAGATGTTTTAATTCTATCGTACATGTCCACCATTAATTAACAAAGTCATCGTTTGTACTCACTTCCATAGCCTGGCCTCCTGAGTAATTTAGTTGATTGTATGTGACAATACCTTAGATCTGTACATTGTGCACAAATGGAACTTTAAACACTTTTAATGTAACTTTCATATTTGAGAACTCGGCTGGAATGAACTCCGAGTCCGAGTCCAGTTACATCACATTCCGTAAAAATTTCGATTCCGGAACCTTCTATCCCGGGCAAATTCCTAATCTAGAAAAACGCTCTTGAGACCGGCATTAAGCTAACCGAATCCGGACTCTTGCGTTGGAGCCCAGTAAATCTATACGGTGCCAAGCGTTGGTAAACACCGTGCATCCATTTATGCATCTAATTTAACATGTATGGTATCTTTATGTGATGAATCAAACGTATGAAT
This sequence comes from Holothuria leucospilota, assembly GCA_029531755.1. Lineage (NCBI taxonomy): Eukaryota > Metazoa > Echinodermata > Holothuroidea > Aspidochirotida > Holothuriidae > Holothuria > Holothuria leucospilota. The sequence continues at coordinate 31,764,384 of CM055963.1, read as the reverse complement.
TTAGGCTATATCATATTCTTTTCAATGTCCGTAACTCCTTACACTGGAATAATAGTACGGTTAATATAAAAAAACAGCCAGAATATTGAAATGGTCAATGGCGTTAAAAGTATCCTAACAAAGCTAATTGGAAAGAGAAGTGTCCGACTTAAAGCTTTACCTATTGTAAAGGGAAAGTGAATTATGTGCACATGATCTGCATGTATAAACTGCATAGTATCACCATTTCTATGCACTGTTTTATATCGACACAATGTGAAACTTGAAATTTATGGGGAAATATCACTTAGCCCAACCTTAGCGGTGAGGTTTTAAAATTTTACTGCTAACAAATGTATTCATCCTCTTATTATATCATATTTATGCTCTTGAGGGGTGAAGACTTTACTGCTGAAACAACGCTCTTCCCCTTTCCGGCATAGCCGCTAACCTCTCTAAATTAGCCGACTGTGTGATGGGAGTATAAAGATTTCAACCCTCAAAGAAGTACTTTGGTAACTGGAAAAGTTTTGGTTATAACCATATTCCTCTAACAAATAGTTTGCGTAAGCTCCGACACAGTATCATGATTCGCTGCTTCATGTTGAGCATTAGGAGCCTCTGCGACAATGCCCATTGAAGATCAGCTAGCTTCATTGACTTTCTTTGGGGAACACCTAAGGATAACCGGCACAAATGAGGTGTCGGTCGTCTCATGTGCCCCCGTCTTACTATCTAATTATGCCCCCCCCCCCCCTCCATTTCAGGTACCGAGGTACCGTATATTCACCTTGAAGTAACGAGTTACTTTTGAAATGTAGCTAGTTACTTTTTAGTCAAAAGTAACTGTAACTAGTTACTTTTTCAACATTGTAACTAGTAACTGTAACGAGTTACAATTTTACGGAATTAACTGTAACTATAACGAGTTACTTTCAAAGCGTAACGGGAACAACCCTGCTGGCAACGGGCCTGATGGTTTACAGAGAAAAATAACCTCTAATTGTAAAATATATACGATATTCAAACAGAGACTTAATTTCGAGAATTATTTAGTAAGCCTAAGTCCTCCTGGATCTGTAAATCTTTGTTAATACAGATGTAGTAATACCAACATTCTCTCCATTTGTGGTAAATACCAAGGTTTGATTTACATGAGTTTGTTTTTCTGTTCTGAGAACCAAATCGGTGACGAATTGCACACTATTTTTGAACGCCCCTTTTCCAACGAGCGTAATATGTATTTCAAAATATTTAGATCCACAGTAAGGGCTACTCAAATGGAATTACTTTTTCAGTCAAGTAATAAAGCTGCCCTTAGAAGTTAGAATTTTTTTGGTTGAAAAATCATGGAAAAGTTTCGCGAGTTGCAAACAGTGCATTGCCTATTCTTTCTTTTCAAAACTGGTGTCAGTATTTTGGTCACATGACAGTTAACTGTGTCATTGTATTATAATGTTTTTTTTTCTTTTCTTTCTTTTATAAATATATATATACATATATTTTCTTTTGTCTTAGTGATATACTTTTTGACATGTATGTATTTTTCATATTAAGTTCTGATACCTCTTTGGAGGACAAAGAGAACAGAACACTTTGTTTTCTCTAGGCCTAAATGAAAATAAGGAGTTTTTTCTATTCCTTTTGGCGGTTTGTTTTATGAAATGTTCTTGCTCGATTACTCCTCCCATTCCTCTTAAGCTACGTTGGTATAAGCTAGTTTTCTTAACTACAATGCAACAAATTTACATGCTAGTTTTAAGAATCCAATTTTATCTTCTTGTTTTGTTGCATCCTCCGAGAGATTTTTAGAGCAAGTTATCTACGGCACAGTTCAGGGGTACTTTTTCTACCCCTTTCTGTGTTTTCTAATGTGAAATGGTCTTGACTGATACCACTTCCTGGTCCCTATAAGCTACCACTGTTTTTAACTTTTTTAGTATTATCTTAACTTCAATGAGACGCACTTACAGCTGGATTTAAATATCCTATTTTGTTGCTTTACTGCTGCTTATTTTAAGCTATATGTTTTAAGTAATACTACTGTCCAAAGTTTGTGCTGATTGTGCTGATTAATCAGCACAAACTGTGAACAGTAGTTGCTTTAATTCTTTATTGCTCTTTGCATGTGTTTTAAAAACTTTATAGGTGGACATATGAACGCACTTCATCGTTTTTCATTAGAGCTAAGGAAGGCTGAATAAATAGCCCGAAGTTTCTCGGCTCAGGGTACCTTTTTATCTTAGTATGTGTAGTTGCAATTTTATTTTTAACATTGTAAGTTATTATGCACTCTGAAGAACGTGCTCACCAATGAAACACTTATTTTGCCTCACTTTATAAAAACGTTAAAATCATAAAATGGTTATCTAGCTATTGTTCACTAACTGTGATGTTGAGCAGGTGTTTCAAAACATATTTTTTTTTCTTTTGGGGGGGGGGGGGGATAAAAACACGTGTTTAGCATCTAAACATGATTACAAAGTGCGGGGATGAAAGTGCTTAGAAAAAATATTCAAAATGATCAATTCCTAAACACCGTTTTTAGATTGTACAGTAAACTAGGATATTATTAATGATAATGATAATGATAAAGATAGTGATAGTGATAATGACAGTGACAGTGACAGTAACTGAAAACTCGTTTTCTCGGAATGAAAACGTGTATTTTATTTTCGGAATGAAAAAGTGTTTTCCATTTTCGGAATGAAAACTTGTCGGACTGAAAACGTGTTTTTTCGGAATGAAGACGTGCATTACTCGTTTTTTCGGAATGAAAAAGTGTTTTCTATTTTCGGAATGAAAACGTGTCGGACTGAAAACTCGTTTTTTCGGAATGAAGACGTGCATTTCATTTTCGGAATGAAAACTCGTTTTTTCGGAATGAAAACGTGTTTTCCATTTTCGGAATGAAAACTTGTCGGAATGAAAACCCATTTTTTCGGAATGAAGACGTGTATTTTATTTTCGGAATGAAAACTCGTTTTTTCGGAATGAAAACGTGTTTTCCATTTTCGGAATGAAAACGTGTCGGACTGAAAACTCGTTTTTGCGGAATGAAAACGTGCATTCCATTTTCGGAATGAAGACGTGTCGGACTGAAAACTCGCTTTTTCGGAATGAAGACGTGTATTTCATTTTCGGAATGAAAACGTGTCGGACTGAAAAGGTGTACCCACTAACACAAACTAAACGCAGGACTGGAGTACGTATACTCCGTTTAAGAGTCCAGTTCTCTAGCTGCAGCCTACTTAGTTAATGATGCAAAAAATTTTCTCCCATACCGCCATCCCAGTTTGATAAACGTTGAAATGATACTGGTGACTCACGCATGACACACGCACAATTGTAGAGTCAAATTTGTGTTTTAGAGTGCGACTTCATGAAATCTAAAACGTTTGGAAAGCCAAATTTTCTGACCTCTGCCCCAACCATGGTGGGGCTGATGCCGGGTTGGTTCCGCAAGGCAATGTAAAAGTACAAATCATTGCCCTCTTATGGAAATGCTTCCTAAGAAAATTTGTAGATCTGCCAAAGTACTCCCTGTAGACAAAACTTCAGAACCTTTTAAGTATGACTTTCATTCTTATAGTGTATCCTCTTTAGTATGCCCTGAACCATCCCCTGCAGCCCTCGATCTCAGCACTAGGCTGCCCATGCATTTGACTCTGACCTTCAAAAGTTTGAGAATCACTGATCTAGACATTTGGCTGATTCTCAACGTTTTCATCGAATACCTCTCTCTATACTGAGTGCCAAATGCAGTCAATTGTATATGTCCCTCCCTTCTTTTATTTCTACTGATTGCTCTCAGGCTAGTCTGAGGAGCAGACTAACTTTTTCCTTCAGTTCATTACTACGAGAGGGCGTCAGCCACAGAGGCGCTTTGCAGGCTACTGTCAGGCTGGCCTCCTTGAGAGGGTCACTTCTGATTCAATACAGAAATATCAGAACACTCTAGAGTAACCTTTGGAAAGAGAACATCTCCTATGCCAGTATTATTTTTGTTTGAAGGATGACCCATCAATCAAATCATCTTCTCATTAAACTGACCATCCCATCCACGATACTATGACTACTGTATCCCTCTTCTTGTTTGTCACACACATATAAACATGTGCATTGTACATACATAGGTGCAGGTGCCAATCTCTCTGTAAAGGTTACAATGCTACCACATGTAAGCAATACTATAAACATAAAAATATGGGTAAAATATAAAATAACATGAGATTTCTTGTTTTTCAAATATGCCAATATATTTCAAACTCTGAAAACTTTAACTTTTTTAAACTTTATTGACGTATATTTTGGCTCATTCTCTGAACACTGTAAAAAGCTGTGTTACTTTTCATAAGGAAAAATATAGAAAATGTCTTAAATTTCTGTGACAGATTATTTAATATTAAATCACACGTACATAGTGCCCTTCAATACGTACATCCAAGCAATTAATATTTTATGGATGTTGCAATACAAATTTGGTCTCTTTGATAATACTAAATATTTAATCACTAAGAATTCATTTTGAACCCCATGTATAAATACAATGCCCAATTTGTCCTGTGTAATGAACAGTACTTAACTGATTTTGTGATTCATGTCTAACCAGTTTGAAAATAAACATATACTGAATGCAACAATGGCAGACAAAAAAAAGTTTGAAAATAAACTTTAGTACTGACAAAGCAGAGAGACTTGAAATCATATTTAAATTCTGCACTACTGAAGTTGAAATACTATCTTCAGGTTAGAAAATTATTTCTAAGTCTCTTGATACCTTCATTAAGTTTTTGTTAACCTTAAGCCTTATGACTTGCATGTCCCCTCCCCTCCCCCCACCAGACAGATATGGTTACACCCATCTAACAGTTTTTCAGCAGTTCATCTGAACACATTAAGTACTTGAAGCCATAAACTACTTAATAGTAATTAGATTGGCAAAGCAATTAAGCACGTTCCCAATGAATGCATGAGAGATATCAGTAATGTATCTTTGTTGAATGGATTCCATTTCCATGACAGAAAGTCCTTTTACCCCACATTCTTCTAGAAACTGACCACAGTTAATGATGCTTGCATCAAAACAAGGTAACAAAACTCCACCTCTATCAGCACAATGTGTGCTCAAGCGAATAATGACTTGTTGCACTTAATAAGTAGTTCCAGTGGCTACTAGGGCCTGGCTGGATCATATGTCCAGATTGAGCACGGCTGTGAACATACAACTCGCTGGACTAAAACGACAGAATGTGAAAGTTATTGACCATCACTAACAAGACTTTCCCGGGCTGTGCAGGACTACTTGGGATTAGAGGCTTACGGGCATTTTCATGGCATGTCTCAAGTAGCTGGTATTATAACTAATTAACTGCTTCGTATTGCTTGAACAATTAATCAAAGCTGACAATTTTTATACTATTTATAGATGCTCCTTTGATTATCATTTAACTTCAAGCCCTATTACATAAGACTTTAGAGAAAGGCACTTGATGTACAATAGATATTTTCTTTAAAAACTATTTAATAGTACTTTAGTTATCCAATATTTTTAATATATTTTCTTGAGACAAGATGAAGGTAACATCAATTTGAATGTCCATCTGCTATCTGGCAAAACTTTGATAAAAATGAAATACAGACAATTTATTTTCATTATCTGAATGTGTGAAAACATGGAAGACACCTCATGCTCAAACAGGCAAGACACAAGCCTGGTATACCATTTCATTCCTGACAATCTTTGGAATGCCTGAGTCAAATGTGATATTAAAAAAAGACAAAAAAAAAAAAAATGTAATTAGAAAAATTGTAGTTTGTAACTTCTTCTGTATCTCCAACTTTGTAACTGTGGTCATGTGTTACATCCAGTTACTTTGCTCTCAATGTAATGTAATTCAAGCAATCACCAGCAGGCTTCAGGGTCAACCTCTCCCTGACCCCAAGGTTTTGTCCAGGTACAAGTCTGAAATTCAGTTTCTGCAACAGCTTGGCCAGGACAACTCTTGATTCAATCTATTTTTAGGAAAAAAAACATGTTATACAAGAACGTGATTGAACATTGTACAAAATTTGCATCTATGATAGTGTAAAAATACACTGGGGCTGGGGTTACTTCACCTGCAGCAGCAAAAATGGCTCCCAAAAAGATGTTGATGGCCAAAAATACAAAATTCTATGAAAATTGCCCTACTTCCTCCTACGTAACTGCCACCAAATACAGTACACCTAGCACCTGGACACTTCTTTTATCATCGATTTTTTGCCAAAACATTTGGAAACCCTTCGACAAAAAAAAAAACAACTTAGAACCCTGATCCGTACTGTAAATTATAACAAGCTTAAAACGACCTCTGAATGTATTTGTATCATAAAACTTAAATTATATCACAAATCACTAAAAGAATTATGAAATATTTCATTTTTGCAAAAGCCAAAATCAGAGAAAGGCCCCATTTCAATTTCACTAAATTTAATGATTCCATTCATGAGAGGCGTTCCTGGTCTGTTTGAGGTGAGGGGGCAGGGAAGCATGATTTGCCGAGAGTTGTATCTACATTTGACATGACCTTCACTAGCTGTCTTCTTCATCTTATCTACCATCAACTTACAGCAGGGTTCCTGCACCTAAAGGAAAATGAAATTCCATGACTTTTCCATGCCGCGGTGACCCTTTTACAGTAACATACCTGCCAACCTTTCAATTTCCCAAAGTGGGACAAACTGTTGTGATGTAATAGAAGTGCGTACGAAGAAGCACGCACATCGAGCACGAAGCGCGAGACAAAAATGGGTGGGGTCCAGGGGCAACACCCCGGTGGGGGTCCAGGGGGCGAAGCCCCCGGAAGCTCCTGGGTTTTAGTAGTTTCAGATATGTAAGGAAGACTTTTTGAATGCTAAGTTTATGTTTTAATGCTTACAATAACATTGAGTTTGTATTCCTGAAGCAAGTACAAGGGTTTTCATTAGGGTTGGAAATTCAAGAGACCAAGAACTGCAGGCCTTAATTTTTTCAAGAGCCCCAAGAAAATGTCAATCCCATTTGTTTTATTATGAGAACAAAAAGAATTACTGCAGTGCAAAATGTGAGAAATTCCTGAACACCCGGCCTTTATATTGGCTTTCACCAAAGTTATATCACAACAATAAACACACAAAACTTTCCCAACATCAGTGGAAGACAATGCATTTTTTTGTTTTTCCATGAAATGACCCCAACATGACCCACTAGATGACCAATGATCTAAACTTTCTTGAACAACCTTTATGGGGCTATTACCAAAAAAATATCACAAGAAATACCCCAAACTATTACTACATTTGTAGAAGCCAATGCATTTTTTCTTTTTCTATAATATGACCACTAGATGACCATTGAACCAAAATTTATGAACACCTTTTTTGAGGATACTACCAAAGTTATATCACATCAATAAACACCCAAAGATATCCCTACATCATAAGGAGGTATAAGACCTCTTTTGCTTTTCCATAAAATAAACCCCAGATGACCCCTAGATGACCTTTGACTCCAAATCCCTGACCATCACTGATAACCAACGATCTTGTCATCAATGTGTGTAAGTTTCATCAGAATTTGCCAAAGCATGTGTTCATGGGGATTGTCTAAAGTTTTGAGCACTTTCTCGTAACAGTGTTATATATGGGAAACATATCCTAAACTTTTAAAATAATGCAGGAAAATAAGGTAATTGAAGGTGCCATCTTATCAATAAATATGTCTTTTCATGCAAAACTCAATGTTAGAGAACTAATAAAACTTTCTAAACACTTTGCAACAAGGGCTATTGAAAAATGTTTATAGCCCTGTACTGGCTATAGATCAAGCCTTCACTTCTGTAGCAGATTAACTGCAGAGACATTTGTAGGTTCGGTTCTTGGTGTACATACATTACACGTTAGGCAAAGGCATAAGTGTCAAGCCTCCGTAAAGGAAGTTGCCTCGTAAGAAAAAGTATTTCAAGTGAAGCTTGCGAATATGTTTTGAATAGTTGTCTGAAAGCTTTTTGCACATGCCAGTTTCATGTTTACGGGTTTTTTGGCCAATAGCTGGTTCATTCTGGATACTTTCGGCGATGATCTTGTTTGATTGAAACAATGTGCATAGTACACACTATAGCCTATGGTGAGAGCTGTAGCCAGTAGCTTGCCTGTGCTAGCTTACCAAAATTTCGGAACTAAAATCTCATCCCACTGGAAGTCGATATCTTGCGTATGTATCACAGGTTGCAAAAGATCTCCCTGCTAGTATTTCATGGCTTTCTACAAAAATTATCAAGCCGGCCATTAATTGATATGAATTATGTCTGGATCAAGATGCGAATGGCTTCACTTAGCCACCAAAAGTTTTCAATGTACAGTATGTAAATGTAGGCATGCAAGCTGTAGACATATAGAGCCGTAGATTGACTCTTTGACACGATTTCAAGCAGTGATACTCGAACGGAATATGGCTTCGCAAAAGTCTTGTCGGCGTAGGAAAATCATGCCGGAGATAGTATGAAAGTTTTTACGACTAACGAAGAAGCTGATCTTGCATCATGTTGAAAAATATCTCTGCTGAGAAGTAAGAGCCCCGTACGGTAGCACGCATGGTGGCTATTGCCACACGTAGTTGGTACTTTTTGCAGCAATATTGCAATAGACTCTTTTCCAAATAGGAATTACAAAGGATTGTGGGATAGATTTTTGGTGTACGTGCATCATTTTTTGCCACAGCAAAATGCCGTTGACAAAAATATCGCGTACCAGAACTTATCCCACAAGCCATTGCAATTGCTATTTGGAAAAGGGTCTATGAATTGAAAACATATACATCCGGGCACGTTTTATAGATTGACCAATCTCAACCACTCCTGACTTTCACGAGTTGCAACTTTTTCGCAGTGACCACGGCGATAAAGCCCAGCCCTGCAAGCGTTTCATGTACTGCTAAACGTACGTGCAGAAAGCGGGCCTTCACTTCTGATCTGCCCTCTTGTACGAAGTAAGGCCATTGCGAAAGTACTAACGGCATTGGCTAATTATCATTATAATGGAAGTCGGGATAACTGTCGCAAGCTATATTTGTGTTCCCTTTTGAAGTTTTTTCGAATTTAAGGCCCACTTGGCCTCTTTTTTTTATTTCTTTTGGAGTATTATGCTGTCAGCATGAAAACTGGAAAAATCGGGACGTCCTGCTTTTCATACGTTTTTGAGATCGGAAATCGGGATTGTCCTGCCAAAATCGGGACGGTTGGCAGGTCTGCAGTAACCTCTAGATCTATCACACAAAGCAACAAGTTCTTTGGTTTCCAAAGAGTGTCAGGTACAGGGATACTTGCTGATGAGTAGTGCAAAGCAAGAATACCATTAAGATTTAACTATTGTCAGAAACCCTGGTAAGAACACTCAATATTTAGATATAGTTAAGCAAATGAAATGAATCCAAAGACTCCTAGAGGGTCATCCATATTTTGTTTTCACCAGCATAGAAAACATAGCTTGAGGGAGGGGTTCAGGCACCCATGTATGCCTTTTCAGAAGTGTAATAAACGACATTTTTTGCTTGAAAATCATTTTTCAAACGTTTAAAAGTATGCTCTTAGGGGAGAGGGGGTCTGAAAAAAGTACCTTAAGTATCCTTGTGAAAATGATGAAAAAATGGATGACTCTAACAATCAATAGTATATTTTTTTTCTAAGAAAAAAAAACAGTACCTGCCACAACTAACAAGGTGATATGGTGGTAAGGCTTAACAGTTTGTGCTGCCAAGGGGTGATACTTGAATTTGTCTTCATAAATAAGGGAAAACATATATAAATTTCACTGTAGCAGACCATCCCCTACAAACCACCCCTGTACCTTCCTCAGTAGCAATGCTATTAGGCAGGTAACACCCTACATGGCAGGTATATGAGGTTCGTTACTTCCCACAGTGTCTCACTTACTCAGGGACATGCCATATGATCAACTCTGTAGGCTACCTGCCAGTACTCAGCTTGATTTTCAGGAAATAGTTCATGCTGAAATTTTAAATTAACTTATGGAATATCTTTTCATGGAATATCTTTTCATGGAGATGAATTATTTTTATATCTAAAACCAATATCTACATTAAATGACAAAACACTTCAACAAACAGTTGAGTAAAATCCATAAAAAGCACAAAAATATCTTACTAAAGCAAACTGCTGTCCTATACAAGACCTTGGTCCAATGGAAAATGGGAAGTAAACATACAGAGGTCTGAAAGATAAAAAGTGTAATTATCAAGATGAAAATATCTTTCCAGAAAAGGGGTAAGATGGAAATTCACAGCAAATCATAACTGAAGTTTTCATCACAAGGATACCAGATAAACTCTAAGCAGCTTTGCCTCAATGCAACAAGACTGTAAATTTTTAATCAACATTCATTAAAACAAGAATGCAAAACTGTAATGAGGTTTCTGTGACTTCTTTACACAAGATGTTTACTGTTTTTTCACCAGGAAAAGCTCTCATACATGTATTATTTAATGAATCATTACCCTATTGAATGACTTAAAACAGGTGACTCCTCTGTGGTAGGACAGATCACCAAAAACACAAGGTTCTTAGACTCAAATTGACACATCAAAAAAGTATGAGAAGTATCCACACATACTTCCTATTGTGAGGTATCATTTGAACAAGGTTTTCACAATTTAACCTCAGGTATTCCCAGATACCCTTTGACCCCTACAAAACAATCGGAATTGTTTACTCAATACTGCACATCCACATGTCAAAAATGAGAAGCATCTATGCTTCCTGTCCTGAGATACAGTATTTATGTTTCCAGATTTTGATCTGTGGAGACCCCAGGTAGCTTGACCTCCAGAAATACTGGGGTTCTTCTACACTCTTCCTGTCTTAAGACATTGTGTTTACAAGATTTTAGAGTCTGAGCTCCAGTAAACAAAGATTACTTATAAATTTCCCAAAAACAATATGGTTCATCCACTCAAACCAACCCATTCACATATCAAGTGTCGACAGTTCCCATGCTTTCAATGTTGAGATACAATGTTTACAAGGTTATCAATTTAACCACTAGTGACCTTAGATGATATCTGAGCTCCACCAAAAACAATAAGGTTCTTTTCAATATGGGACATCCACTTACCAAACATGAAACATGTCAAAGTAACTCTTGTTGCGGTATCATGTTAACAAGCTAAACCTCACAAACACATGCACTCACACCCACCTGTCATTAAGACTACATTATGGTCTTTTCCTTAAAAGCGATGACGTAATATAATGTAGTAAAGTAAGAGAAAGCTCTATTTCCATGTTTCTGGGAGAGGTACAGTCAACATATTAAAATATTCACCTTGAAGAAACTGCATTTGAACCTATACAGAGCTGCAGCTCTGTTCACAAGGAATTGCATAAGTTTAGGTGTTCACAAATCAAATAACTTACCAACTGCACATGCACTTTCTTAAGTGGTATTCACTGAGTACCATGAGACCAAAGGTTCATGTCACTGAAGATCCACCAGACCTTAAGTTTTCTTAGGGTTAGAGCTGAGGTTAGCATTACCATAAGGGCTAGGATTTGGGATAGGACTAGAATCAGGATTAAGATAAGCCTTTGGGTTGGGATTAGGCTTAGTATTAGGTCACCTCAGATCTATAGGAAACCTTCAATTTATGGTTGCAGCTTGTCCTGTCACATCTTAAGCCAATCACTTCTGTTGTTGAAACCATGTGCTACTATGTTAATACTAGCCACTGGCTGCTAGGCCTGCATGTGCATAATCATATCATATTGTGCCTTTAATGATGTGTGCTGCCATGGCTTTTGGCTTTTTGCATGGCAGCAACTCTGAAATTTGTGCAACACTAAGCACAATCTGAATGCTAAGTGAGATACACTTACGCATTATTATGTGCATAAGCATTCTTGGTGAAACGTTAAAAATAAAAAACTAAAACTGCCATGAGATGCAGAAGCTCATACCAGCCTTATCAACAAAATGAGTGTGTCTGAAAACATACATGAAATAACTCTAGAAATATACTTTACCCCATCTACTGAAATGTGTAACTGTGCTCAGCAATGCATCAGAGCTACTGGCATAGCTGCAACAACTCAAATTTTCATATAATGTACATGTTCTGTGCAAGCTGTGGGGGGTGAACTAACAGTGATCTCTGCATGGGGATTGTATGTACACAGTTCATACTCTCACAAAAAGCCAGCTAACTGTACTAGATTTGTCCAGATACAAGAGGCAGCACTGAAATACCAATCATAACAGTCAGCCTTTAATTTTATACAAACCCCCTCATAGAAGTGACCACTCATCCATTGCTTCTATTTGAAAAGAGTTAAAGGAGTGCAGTGGAAAGGAGAAAACTATTAACCAAAGACTCTCAAAAAGTGAGTACGCCTAAAAATTCAATTAAAATGGCCCCAAGACATCTTTAATCCAAACTGAGGATACAGTATATTTAATGCCCCAAAGCCAATCATACTTTTCAGCACCTTTGATGATAATTCCATAATACATCTAGATGAAGAGACTGTTTAAGACTTTACAAACTCTGGCATGAAATGACTCTAAGATGACCTTTGACCAAACTTTTTCACACACCTGTGAAGGCCCTTCTTCACCTCAAGATAATTGTGACCAACTAATAGATAAATTCATCAAACACTGATCACGATTTAGTCTAATCAAGATATTCAATTTTATGCAATTGTGGGTGTGTGGGTGGATGAAACAATGGATGGGTTTGCAGGGCAATAAACTAGCAGGTGGGCAGGTACCCCATGATGATATAAGCTCACACCAGCTTTGCTGGCAAGAGCAAAAATTGTGAAGTGATCTAAAGTCACAAACTTGGTCACTGAATTTAATTCTTTGCTGAAAAGAATGTCAAACATGTAACATTAGCTATAAGAACCACAACTTACTTATCTTCATCTCTTCTGAAACGTTCTGGATCAAAGGTCAATGGATTATTGAAGTACTCTTCTGATCTATTCATGGCATAGTTGCAAAACTGGAATGTTAACAGAACCACAGGAAAATTCATTGGAGCTATTAAAGTGGCTGAACATTTCATGTATAACTCGTAGATGACATTCGTTTTTCATAACAACACAACTTTCAGTCACTGTCATGGTTATGATCTATACTCACAAAAATAGTTGAACCTGCTGGAATGTTATAGCCAACCACGTCCATTGATTTAGTAATAACCCGTCCAGTTCCAAACACTGGGGGATACAGACGAAGAGACTCCTTCAACACCTAGAGGTTAAAGAGCATTTAATTTTTCTGTTATTAAAACATAACCTCACTCTTGTGAAAACAATTGGATGTGTTACAAGCTCATTACTTTCAGTTACAGTGAAAATAATTTAAGTATTCCTTGTCAACTAAAAAGATATGATCCCATACAATTATCTTTCCACTCTTAGACCTATTCATACATATTACTGTAATTGATATAAAACAATTTTGTCATTACCAGTGACAAGTATTCTAGTTTGATTATATCTTCATAGTCAATGTGTTCTTTTCGTCCAATCACTGTGTCCACTTCACTCAACACTCTGATGGAAAAAATAACATTCATTGATTTTGATAAAGCATCACTAAAATGAACCTGCAAGAAATGTGTTTGTACCTTGGATTTTTTAAGGAACACAGTCACTCCAACCATACTTGCAAACACTGGAAAAATCTTACAAATATGGAACAGTATCTTCCATAATTTAGAACACAAGTTTGGAATATATAAGGTTAACCAAGGAATAATTCTGCTCATTAGCAAATATATTGTCACATGATTGAAAAGAGCCATTCATGACTTGGAATACCAGAGTATTAAGTGGAATCAGAATGACTGTGAACTTGCAAAGTGATGAAAAGATGGACCTAGAGTCTGTAATGTGATGTAGAGAGTGTCATAAGTTCTACAACATTAGTTTAGCTCATTTGCATACTGCATATACTTAGACAACTGTGTGTGTGAATGGTGCTGTACTTTGTTGTGTGTTCCTTCAGTAGCTGTTGTAGAAAAATTAACTGCAAACAGCTTGGGATGTCATTCTGGTGTTGGATATTCTGTTAGACAAATAATGAAAACATTAACTCACACAATGCACACTGTCTATCATATCAGTCTCTTTCTTGCCTCACTTTTATCTAGCTATGAAATGAAATTTGGTTATTTAAAGGCAAATTTTGGGAACTGGAGGGGAATTTTCCTTTTGCATACATATAAATATGGGAGAAATTGTAGCAAATTTTGACTCTCTTCTTGGCAAATAAAGATTTTGTCCTGCCCTGGATAGCACATGCCCTTTAAAGGGGTTGTGGCACCCCCAATCTATCTTGAAATAGCCTTATAGTCCTAAATGCAATTGGTGACTGCACTCTGACATTCATTAAAACAATAGCTCCATTTTGGGTGGTTAATGATGACGTGTACAGGCAGCTGTGTTCCCAGTTAAGCTCACTTACAGTTGTGTGTCAATATGACCTTGAGCAATTTAATCTCAGTGCAGGCTCCTGTTGCTCTGTCTTGGAAGTGTACTAGAGAAGTGTTTTTGTAAAAATTGGAGAAGTCAACTTTGTAGGGAGAATGTTTACTGTCTGGGGTGAGATTACAGAGCCTTTAATCTAGGCTCTATGTGACTGAAAATGTTTGCTAGTAGCTTTACTGTACACTAAAACAGGAGCACTAACAATGCAGAAGCTCAGCTGGGCTGATATTTCATACAGTATATTCTGAAACGGCAAATTTCTCATTCTTTTTTTTAATATTTATCTTGAAACTTTTTACTCAGCAAGCTGGTTTATCCACTAAAGTTTTCAATAGTATCACTTGTGCAAAAACTGAGGATACCTACAGGTCCAATTACATTCCAGTGAACTCCCATTCCATCCTTCCAACCCTCCTTTTTAGCAGACACATAGCTGTAAAGAATCTTTCACAAGTTTTGAAGCAAAATGTTTAATATTTTTATTAAAGAAAACTACTCCAAAATTTACCTCCATATGATTAAACCACACCTTTGTCTCAAAGTATGTTAACTATTACTGAAAACTGTTTGTGGAAACATTGTTCAGAAACTAGGATCAAAGACAAAATCTTTGGTGGCTAGTTCAACCTCCTTAACACTGCTTCTTTACAAGCGCCTACCCAACTTGCAGGAAAAGGACCCTGGCACTGATTTACAATGGAATACTGTATTTTATTAAATAAGCACTTTGCAACTTTTATCACAGTATGGTAACTACAATACATATTAGAACTTAGCTGTACTTTCATTCCATGTGAACTGTCGACAAAATTTTAGAGAAAAACAACTATAACAAATAAAAACAACTAAATAACAACTAAGACAGACAAGTTAATGCCAGTCTGGATTGTATGTAACCAAGCAACTTACCTGGCCAAGGCTTCAGGGTTCTGACCAAGGCAAAGCATGGTGAAAGAAAGAAGATTACTGGTGGTTTCTTGGCCTACCAAGAGATGACACAATTTTAAAAATAAAATTCATGAAAAAAACACTTTGCATCATGATAATTTTTCATAATACTGTATCTATGCCATTACAGACTTTAAACTGAAACCATACAACTACTTTGAGCTAGTTGGATAACTATATCTTTCTTTAGCTCCACATGTAACACTTTCATAATTTCGTAAAGTTTTAACGCTTTCAAAACTTGTTCAATAAAAATTCCCACACATTTCCTTATAAACAGATGACTTAGAGAATACTGACCTGCTCCAAAGAATGTCACAAATTCATCAACCATTTCCACCAGGTTAAAGTTCTCTTCAACCATTGCAGTCTTCACGATGAAACTCAAAATATCCTTAGGCAACTCTTTCCCTTCCTTTTGATCTGCCAAACGCTTTCGTATTATATCTTCCCCAGTATTTCTCAACAGTTGAATTGCTTTCCTGACATTCTTTCTGTACCTGATGGTTTTTGGACGAGGATCAAGCTGTAAGACCAACATGACATGTTTTCAAGATATAAACACAAAGGCTGGTCAATTGAGATCCCTAAGTTGATCACAGAATTTTTCTAAAATTTGACTGATTTCAATGAGAACTCAAATTGTGTGGAGTTGGCTTGATGGTTTGAGTGTACTGCCTGATGTGTCTACATCCCATGTTGCAAATTTGCACAATGTAGATATCTTCATTCATCTTGTAGGTGTAAAACAAAAATTTGTCCACATTTGATGGATTTTGAGTGAAATATGTGGTTAAGTCTGTATGATCATAATAAAATACATAAAGACACCTTTTTATAAAAAAAGTACCAATGCACTCATAACAGCTTTAAAAGCCACTTTTTGGAACCCTTCCGATCAGAGTTTTGATGTGATACTGGTTCAATGATTCCCAATGATACCATCAACTGAAATGGAAAAATAATCAAATACAAAAGGCATTTACTCATGGACTACTACTATATTTTGTCCAAAAAAAACCACATGCTACCAGTGCATCATCCACCAGTGAAACCAGTAAAATGGATGAAGATGCTCACAAAACCAAAACTTTGTTTGCAGGAGAGATAAATTTTCCAAGAGCTGAGGTCTAAGAGGTTAAAATTTGTAACCTAAACCTAATGGCAAATCTTGTGTCATGCTAAATTCTCTAAATGAGCCACTACACAAAAATTAATGTGACCAAACATCAAAGTATTCACTGTTATGTGTATTGACAAACATGTATGCTTTTAATTACATCAAGTCTAGACATCCGGAAGAGGACAGGGAAGAGCTTATACGATTTGGCAAGAACAGCGGAAGACAGAACAAAGTGGAGAACCATGGCATCCAGAGCCTCTAAGGGACAAGGAACCATATAACTATAACTAACTAACAAGTCTAGAATGACCCTAACAGAAGCTTTGACCCTCACCTCCTGAAACTAACTGTACCTATCCTGAAAGATCTTGAATTTGATTTTAAGTATCTGAATAAAGAGCAATTAGTCATGATATCACCAAAAGAGACTAAAACCATCAGGAAGATCTGTACAACACTAACAGTTTAATTCAGGCTGTCTGAAATCATTTAAATATAAACTCCCTTAACATGAAGTCTATGCTGGTGTTCATGTGTAACATTACATTGTGCAACTTTAACAACTTCTGTATGGGCATGTTATTTCTGTAACTTGCAAGCTCTCAACAGGCAAAATAACTCACATTGCCAAAGAGAGACTGGAGGTCATTCGCCATTCCCTCGAAGGATAGACCAATGGCTTCTTTGAAAGCTGTGTCCTCAACTATCATATCATCTTCCATATTAAAAGCTGCCTGTGGGAAAAGGACATACAAGCTAAACACAGAGATGCCAACATTTGTCATAGAGAAATGGTAATGTTTTTTAAATGATGTACGCCATTAACGATTGCCATCCTGGGGGAGGGGGTGTCTCCCTCCCCTTTGGAAAATTGCTTATATGAAGGGTGCTTAGATGCAAAATGGTGCAATCTTTTGCAGATTTTGCACTTATTTTGTGTTGAAGAATTTCCATTTTCAAGTTAAGTTTGGCAGTGATTTAGCCCAAATTTGGGCAGATTATTTGGACAGGCTTGCCCTATTTATGGTGCTTCAAAATTCTCAAAGGAAAATCCCCTGCAGACCCTCCCTGGCCTAGGCTCATACACGTTAGTTATGGGTATATGGATGTGTTGCCCAAAGTGATCCTTAATACAGTTGCTCACATAGATGTGTTAGCATTTTTGTTCCCGTATGGGAATTCCCCAGAATTGCGCAATCAGTCTGTGTAACGTTTAGCAGCCTAATGCCGTGACAATACTAGTCCCACAGCTTTCATCTTAAAATGCAAATTCAGAAGTTTGTAGTACATATTAAAAATTCATTTACGGTTACATAGTCATATTTTGATATACAAACATGATTTTATGACTTATTGTTCATATTAAAAATGTCAATCAAAACTATCGTTAAAATCAGGAATAAATAAGTCAGCCTGTACTTCAATCCTAGCTCAAGTTCTGTGCCGGTACAGGTACTTGCAACGATTGTCTAGGCTGTACGTAACTCTTTCTGGGTCTTGACAATTTTCCCGGCCGATTGTTACCACGGCCTAGCGCAAAAATACCGCAATGATGTGTTTCAATCTCCCTTAATTTCTTTCATATAACTCTTCTAAAAAATATCCATAATACACACAGAATGCTCAGTGGCATAGCAAGATATTTTTTTTTTGGGGGGGGGGGTTTGGGGGGGGCAAAAGCAAAAAATTTCCGACAGATTATTATCTTGAAGAAATGATGTACTATCTAAGCGTAGGGCCACCATCATCTTGTGTGTAGCGCGTGGAAAAAATTAGATTACGATATCTCCGAGACTGCCTTAAATGACACTTTCAGGCCTTGTCAGTAAACATTTTGATGTGTAATTCTGCTTCATACGAAGTGTTGTAAGTAAACCCCTAAGAATATAATTTTAGCTACTAATTTCCCTTGTAAGAAAACGTAAATACATGAACAAGGATTATTAATGAAGGCCTGCAAGGATATTAACACACCTTATGTTACGCAAATCGGAAGATTTTGGCACATCATCGTAATGGTGTAATACCAGTGTAAAAATCGTAATCATTACGGCAAAATCGTAATTGTTGGCATCTCTGTAAACACATTACATGTCACAATTATGTTCATCCTAAGCAAACAAAAGTTCACACAAATGGATTCTACTACAGTTAAATTGAAGGCAGCTGTCTGTAATGGCATAGAAGACTTAAGCATGTGGGGCACTAATTTCCTGAATGCCTTTTCCATTCCATAGTAAAACAGGAACACCAAAGCAAGTCACTGAGTCTGCAGAAAGTATAGAGGTTTTTCACGTGATGTCAGCATGTTTCAATTTGGCATACTGGTCGTCACTGCTCACGCGCAAAAGACTGCAGGATCTTAGTTACAGGGTATGACTGTTATACACTTGGTGCCTGGCCAACAAAACAGAGAGACGTGCGAACGTGGTGATGTCCATGACAGGTTGAGCCCACAGAACCTGTGGACATGGCTAAATTGTTTGTCTTCCTCACTGGAAGCTTATTCAAGCTGAATCAATTTGAGGCTGACTAACCGCAAGTCTTCAAACACAGGCTGTGTAGCGCTTGAGCTTACTCCCTACACTAACCTCGTTTGTTCGAACAGGAAATTAACAGAGGTTGATAAGCTGCTTACTTTTGAAAGCAGCTTTTGTTGTTACAAGTTGTGATTTAAAATCCCTGTTTCGGGTTAGCTTACATTTGCGTTCTATCAATTACAAGTTGTTCGTTGAATTGAACGACTTATTAGGTTTTAAACAGACCTAAATACAAAACAGTAGGCTACTATAATAATAACTGAGCAGTGTTTAATTCTATCTCTTAAGTTGTACGGTCCTTTCCTGCGCTGCATTTATGTAACCGTAGAATCACCCTTTTATGTTACGCTTCCGAATATACCCAGATAAGCCTGGCAAGACGGAAGACAAGCTCACTAGACACGCTGCCAGCTATCCCATACTTTTCAGTCCCGTTTACAGCAATATCTAAATGGGTTTTGCCAGCCTAGTTCACCAGCATTGTGGCCTGTTGGACTGTTACGTCCCTAAGTTTGGTGCGGCAAAAGTTGTCATTAAATGTCAACGAACTTGAATGCGGTGTAGAGTGAGGCCGGGATTTATTTTAATCTATGATTACAGTTGTTAAGGCAGTCATCTGACATGAAAGGAGTGTTTTGTAAAACTAAGGGTAATTAAGGCACGGTTAACGCTCTTCTATCCTTTATCCTACGGTAGCCTGGTGTTTCAGCGAAAAACCGGGAGGATAAGAATAAAATTTACTGAGGGGAAACTTGAAAGTCAATGGGATCGAGCATTGCTAAAAAAGAGTAAAGAGGATATCCCCCTAGCCTTCGGCAGTTCCGCCTGTGTAATATCCAGGCCGATAGTCAGACAAGGTACTGAAACTGGAGGCGAGATGGCCTCCAGGGCTAGGGCGAAAATATTTATAAGGGGTGCGAGTATACTAAAACGCATTAAGGTAAAGATAACTTTATTTAATAGAAAGAGCGACAAGGTTTTTTACAGGGGATCACTGCTACCTGGCTACGGCGGGGCTTGGTAGTATCTCCTTAACCCCCACCCGGCCACGTCCTACCACACCCCGGCGGCAGTCAAGCTGCCCTCAGAATGATTTATGCATTACTCAGAATTTTCAATCATTACTAAGAACAGAGGCGGATTGGCCGTTGCCGCGGGGAGTGGCGATCACCTTCCAGTTCGCTCGGGTTTAGGGCCATTTGTGATCAGATTCTGAAAAAAACCAGCCTGTCCGTCACTATCACTGCCCCTTTACTTTTTCCGAAGCCTCTCAAAGAGTAAGTCCACCCTTGTATCATAATGGCTCTAGAAGTATGCCTCTAGTATAGGAATCATAATTTTCAAACGCATCTATTGAGAATAGCGCGACAGGGCTAGACACCGGGGTTCCAGAGATTGATTATAACGTCTTGCAATCATCCGTAATTTTTACACGTTGTAGACCACTTAAAACTTTCAAACCGTTTTACGTAGGACTTACTGCACCTACCAATGTTTGCTATTACTACAAATAATGAAAGGTTTACATAAAAAGAAAACAACCCGGGACCAAAAACCATCGTTGTCAGAAAGGAACGTTAGTTTAGGTAAAAAATTTTGAAAAAAAAAAAGAAAAACACCCCAGACTCCTAGACACTTGCGTGAATCCAGATGGAAACAACCCTTAATCATTCAAACCTGTTCAATGTGTACACGTTGGAATAACAATGTCTCACTCTTTCTACTTGAGACTGGCTGTTTCACCTGTGCGAGTGAACGGCCACTTTGTTGCCAGATAAAATCGTTGTTTGTGCTGCTACTTGCGTAATTAATTAAATACTCTCAGATTTTTAAATGGTAGCAATGAAAAAGCTTAAATATGTTACATAAAACGATGAGTTTCCATTACTCTGCATTTTTATGCAGCTGAAAAAAACGTTTATGTTTAAAATAAACTACCAGAGGACCTAATTACAGACAGAGCCGATATCCGAGTTGGGCCTCAACCTAGTGCCTTTTCTGTGGAAGCAAACACGTACAGAAGGATTAGCCAGATGTTTATTGAGAAACCGTTGAAACGGGGAGGAAGTCCATGGCTGTTGAAAGCATCCCATTTTTACTATTTCAGCCGATACTGCTTCAATTTTTACGTTTAAAACATCGTTTTAGGACTACTAAGCAAGAAACGTATGGTACTGAAACGAAAAAAAGACAAAAATTAAAGCTGGAGGAGATATACAGGGCTAAATTTTCTTCCAGTTCTAGCCAACCATGCTTATCAGTCCTGTGCAAACAAAAGGTGTTATCTGAGTTGGGCCTCGCTTCATCCGGGTTGGGCCTCGCCGGATGTCCACAGGTTCTGTGGAATCGACTTGGCATGCAGTGAAAAACCTCTATACAATACATACTACAGGTGCAATAAGTGGGAGGTACAGTCAGTTGAATAGCAAGGTGTCACAGTCAGTGCAATGGTAAGAGCAACAAATGCGATGGCAAATCACAACAATTAGGCAGATCTACACATTTTGACCTTTCTTAAATTTCCTTCTTAAAGAGCTTGGTAATTACCTTGGCGATAACATCTAAAGTTACTCTTTCAAAGGCATCCATGAGGCTAACCTCAGTTTTACCATCTGCTTTTGATGTCAGGTAGTCAGTCAGCCTGTCAGCACTGTCATTAAACACACTCATGAGCTCCATCAAATATCTTTGAAGAAAATATTAAGTTGATAAAAATAAACCAAATCAATGTCAAATCTCTGGCATAATCTACAAGCAAAACTACAAGACATATATCTAAAACAGATCCAATTAAAACACTTTATAAGGGAACCAAACCTACCCTTTCCTTTATAAAAATTTTATGACACATGTGGTTTAAATTCAGTTTTAATAATTGCCCTAATCATACACAGAATGGAACTAGCAACAGAAGGAACAAAATTAGTTACTTCAGAACATGACCAACATATTTACAAAGTATGGCACCCAGATGACATTTATCCCTCTATGAATTTACTTGTTTATAAGCTTTTCAGATTGTGCCCACTCATAAATATTAAGTAAGAGGACACTGTGTGACTAATACCACAACACTGTCACATAATATCTGTACTGACATAATAATGCCAAACATGAAGCAAACCTAATTTCTGAATGATGCATTTAAAATTCATATGTTCACTGTAAAGAAAGCAGTGCCAACTGGTTATAATGTACATGTTTTTGACAACAAAAACAACTCACTTGTGCATAATAGGGTTGTTACGATATGATGATATCAGCAAAAAATATTGATAAAGGATTTTGCTCGCGATATCGTTTATGACAACGCCTAAACGATATCGTGAAAATCCATACATGAAACACCCCCATAAACTTCAAGAGCGGCGTAGAATAATGACAGGTTTTCAAATTAAGCTTTGCTTTACTTTTTTAACATGAGCACAAAAAAGAGCGATATTAATGCAGAAGATTCAGTTAATAAACATCCAAGATCGCACGCCAGATAAAGTGACCCAAAGAGCAAGCATGTCGAAAGTTCCTACACAAACACGGGATCACTGCATTGCATAGTTTGTGTTAAAATGTTTGTACAGTATGTACCTACTGTACATCGTGAGTTACGAGTCGAGGGACTGAGTGAAATGTTGCATGGTTAACCGACGCTCTCGACGAATTCTATCCCAACTCCTTAAAAATCTTGCTCAAGAAAAAATATTTCTTCATTGTTATTTTTTATTAAATCCCAACTTAAAAAAGTGAATAAAATATTCCGGTCATGATACCACACTCATTGTTCAGGAGGCTATATAAACTGAGCTTAGAATCCACTTCCCAAGCGAATTATTTGCTCACTGTCCATAAACTTAAAACATCTCAATGTCATTGTTACGTAGAAGTTTGATGACAAGATTCTGGTCAGCTATTGGCTGTTCAATAGCCTAATTGGTTCGAGAAAACTGCCGAAACCAGCCACCTGGGACTACCTTAATTAACTACCCCAAATATCCAAGTTTCCATTAACCAAAATGTCAACCAGTTAAATTGTTCAAATATTTCATAAAACATGGATTTTTTCCGCATCGTATCTCACCCCCCCCTCCCCCCCCCTCTTCAGAGAGAAGAGAAAAAACACCAACAGTTTATAGTACTGACGAAATTATGCTTGCAGTCTATCGACTCCCCATGCTTGTCAGTATTAGTATGGCCATACGGGACTCATAACCATCCTGAGAAAACATGAACATGGGAGATACTTCAGCAGAAGACATGAAAGCTACAAATTCACACTGGCATTATTAGGTACTTTTGAAGCAATGCGTTCTTCGAAGATCCATTCAAACAAGAGAACCAGGGACTAATCTGTATGACATTTCACATTTCAAATAGTCCAGGACCTTTTTGATAAAACTCATTGATTAACAACTGCTGTACCCACTTGATCAACACACCACTTTCCAAGGCAATAAATATTTTCCCTCAATTTAATAAGTGTGGAAGTAAGTGATCCCTTAATAACTCAGTCCTCCCTCTCTATCTCCCACTCTGTCTGTGATGCCTTCAATTAATGATTCCCTGCTTACAGGCAGAATGAAAATAAGGCAAAACATAGTGGCACTGTAGGTTAATTCCATTTATGGAAAATGGCGCACAAATTTTAAAACAAAAATTTGATCAGCCAAATTACGGCTGGATATACTGTACAAACAGGGATGGGTAGGGGTGGGTGGTCCCTGGTAGTGTTAATTCTGGCAGGGTCAGGCAAAAATTTCAGCATGAACTTGTGAACCTAACTGGATATTCCAGGGTACGATTTCATAAAGAGTTGCAAATGACTTTAAGTTTGAACTATCATGCAACAGGACTGTATTAAATGAAACAAAAGTTAATTAAGGTTGAGTGCAATTCTTTATGGAGAAGGGTCCAGGTCTCATACTGCAGACCTAGGCCCAGTTTCAGAGAGAGTTATGCTCCATCATCATAACTTTGATTTCAATAGGCTTACTGTATGATAAAACAAACTTCATATGATCAAGTGCAAGTCTTTGTGAAACAGGCCCTGAACAGGATCTGACATGCATACAAAAAGACAGAAAGCAAAATGGGCTTAAGGCCTGCTGTTATAGTGTACATATACAGGTAACAACTGGTTCTCATAAATTATGTACATTATTTGTTAAAAGTGTGATCCATAGATACTTACTTGCGATGAAAAGCAGGATTAAGAACTTTCCTGTGGCGTTCCCACACAGAATTATCAATCTCACTAACCAAACCTTTTCCCATGAAACGTTGACCAAACACTTTATAAAATGCTCGATAGGAAAGCCATGGTTTTATATATTCAGTGCTCATTAATAGTTCCTGTTCACGAAGAAAAAGTGTTAAGTCTAACTTATCAAACAATACAAAAACCCAAGACTGGTCAGTAAGATGTATGTGAACTAGTCAGTAATGAACCATTCAGTCAATTATTGGTATGTAAACAGAATCACTAGATGTTTCAGGAGCATAATTTATCAGTATGGCAACCACAAATTCAAAATAAAGCTTTCCTTATGACAATCTATGAGTTTTCCTCATCTGTTGACAGTATATGAGTGAGTTAGTACCTGCAGTGTACCTGAAGTCTCCAATGGCAATACATAGATTATAAAGCTTGAAAAATACACTCCACTGGTCTAACTCCCATCTTGACAGGACAATTGTGTCCTAAGATCCTAAGATATAAAATGTTAAAGTTAATTCACTCATTTGAAGATAGTTCAATTGTGTCAAATTTTGTGATGTCACTCTTGTACTACTCAGTACTCACACAACAATCTTTCTTTTTCTGTTTCTCCTGAAGTCACTGTACCATGTTTCAAAATGTGACATTTTATGTGTACAGAGTGATCTGACTATACTTGCCTTCTTCTTACATACAACATGTATTAAAGAAAAGGGTAATTTTTCCATGGAAATAAAACAGTTTGATTTCAGAAGTAAACAAAAATAAGCAATGTGAGTTGTGCAAGAAGGGCATCAGAAATGACTGTGCAGTGGACTAATTGGACTTCTTCAAAGTGAATAGATTGCACCATTTTTACATCTCAGCAATGAAATTAAAGCAATGAAGATCAGAGTTCAGCCATAAGAGTCATTTTACAACCTCTGAAATATATATTCTTGTAAATTTATAAAGATTTTACAGTGGGTATATGTTAAATGCTATAACTCATAATCTTATGACATGAATAGAAACAATATTATACTATGACGGCATGAACTTTTACTAAAATCAGATAAAAAAAAGTGTGAATTTGAAGCACTGTATGAAATCAATTTCTTACTGCAGGGAGTTTAACCTCCTCATACCATATTATGTCATATCATGTCACATCACATTACATAACATCGTAACACACATCACATTAATCACATCACATCACATTACATTGCATCACATCATATTACAATACATCACACCACATTCCATGACATCACATCTCATCTCATCACATTACATAGCATCTCATCTCATCACATCATATTACATAACATCACATCATATTGAACAACTACTACTTCACTTGAGAATATGCTGGAGATTACAAAAAAATTTCCTCGCAATAATGATCAACATTGCTGTAGATTGGATATAAAACTACATAAGAAACCCCTAACTGCAGTTAAAATGAGAAGTTACCTTGGCAGTTTTTGGATCAATCACACATATGAAAGGTTCATGAAGAAAGAAAGTGCATACAACAGGGCCATACTTTTTATGTCTGAAAAGTAAAGGAAAAAATAACTTGTAAATAAAATGAAACTTACAGTGTTCCATTTATACAATTATGCTATAGCAAGATAAAACAAATTTTAGCTAAAGATCAAATTTTACAACATATTCAGACAAAAGGTGATGCAGAGTACAATGTACATGATGACTGTCAAAGCTCTCCAAAATTATGGGTATGGGGTTAATGTCATGCACACAGCATATAAAATACACAGACCTGTGTCAATGGTGATTGTACCCTGAGCAGCCAGAATCTCCACATTGCCCCAAGGAAGCATTGAGAAGGGTGAAAAAATACCACAGATTACAAAAATCACGTTCTCCTCCTAAATAAGTCCCATCAAAAGCAATGATAACACTATGGACAACAAAATATTGCAGTCTCTGTTAAGTTTATGGGGCTCATTTTTTTCCAAAAACATGTGAAAAGAGGCCCTCTGAAACAAATTACCATTTGTACCCTTCTACAGAGTTGACTGCAACCAGCTGTGCTCACAACAACAAAGAGAATAATGAGGATGAAATTTGAATTCGCAAAGAAAATACTGACCCACGAATGTTCAATGTTGCAAGCAACTTTTGTTCCTTCAGTGTCCACTTGTTTCAACATCAAAAATGACAAGAAACACAATACCTTCAGTTCCCATCCCAGCATGTCCTACAAAATCTTACAACTGTTTAGATCGCTTATAGTGAGCAAGAGAGAGCAAGAGTTAAGTTAAACATAACATTTTTGTAAACCTAAATGTTTGCAAAGGAAAGCAGACCTTCTAATGACATCCAAGTACCAAGCCTAAAGACTAAAGATTCCAGGATGTGTAGTGTCTATAATGATTCTTTCGCTACAATGATGTCACTACTAGCCTCCAACTGATTAGGAAATTTGGAAAGTTGACAATGTCATAATGTCATTTGAAAGACTAAGAGTTTAACTATTAGAAAACGTGCTCTGCTCTGTTTTTGTCTTGTTGTTATGGTTACAGAACCCTGAATGGCAGATGGTACAAGTACAGTATGTTTCAAAATAATCAAAAGGATAATCAACTGATATGTACTTTGTGTTTACATTCCAGGATATATTTTTCTCAGCAATTTTTTTTTTTAATTTTAATTCAAGGAAACAGATACTGTGTATATTTTCTTTGTATCACAATCACCCACCTTTCTTCTTTGCACTGTCTCCTTCTCTGTTAAGGGGTTAGCATCTTTTGAACTTGACTGATATGGCTCAATCCCTCCCCTCCCCTCCTACCTTTCCGTATCTGTGCCCAAAAGTACTGTACAATACCCTAATAGCTAAACACACTTTTATGGCTAGACTAATGTTGTACCAATATCTCTAATAACTGATACAACCACTATCAGATTTTCAATTCTGAATATGGGCAGATGCCAATCTGTCAGTGATATTTTCAGAAATGAGCATATACTTTATCCAAACCGATGGGCTATTGTGAACTCAACAAAAACTATCACTTCATTTGCAGGAGGTAAAGCATTGGCATGTACAGTTAGACATTAGAAAATAACACTTATTACTGAATGTTGAAAAATACTGTACGCCAAGTCATAGTCCAGGCAATCTAGCCAATAACAGCACCACACTTGAACAACTTACACCACAATGCTTTTCTGTGAGGTCCTTGAAACCCCTCTCTAAAAGTCCTAACAAAATCCTAAGAGAGGAAGCATGCCAAAGTAGCATTACCCCAAATGGCTTGAAAATTTCACCGAATATTCTGCCATACTGTCTGGGCTTGTGAACAAATTCTAGTGAATGTCAAGTGAATCAAAGTTCTGAAAAGGGTTTCATAAGGTCAACAAACAAAGACTTCATTTTTAAAAATGCAATATGGCCTCTAAATTTGCATATAGTGCCATAATTCTGGCAGATAACCTATATGAGGGATTAAAAGTTGTGAAAGAGGGTGCAAGCCAACCAGCCCTATACTTAGATTTTGTGTGGAGGAAGACCTTATTTGTATAAATCCAAAATGGCCACCAAATTCCAACATCCTGCCACATGTCAGTTTTTCCAAATGATCCACATGACTGATCTGAAGTGTTGGAAATGATATAAAGGTGAAAAATGTAAACAAGGTGTTTTCACACTTTTTTGGAATAGCTTCAGAGCACATTGTCAATGTAAAATCCCCAGAACTGTTGATACTTTGCTACAGTAATTTCAAGACTGGGAAAGTATCCTATTTGGAATGGACTGTAAAGCCAGCACACTGACCACCAGAATCAGAGTCTATCCCATTCTGAGGTTGGTGGTTTTGGAGACAGATGTAGGCTTCACAAAGATCTGACCTTCCCCACAGAGAGAATTCAAGCACGGCAAATTTGAATTTACAGTAGGTCCTTAGCAGGTGAACACCCTACAGTATTGGTTGTGTCACTTGTAGCAATCCCCTTTCTCCATGTACTGTACTGTACAAGAACACACGAGAAGACTGTCTATCCCAACTTATTACCTTACTTTGATTGGACTTAAATATCTCTTCGGGACTATCATTCTTTCAGGTAAAATTTGCCACGTATGGTGTAGGATGAATGGGAGGAAAATCAACTGAAGATGATGCTGAATACTGATAATAGGTCCAACCACAGTACAGACTTTATGGCAATGTAAGGTCTGCTCTGTGCATTTTTGTTTTCTTTTTCTGTTTCAACTGAAGTTATTTTCAACATTTTCCAATACAACTAAGCTTGTTAGCCTGAGTATTATCATTACTTTTGGAACTGAGTTTTCTATTTAAAGTCAGGGTTTCTCATACCTTTTTCAAGAGGATATATATGTTAATATTCACTTAACCAAGATGAATCACTTAGGCAGATATACTGCATCTGCCTATAGTGTGGAGTACAAAATGTTACTCAGTAGAAATATATCCACCATGATGATGGTTTAAGCATTACATAGGTTACAGTAAGGAAGTACTTCTTTGAACAACTTCTGTATATTGCATGTACTTTACATACTGTAGTTAAAACATGTGTCACTTACAGGTCAAACATTGTTTCAGGCAAAGTTGTCTGTCTAGCCTGAACGGCTTCAATAATCTCTGAATTTCCAAACAGAAAGCTGCAATAAGAGGCAAAGAAGCAATTATAACTATCAATATACTACAGACAAAGAATACCAACAAACTGAAGTCACATGTTTTATTTGATTTCCAGCTTTCAAAATACCAAGAAGATACTGTCACTGCTTACAAACAGAATCATAATGAATGTAACCCTCTCATATGTTTTACAGTCACTTTAACCATTTAAAGTATAAGTACAATACTATGCAGGTGTACTGTCAAATGTAATACTAGAATCCTCTGAACAGTCAGTTTTTATACACAAAAGATACAGTTTCTAGGTTATTGAACCATATTCAAGGTACCCATCACAAAACTTTTAACTTCCAGTCAAGTAGCGATTATCCCATCAACAACACTGAAATGTCAAAAATGGTACACATGAAGAAACACACAGTTAAGGAATCTATGAAATGTGTGAAAATTTTGAAGTTCAATTTGAGAATGCAAATTATCCATACAGTAATGCAATTTTCCTTCAGAATATCTCTTAATTATGTCTCACGTTGTTGCAAGGTGTTTTTGATGCAGGCAGAGACTAAACTTCTAGAGACTATCTGTCAGAGTCCAAAATTTGGCTTTACCAATCTAAGGCCAACACTGCCTGAACCAACATGTTTCCCCTCAAGCTCCCTTATCCAAGCCAAAAAAAAAAAATTCTGACATAGACTGGACTGGAGAAGTCTTGGCATTACAACTGTAGGTATACAGCAGTACAAGTAATAAAGGCATACATTATTAAGGTAAATTTTGTATAGCTGTTTGCAAATGATCACTGCACACTGATCAAACCAAGATCAGTACTTTACCTTGGTCACTAGAATGCCTTTGGGTGAGCTTATTAAACTTGTACCAACCTTATTACCCCAAAAATGTTGTAGAAGTTCAGCAAATGATAACAGAATACAGAATGAGTTCTTTTTAGAGGGGGGGATTCTAGTTACATTTTGTAGGAAGCAAAGAAAGATTGGAAGGCTGCAATTTCAATTTTCATTTTCAGTTTCTTCAACATTTATTCAAGTCACTTTTCAAGATTTTATGCAAAGAAAGATATACAGAAATCAAAACAGATGAAAAAAATGACTCAGGAATAACTCAGAGAAAGCTCCATGGAGCTTGTGGTATGAGTCCTCCTTGTGCAAATACACATTTACAAAGGTTTCAACAAAAAGAATACAAATACATAAAAGACAAAAGAACAAAGTCACCTATATTTATTCATTAAATGAAGTTTCAGAGATTTCTTGAATGAGTACTTAGAGTTAGAGGACTAAAATTTTGAATTTTTGGGTTGGGGGTGGGGGGAGGTACAGTAGTTCCACAGGCAAGGTACCAGTGAAGCAAATTGATTGTTGGGATGAGGTGAGCCTAAAAGCGGGGATAGAAAGGGAGTTCCTGGCATGTGTGAGGTGAGAATGAGTTTCATGACGGAAGTGAAAAGTGGATCGAAAGATACTGGAGAGGGTATTCCGTATCCATGAAAATACCAACTTGATAACGATAAATATCGAAAACAGGCAGAATATTAAGCTAAGTGAAAGAGTCACGAGACGAATGTACAGTAACACCTAATCATTAAGTGAAGGCACACACTGATTTACCCTTCCAGCTTATTAAAAGCGAAATATGCAAATGAAGCTGAGATATTCTACAAGCAAAACAAGTATTATTGTAAAATGACTTTCAGTACTGTAAAAAATTTCCCAACCATTACCTTTGTCTCTTAGGTCCTGGAAGGTGTCCATACTTGTGGTGTTGATAACTCACATAGACAACGAAAGCCAAAACTGCAACCACCACAAAAGTAGCTGCAAGAAGCAGTCCATAGTAAAAAATCATCTTTAAAACATCACCCTACAGGAACTAACCACTGGTGAAAATAACTGTGAAAACAAACAAACAAGAACAAAAAGGGAATATTTTACTACTTGCAGTTTTGTTCTTATGAGATAAGTTTTCATGTTGCTGTTTAATTTACTATACATCTACAGTAGCAGCATCAATAGCATATAAAGTCCAATTTATTCAATCAACTTACACTGAGAAACAATTCCTCAATCTGATAAAAATTTGAACTTTAAACTAGAAGAAAGCATGGTGCAAATGACTTTGCAAGTTAACAGCTTGTTTTTGTGGAAAGGATATGTCTTAAATTTGAAGTATACCTTCAAGTTACAGTAGTTAGTTAGATGAGGTTTAGCGTCCCAGTTTCCAACCAACTGGTTCAAGTCGAGACGACCACGGCCTTTTTCCAGTTGTGGCTCACTGGCTTGTTTTCCCTACTCCATTACTTATGGCTTATGCTGAGCACCAAGCACAAAGGCAGTAGGTTCAAGAGTACTTTGCCATATCAACACAGGTATTGTATGATGTTAATTTAATTCGCAAGTAACTGTGTCCTGTATAAACACTGCACAAGCTTCAAACGAACTCAGTAGGGTGTACGTGTTATACAGGAATCTTCATACTGAATCAATGTTACTCTGTGGGTAGCTAGATTTTCATGTCCGTTATACATACAGCTAGATGTGTATCACAGTATCAAACTGTAAATTCTTCGCAAAAGACATCATTCTACACACAAGATTTCTACAGTAGACCCTATAGTTCTAAATAAAACTGGTGACTGCACTTTGATTGACATTCACTCACACAATAGCTCCACTCTGCTTGGTCAATGATGACATGTACAGTCAGTTGATTTCCAAACTAAGTTTACACACAGTTGTGTGTCAATATGGCCTTGAGGAATTGAAACTCAATGCAGGCTACGTGTCTTCGAGATCTACTAGATATGTGTTTTTGTTAACTACACATCCACCAGGTGGGCACCTGTGGGACTGGTTAGGCCAGCAGTATAGGAGGCGTGATTTTTTTCCTCGGTCCAACTACAATTTTATACCCTATCCTTAACCTGATCATTATTTTCGATTTTCATCATTTCTATGGAAATTTCTGAAAATCACCCTCATTCTTCCTGGGTAAAAAAATTCTGTGTACAGGACAATATGAGGGATAGAATAAGTTTTCAACTTTGACAAGATCAAAATTTCTACAGCAGTTGAAAAGGGAATAAGCAGTGAGTTTTTCTATCTTGAAAAGGTGATACTACCAAAAGAATCCAGGATAAGTACAGTACCAGAAAGAATGAGGCATGGAAGACAGCGGGTTTAGTGGTTTATGGCCAAATATTATCTGCCGCACTTTTCTTTTATTTACGTTCTGCTGACATGACAAGTAGACAGTTTGAACATGGTGCTTTATTTTGCACACATATCATACATAACTTAAAAAATACTACACGAGTCACCCTGAAGTTATACTTTTGAAACGTTGACTTACAGTACCTTCAAAAATCTCTTGTTTTCCTAACAAACATCTCTGATGAAGTTTTTGAAAATAAATATGAAGGCAGAACCTAACAAGGCCACTCTGAGGAGAGAGAGTTTGAAATAATCCTATACTCAGAAAAACAAAACAACTTACTATAGTTCTGTCTTCCTATGTGGCAAGTCTTTGCTGCAAGCTTAGCTTAGCTACTTTTTTGTTGTAAGGGGATCTTAATCTATCATTTCTGAGTATTAAAAACTACTCTTTGATTATATTTTTCAAAAGTAAACCAGCATGCAAAAATGCAATGGGGTTTCCATGATCAATATGTTTTAGTCCAAATAATGCCATGATGTCCCATTTCTTTAATTCAGTAACTGGTCAAATGCTACCTTAACTTATTTGAAAATTGCAGCTTTGGGTTTATATTTGTTCTTGGGAATTCTTGGCAAATTTTGCATTTTGACCTTTGGTGACCCCAGACGATCTTGGGAATTTTTGGGAAATCTGCTTTAGATTCTGGTGACCACAGATGACTATCTTGGGAATTCTTGCGAGATTTTGCTTTTTGACCTCTGGTGACCCCTGATGATGATCTTGGGAATTCTTGCTTTTTATCTCTGGTAACCCCAGATGACCTTTGACTGAGGTTTCTTCCCATTACCATAAGGCATCCATATATACCATGAAATCTATCCAAGCTTCCTACCTCAAGATATCATGTTACCAAAATTTTCAGAGTTTGAACCCCTGTGACCCCAGATGACCTTTCACCTCCTTCAAAAACAATAGAGTTATTCCTCTCACTTTCGTGCATCTACATACTACGTATGAAATTTAACCATGCTGCTTACCTCGAGATATTGTGTTAATAAGGTTTTTAGAGTTTGACCCCTGGTGCCCCCAAGAGACCTTTGGCCTCCACCAAACACAATAGGGTTCTTCCTCTTACCATAAGGCATACAAACTATGTATGAAATTTATCTAAGTTCTCTACCTCCAGATATCATGTTTTAAACAAGATTTTCAGAGTTTGACCACCTGAGACTCCAATGACCCTCCACCATGCACCATTAACACAATAGTGTATATCCTCTTACCATAAGGCATACAAACTAAATATAAAATATATCCAAGCTTCCTACCACCAGATATCATATTAGCAAGGTTTTCAGAGTTTGGCCCCAGTGACCCCAGATGAACTTAGAACCCCACCATCATGAATGCATAGGTTTCTCTTATCATCAAAACCAAAAATTGCAATTTATCTCCCAAATGTACACTTTGTGGCTGAATATCTACCAGTAACATTCGCCCAGTTTAGCTGCAGTCTTGCAGACTGACAGCTACAGTATCAAATGAATATGGCAAAGGAGGAGGAGGAGGAGGAGGAGGAGGAGGAGGAGGAGGAGGAGGAGGAGGAGGAGGAGGAGGAGGAGGAGGAGGAGGAGGAGGAGGAGGAGGAGGAGGAGGGAAGGGCAGTTGTTTTATGATGCTAAGTTACCACAAATGTGGGAGGAGCCTATGGCTTATGAATTACAACTTCAAGTCAGGTGACTAACCAACTCAACAATCAACAATTTAGAGCAAATTTGGTATCTTTTGAAAGCTCAGTTCAGATAGGAAAACCATAGACTGCTCTTGCATGAAAAACCCACCTTACTTTGAGTGAGCCGGGGATTGTGCCCCTGACCTTCTGGTTGCTAAGCTTCATCACTTCAATGCCACCACCTTTTCAACTCTTTTCACTAATTTTCTTGTGTAATTTTCTATACTTGCATCAAAGGATGCAACATAAAGGATGAAAAGGCACAAAAATGCTGAAAATAACAAAGGTATAGCCCAGCCTAGGCTATTGCCAATAAATTAGGGGGCAAACTGCTCAGTACTTGGGAGCGAACTGGTAGGCCTTCGGGGGCAAACTGGTCATTGCTTGGGGTTTTCTGGGGGCAAACTGGTTGGGGCGAACTGGCAAGGGGGCAAAACAACAGTAAACCACGTGAAAACAGGCATGAATAAAGTTAGGCCTAGCCTACATTGATACCTGCTGTGCATACAAAGACCAACTTAGGCTAGTTCAGAGTCTCTGTTCCAAAACCCATACCCATAACACAGGGAATATAGCCTAGAGACAAAATTTTTCGACAACTGTAAGATTTGACCTCCTGCTACCGCTGCAGCCCCTTCTCAAGGCAATGGAACAGGTGTCCGAGAGCAGTCCAAGCTAAGAAGATCCCGCAGTGTAGAAAATAACATTGAACCTACCCTGCAGTGGCATATTCCCTAAGTAACGTTACACCTAGCGTAGCCTACCTCCTAGCCTAGGGAGGCTATTAATTACTGTATGTGAAGCAGACCATAATCCTCTTTTAGGTAACTTTTCGATCCGGTGAAAGCCATGTAGAAACTGTATCTGAGAGATAACTATAGGATAGGCTTACCGTACCGATCTATATTGCTGGCTGACCTTGGCGTTTTTAAAGGAGCCCTGGGATTTTGAAGGTTCGAGTAGGCTAGGCCCTAACGTTACTGAAGTGAAGTTTGCAGTTCCCTGGATGATGACAGTCTAGTCGGACAGTTCACAGTGCAGTGTGTCACTTGTAAGGCGTAGTCAGGGTAACTTTGACACAGTGGCATTCAGATACAGTGCATCCCAAAGAGGAATTTTCACTACTCCGATCCTGTGTTTGCAAAAGCAGGGAACGTGTTTACATTTGGTCTTTTCACTATCCCTTCGATAAGTGACTGAGTGAGAAGACCCAAAGATATTATAAGCATAGATTCCAAACTCCTATACCTACACTGTTACGCTCAGTGACTCCTCATGGAGCTGGAGACGCATATGTCGGGGCGGAAGTGTAAATTTGACATGCGCGTCGTTCTATTCCGCGATCTGCGTACAAAAATAAGAACGCGTTACAGAAAATTCCACTGTTCAAAGAGGTTAGCGCGGGTGCACTTTTACAACGCGTTCTATACGCGCAGAATACATTTCTCTGTGTATTATCCGGAATACTTGACGCACAGTTCTGCGCGCTCTGGAAACAAACGCGCTAGTTGCTTTCCCGTTGTCAGCGCGTAAGGAATTGAACGCGCATATAAAAGTGCGTCACCTGAAGATACCATAGAAACCATAGAGCAGGATATAATAAACATAGAGCATGATAGAAACTGACCAATGAATGTCCATGAACTTGCAAAACCAGTCATTGTGCGTTCACGTTCACGTGTAAATACGTGGAATGCCGCGTTGAAGAAATAAGTTATTCTTGTTCAAGTGGAATTTATTGAGGCGTAGTACTTCTTCAGTCAACAACATTCCGAAACAACAAGTATTAATACTTTTGTAAGACATTCATTTGCCTGTTTGTTTTCAAAACGACTGAGTAGTGATCAGCACTTCCGCCCCGATATATTGGGCTCCATGGGGAGTCAACGCGCCATTTTGAGTTTGGAATCTATGCTTATGATATCTTTGAGAAGACCAAATGTAAACATTCCCTTGTGCAGGGTTACCCTAACTAGGGATTTATTTGTCAGGGTTATTCCAATTAGCTGTAGTCAGCGTTTCCACTCTTCCCGAAACTACCCGAAATTCGGGAAATCTGTCAGCTCTTAGGGAAATTTTCGGGAAGGATAATTTAGGGAAATTTCAGGGAAGTCTAGAAATATGAACGGAAAAATTCTTCATCTTGAAATTCGAGGGAATGTTTTCCTCTGTTCTTCTATTTCGTGGGGTTAAATAATGTTGTAAAGCAGGGTGAAATGCTTGATCAGCCATTAAAATAGCATAAAAGAAGCGTCATTGATAATTTCAGGAAATACCGAACCGATTTTAGGAAATGTTGGATTCCATTTCAGGGAAAATGATTTTTTTGAGTGTGGAAGCACTGGCTGTAGTATAGATCCACTGGCATGTGTAGACTTGGCCAAGTCTCTCGTGAGTGTTCTCGTACTGCTAGTACCTACAGCTCACCATATTTACCTTGGGTTTAATACGCCCTCTATCGGCTGCTTATTTGTATTGCTTCTCAACGAGAATATGGTGAGCTGTAGGTACTAGCAGTACGAGAACACTCACGAGAGACTTGGCCAAGTCTACTGGCATGTGAGGACATATGAAAAGGTTTCTGATGAAAAGGCAATGGCAAACAAAGGAGAAGTTATAACAGAGGACGAGGCTGAACTCTACGATCGGCAAATAAGATTATGGGGTCTCGAAGCTCAAAAAAGGTTGATTTTGCTGTTTATTGCGGCAACATAAAGATTACATATTGTGTGTAGTAGCCCAGGTCCTATTCTTACTGTAACGTTAGGACTTACGTAAGGCCTAGCCTAACTAACGTTAATATTTAGTATGATGGCACAACCTAACATTAACAAGGCCACTCTAAGAAAGTTTTCGTTTTTAGAAAAACAAGACAAAAGAATGTGAATCTGTTTGTACCTGAAAAAGTTTTGGCGGACTTGACCTTATTTGAGAGCTATAAATCTTTACCACAGATTTTTCCTTTCAAGAGATACCATTACGACAAGTTCAGCGTTTCCAGCTCAAGCCTAGGCCTAAATCAGAAGTAACCTAATAAGGCCAGCGGGCGCTGTTTACAATTTTTGTACAGAGCTGTATGTACAGGTTCAGTGAAGGCAGTTTGTGCGTTCAATTTGAGCTGTATATCTTAGCGTGCAAGTGCTTGAAAAACAGGTTCATGCGCATTAGCAAGGGAGTTTGTGTCAGTGGGAATCAATCTGGCAGATGGGTTTAATAAATCTAAGTGTTTTACTATGAGAGTCTCCCATAAAGCAACTATCACATTCAATAGCAGGGTCATCACCCCGAACCCCCTTTAAGCAGATACCACAGGGTGAGGAACACTTGGAACAATACCAGTGCGCATGCGTCGAGGTGGATGGTCATGCTTTTAAGTTTTTCTGCGTTGTATTTTTATCTTCTTCTTTTGACGTTTTTTATTGACCTGGTTTCCGTTAGGTGGTATACGATTTTATTCTTTTAACTGGCGATTTTTGATGTGTCTGCTTTTATCGTAGCTCTGGGGCTGTGTTTTAAGTGATTTTTTATGGATTGTATTCTTCTCACTTGTCATGCTTTTACTCTCGTTAGGCTGTTTGTATTGTTGCATTGTACTACTGCTCTCACTGTTGCTTAGGTTGGCTGTCGTTTATAGTACTATTATAGGTTTGGCTATACTCTGTGGGTCCCCATCGTCTTTGTGCTCAGCATGTTGCGGTCTCCAGTTCTTGGAGGGTTCTTCTTAGGCCTAGTATCTCTGGCTTGTATAAATGCCAGGTACCACATTTTACCTAATAAGGCCTTAGGCCTAATTAGGCCAATTCTGAAGGTTCAAACTCATAGGTCAGTTAGTATCCTTTTATACTTCTCAAGTTATAATGGTTATGCTACCGGACACAAGTATGGCATTAAGAATAGTAACATTGAATGTATTGACGGGACCATTAGGCCTAGGCCTACGTTATACATCAAACGTGAGTGTATTCCTCCCCGGTGCATTTTAACCTATCTACTTATCTTGTTAGTGGTTTGTGGTGATATCTATTTCAACTATCACATTCAATAGCAGGGTCATCACCCCGAACCCCCTTCAAGCAGATACCACAGGGTGAGGAACACTTGGAACAATACCAGTGCGCATGCGTCGAGGTGGATGGTCGTGTTTTTAAGTTTTTCTGCGTTGTATTTTTATCTTCTTCTTTTGACGTTTTTTATTGACCTGGTTTCCGTTAGGTGGTATACGATTTTATTCTTTTAACTGGCGATTTTTGATGTGTCTGCTTTTATCGTAGCTCTGGGGCTACGATGGTCCCGATAGTCTGTTTGGGCAAAGGTTTCCATTAATGGAACCTGGCATTATATAGCCTCCTGGTACAGGGATCCTGATGCCCATGTGGAACATATATCCCTGCTCCGGGACCAGTTATCTAAAATTATGACTTCACATAGAAACTCTAAATTACCCTGTTTTCATGTGTTGGGTGACTTTAATTTTAGCCAAATTGATTGGGCTCACAGATTAGACAAAGATAGTGGTAATAGTGTGTCTAATCATTCAGGTAAATTACTCCTGGACATAATTAATGATTTTGCTGCTGATCAACTCGTGAAATCTCCCACAAGAGGGAATAACACACTTGACTTGGTAATTACAAACACCCCTAGTCAGTATACTGATGTCAGTACCATGGATTCCCCAAGTGATCATGCGGCCATTGTCTGTAAGCTGATGTGTCTGTTTCCAAATCTCAAGCAACCACGTATGCGTATTACACAGTACTCAAAGGGAGATTATGCTACTATGAGGAGGGATACTCGTGGGTTTTGTATCAAGTATTTCAATGGGGGGCAGGATATGCGCACAGTGGAAGAGAATTGGCAACTTATCAAATCCTTCCTAGAAAAAAACTGTGAAGGCTAATATCCCCACTAAAATGACAAAATCTAGGAAATCTCTTCCTTGGATTACTGACACGATACGTAGATTAGTTAGACGTAGGAATAGGTTACATGCCATTTTTAAGAAGACTGGAAAGGCTGATGTTCGTAAGAGGTGGGTCGAGCTTCGCTCTAAAATCAAGAGGGAAGTGTACATATCCCATAAAAATTACATTAACGGCATGATTGGCGATATTAAGGTTGATGCTAAGCCATTTTGGAGGTATATCAATGGCCAAAAGAAGGATAAGCATACTATACCCCCACTTAAGAGTAATAGTAAAGTAGCTGTTAGTGACATGGATAAAGCCCAGGCTCTGAATAGTCAGTTTTCTAGTGTTTTCTCCAAAACTGTTTTTACCACCATTCCCTTTTTTAGGTCTGTTTGTGGTAAGATGCCTGATATTACCATATCCACCCATGGGGTGGAAAAGTTGTTACACGGTCTTAAACCCAATAAGGCCATGGGGCCCGATAATATCCACTCATGGGTTCTGAAGGAGATTGCCACTGACTTTGCTCCTGTATTAAGCCATCTTTTTCAGCAATCCCTTACTAATGGATGTATTCCAGAGGACTGGAAAACAGCTTATGTCTGTCCAATTTACAAAAAAGGTGATAATACCTTACCGAGTAACTACAGACCAGTTTCTCTAACTTGTGTTTGTTGTAAAGCGTTAGAGCACATTATTGCCTCGAACCTCATGAATCATTTTGAGCATAATAACTTATTAGCTACTAATCAGCATGCCTTTAGAAAACTTCATAGTTGCGAAACCCAACTGGTGTCTATTATCGAGGATTGGGCTTCTTCTCTAGATAATCATAAACAAATCGATGCATTCATTTTAGACTTTGAAAAAGCCTTCAATACCGTCCCTCATGAATTACTTAAGACCAAGTTACACACACTTGGTGTGTCTAAGCAGATTCTCCGGTGGATTGATGACTTTCTTGGCGACCGTAGACAGGTAGTCGTAGTAAATGGGACTCGTTCTTCGTCGGAGGATGTTATGTCCGGTGTCCCCCAAGGGTCTGTCTTAGGGCCGATTCTCTTTCTGGCACATGTATATCAATGATATTGGCGGTGTTGTTACTTCTGAGGTCCGGTTGTTTGCTGATGATTGTGTCTGTTATCGTATTATTGAGACTGAGGATGATTGTTGTAAACTTCAGGATGATATTCAGCACTTAGGTCAGTGGGCTACTACATGGGGTATGCGTTTTCAACCTACTAAATGTAGTATTATCACCTTTGCTCATAAAAAACACCCTATCCCCTTTTAGTACCTTCTCAATAGAGTGGAGCTCCCAAATGTTGATTGTATTAAGTATTTAGGGATAACCATCACCAAAGACTTAAACTGGGATAAGCACATCCAAAGTATTTGTAACAAGGGAAATAGAGTTTTAGGCATTCTGTATAGGAATTTGTCATTTTGCCCTAGAGAAGTTAAGATTGCAGCCTATAAAGGCCTTTTACGGCCAGTTTTAGAGTATGCCAGCACTGTCTGGGACCCGCACCAGGTTTGCCTGCGTAATAAACTAGAGGGTATACAGAGAAGAGCTGCAAGATTCATAGCTTCTGACTTCTCTAGTGAGCCTGGTTTTATGACTAACCTCTTAAACGAGTTAAATTTAGCACCTTTAGTTGACTGACGTAAGCAAAGTAGGCTCATCCTGTTTTCTAAAGGTGTCTTTGGCCAGGCCCATATTCCTATTGACCGTCTGCATCACCCTATACGGAAAACCCGTCGGATGCATGACCTTCATTTTTGTAATCTGTATGCTAGGTCCAATTGTTACAAATTTAGCTTCCTACCTCAGACTGTTAAAGATTGGAATAGTCTCCCTGAGAGTGTTATTAATGCTGCCTCTACTAATAAGGATCCTGTTAGTATTATTACTAGGTTTCTTAGTAAGGTTTGATCCCTCGGCGCGTGCGTGGTGAGAGAATGTCTTCGGATGTTTCACCATATCCAAGAAGAAGAAGAAGAAGCAAATCCAAATCCTTATTTTTACCAAATGGGTAATCATACTTTAGAGCAGGTTAATCACCACCCTTACCTAGGAGTTGAACTCTCTTCTAGTATGGACTGGAAAAGACATATTAACCAAATTGTATCCAAAGCAAACCGGACATTAGGCCTATTGAGACGAAACCTCTCGCACTGTGATAAAGATACTAAGACTGCAGCGTAGTTTGCTCTTGTTCGACCCATTCTCGATTATTGTAGTACGGTAGGGGACCCCTATACCCAATCCGAAAAGAATTCTATAGAAAATGTCCAGAGGCGTGCTGCCAGATTCATCTTTAACAACTACAGTTGCCAATCAAGTGTTTCTGAGATGATTAAAGATCTTAAATGGGACAGCCTTGAAATTCGACGATTTAGGGCTCGTCTTGTTGTTATGTATAAAGAAACGCATGGATTACTTCCAAGTAATGTAAGGAATCATCTTATTGACCCTTCAAATCTTAATCGACGGACTACCCGTCGTACTAGTGGAAGGTATCTATACCATTATCCCTCCACTAACAAGCTTTGCTATCAGAAATCTCTCTATCCAAGAACTATCCCTAGCTGGAACCTATTACCGGAACAGGCTCGCTGTGCCCCATCAGTGGACAGCTTTAAAAACCAGCTCTTAGCCCTTGATCAAAATCGTTATAGCTAGTTATTCTATTCATCCGACTCCCTTAGCCCTAGTTCAACAGCACGGGATAGCCTTGTCTGACGTTTGTGCTGCATTTGAAAGAAGAAGAAGGGAGTTTGCTATGCGCGTGCTGCATCAAAAAATGACGCACTGATTGTGACAGCAGTTTTGACGCGCTTTGTTGACTGTATCCATGCACGACATTCGAAAGTGGCCTTATTAGGTCATGTCACTTTAACTGTTAGTGTGTTAGTGTTAGCGTTAGGCCTAACGTTCGCCCTACCTGCATCAGCCTAAAAATAAAGGTGGAAGCTATTTACCCGACAGTTGGGAAAATTACACAACTTTCCTTCCATATTTTCCCAACTGAGGCCAAAGTGATGGGGCTATTATAAATTTGTAGCCTCTAAAAATTCTTGAGTAGTAGGTTGGGAAAGTAAGGACGGACAGTAAGGTTAAAGCTATTTTCCCAACAGTCGGGAAAATTATAGGACGTGCATCCTTATTTTTCCAATCGTGGACGAAAGTAATGGCGCTATTCTAAGTCTGTAGCAAAGATATGTAAGCATAGAAGATTCCAAACTCCTATACATACATAACATAACATAACATAACATAACATAACATAACAGGTTAAAGGGCAAAGGAGGGCTGAGGCCCCATAAGATGCCCTGAAGTCCATACAGCCTTAACTGAAAACAAAGAACCAGCCAACACCAAACGAGCCCAGCACAATTAGATTCTACCACACTTATGGAAGAACTTGTCAATGTTAACCTTAAAGCAGTGCACAGATGTGGAGTTAACTACCCACTCAGGCAGACTATTCCACTCGTTAACAACTCTATGAGAAAAGCTGAACTTCCTAATGTCAAGCCTTGCAAAACACTTAACTAGCTTCTTACAATGGCCTCGAACCCGAGAATCACATTGAACCTTTAAATAATTGCAAGATGACAACGGATTCCTTTCAGAGAGAAATTTGTACACCTGAAGCATGTCCCCCCGAATCCTTCTCAACTCCAGGGTGGTAAGCCCAAGATGCTTAAGTCTAACATGATGAGGTAGGTGTCTCACCTCGGGTATAAGGCGAGTGGCTCTCCTCTGAACTTGCTCTAAAAGAAACTTGTCCTTTTCATAGAAGGGACTCCAAGCCTGGGCTGCATAGTCGAGGTGGGGTCTTACCAACTGCTTATACAGATTTAGTACAATTTCTTTACTAAAACTACTGAAATTCCTCTTGATCAATCCAAGCACCCTATTAGCCCTAGCAGCAGCAGCTGCACACTGTCTAGATGGCTTTAAATCACCTGTAATAACTACACCCAGATCCTTCTCAAAAGTCACATTACTCAGAATACTACCATTCATGTTATAAACGTAGCTGAAATTTTTAGGACCAAATTGAAGGACTTTGCACTTATCTGCATTAAAAGACATTTGCCAAGTCTGAGACCATGAAAATAACCTATCCAAGTCTTTTTGCAGTAATGAGGCATCATCCTTATCACTAACCTTCCTATAGAGCTTAGTATCATCAGCAAACTTACTAATACTAGATGTGAGAGAGAGCTATCAATATCATTGATGAAAATTAAGAAAAGAAGCGGGCCAAGAACAGAACCCTGTGGAACTCCACTAGTATATTCTTTCCAAGAAGAGAAATTACCATTAACAACAACTCTCTGAGATCTACCATTGAGCCATGAATTTATCC
The DNA here is from genome assembly GCA_029531755.1 of Holothuria leucospilota. NCBI lineage: Eukaryota > Metazoa > Echinodermata > Holothuroidea > Aspidochirotida > Holothuriidae > Holothuria > Holothuria leucospilota. Next base: position 31,721,237 of record CM055963.1, on the reverse strand, counting down.
AGTCAGCACAACTGCCCTTGATGCCTAACCTATGCAGTTTAACCATAAGTCTACCTAATGGAACTTTATCAAAGGCTTTTTGAAAATCAAGGTAAATGACATCAACACTGTGACCAGAATCCCAGGGTGCATTCCATGTAAATCCTACGCCGAAGGTACGCCAAGGTTTTCGTGACCGTACGCCGGGATGTACGCCGGGATTTTCTGTACTGTGCACATACAATGCATGTACATAGCAATCCATAGGTGTGCGTATATACGTACAGTATACATGTACGTGATACGTACACAGTCACCATACATTGGCAATGCACGTACAGGTATAAAGTATACACACATTATAGCTACTGTAAGTCAGAGGCAATCCGTAAGCGATTGTACGTACGTATGTATACATGTACGTAATGCATACACCATTCATTGGCAATACAAGTAGGCCTACAGGTACTGTATGTATAGCACAGTACTGTGCGTGAACATTTTACGGGAGTTGACTGAATCGGCCCGCCGGTATGCCGGGAGTACCGTTTGCCTGCTACTACGCTGGGGAGTACGCCAACTACGCCGGCAATCATCAACTTACAGCGTACTGCATTTTGCATGCCGACAAAGGCTAGTTTCTACAGTAAGCCGCCACGCCGACCGAAATCGTATGGCCACGCCGAAGATCTTCGGCGTATAGTGCACTAAATGCACACTGGCCAGAATCAAGAGATAAGGAAACATCCTCAAGAAAGCTTAGTAAATTAGTAACACAAGATCTACTCGGTAAAAAACCATGCTGTGACAGATTGAGTAACCCATTATCTAAAAGATATTTAAGCAAACAATCCTTGATTACAGATTCCATAACTTTGCACACAACACTGGTTAAACTGACCGGCCTATAATTGCAAGGCAAGCTCCGATCCCCCTTTTTAAATATTGGAGTAACATTAGCAATCTGCCAGTCAGCAGGTACAAAGTTTGAATCCAGAAACTTCTGAAAAATAATGCAAATAGGAACTGACCAAAGCTCGGAGCATTCATGGAGAATGGCAGGATGGATCCCATCAGGCCCGGGGGCCTTACTAACTTTTAAACTCTTCAACTTATTACAAACCAACTCTTCAGAGAAGACAACATCACTAAATAAAGAAGAATTATCAGAATCCCTACAAGTCTTCAAAATAGATGATTCCTTGGTAAAAACAGATACAAAATAATCATTTAACAAATTAGCCATATCCTGATGATCACTAACTAGTGTGCCTTGGTTACCCTGGAGAGGCCCAACACCCTCCTTAACCTTCTGCTTAGACCTGACGTAGGCATGAAAAGATTTTGGATTTACCTTAACCTCCTTGGCCAACTGCTTTTCAAACTTAGCTTTAGTGTCAATAACCAAATTTTTAACTAAGAGTTCCTGCTTCTTGTAGACTGCAAAGTCATCAGAATTCTTACTGACCCTATATCGACGCCAACACTTATGTTTCTTCCTGGCTGCTCTAAGTACCTCTCTAGACATCCAGATTGGCCTATTTTTAACCACAGCTTTCTTGAGTGGGATACACAACTTTGTAGTGTCAGTAACTATATTACGAAAAACACTCCATGCTTCAGCAGGGCCTAAGTGAGACAAACGTGCAACCCAAGCTATGGTAAGAAGCTCTTTAGCATGAGTAAAGTTAGCCTTGCTGAAATCTAAAACAGTTTTGTCACTACCTTGAAGCTTGCTGAAACAAAGTAACTCAAAGCTAATGAGTGTAAAGGAACTTGAAGGACTTCTGGCTGCTGCTGACAGCTCAAACGGGTGGGTTTCAGTACAGAAAGGTAGAAAGCCTGTTGAAATTGCAGAGGGGTGTCCAGCTGTTGAGACGTCAAATTCTTTTGCGGGATTATCAGTGGAGGATATTGTTCAGGAGGTTGTAGAGGAATCAAAGGAAGGGGACTTTGGTACACTGTTATGCTCAGTGACTCCTCATGGAGACGCAAATATCGGGGCGGAAGTATCAATTAAACATGTGCGCCGTTCTGTTTGGGGATCTGCCTTAGAAAAGAAGAACGCGTTACGGACAACGCCATTGATAAAAAAGATAAACCCAAGTGCACTTTGACAGCACGCTCATACGCACAAAATACCTTTCTCTGTGCATTTTATCGGGGGGAAATTACGTGATGCTTACTATCACATGCTTAAGAAAGAAAGCAGTAATTACTTTCCCTTTAAACGTGTGTAAGAAGTTGACGCACATTTTTAACTGTGTTTTTTATGAGACCCTGGTAACTGACCTATTTTATAGATTGCAGGCCTGAGGCCCCTCAGATGTTTGCAACCCCCCCCCTCCCCTCCATTGTGTGTGTCCTAATAGACTTTGTAAGAATTAAAAGCATGGTCTGGTGACCAAATTTGATGCTTTCAAAAAAAGCAGAAATATTTTCTGCGTTAGGCAGTGAAAACCCCATTTCAATAGCATCTTGCATTCGGAAGATACAAATTTTTGAAGAAATACTACATTTTCAGTTTCCCTAGTGCATGATGGGAAATCTGTGATGTCATCTGGGCAAATGGATTTGATGAAGCTTTTGTATTTCTTTGTAATGTTGATATCACTATATTGGATATTCCATAACTGTATTTGCTGTACCATAAGTATGGAACAGTTTTTCACGGTATCTACACGGAGAAACATCTAAACATTCCAACGGTATCAAATTTCAAGGACAAACAAGGTAGCCAATTATAAAGAATAACAAAAGGAATCTGAGGCAATTTGCCCACTTTGGATCACGTTTTGTGACATTGAGTAAACTTGGAGGTATTTCTTTTTAAAAGTAACCAATCTTTAGGAAGAGATATTTTAAGTTAGGAATGGAGTTTTGATATGGGGTTTGGATGACATGTAATGAAAAATTTTTATCTTTCATATAAGACCCCTACAAAATGCCACCAGACAATGCCTTTAAGGACCACAATCAATACCGTGACCCCCCATTTGGTACCTAGGCCCAACTAACATTTCTTACGTCACAAGCTCGTTGGGGTGATATGATTGGTCGATTGTAGTCGGGAAAATAAGAAAACTGAACTTCCAATTTGCCCAACTGTCGGGCAAATGGCCACTACGAAAAATAAAATGTTACGTCAGACCCAACAGTTACTAGGCCTATTACACCTAGGCCATAGGCAAGGTTTGCCTTTTGCTGTTGTACCGTTCACTAGTGATAGTATAATGGTTGGTTTTAGGTGTTACTGTTGTTAGGCATAGCCTAGGCCTGTTGAGCCATGATAGACATGCTAGCTACTGTAGGCTAGGCCTACATTGTTACAGAACAAGGTGGATTGCTTCAAGTATTTGAAGCTCTCACACTTATGACAAAACAACCATTATACTATCACTAGTGAACGGTACAACAGCAAAAGGCAAACCTTGCCTATGGCCTAGGCGTAATAGGCCTAGTAACAGTTGGGTCTGGCAAATAAAATGCTTGGGTTACTGCAAAGAAATCTCCACTCTTGTAGCGAAGGTGTCAAGGAAACTGCCTACAAAACGCTAGTCCGCTCAAAGCTGGAGTATTGCGGGCCATATGGGATCCTTACATCAAAAGTGACAAAACAACACTAGAGAATGTTCAAAGACGTGCAGCCCGTTTTGTTCTCAACAACTACAATTACAGGGATAGCGTCACCAACATGTTAACAGATCTCAAATGGGAACCACTTGAAGAGCGTTGTACCAGACTTTGTATCATTGCTATCTATAAGGAGGTTCATAACTTCACTCCCCCCAACATCCAGCTGCAGAGTAACCATAATAGGACCACCAGGCATAATCAAGGCACCCACATAATTGTTCCCCCTCCTTTTAGTAAGAGATGTTATCAATACTCGATGTACCCAAGAACTGCTTGTGAATGGAATTTCCTTCCACCAAACATACGTGCAGTACCTGATGTTTGCTCTTTTAAATCTAGCCTAGCCAACAGTAATCTTTGAAATCTCAGTAGTGTCTAAGGTGCACTTTAAAATCTAGACAACTCCCCTTCCACACTGACCTGTGCGTGATAACCGACTTTCGGAGGTGTTTGCACAGTATGAAGCAGAAGCAGAAGCAGAAGCAGAAGCAGAAGCAGAAGCAGAAGAAACATACCAAGGCCTAGTCTAGAGAAGGGATGACCTCACTGACCTGATTCACTGTGCTAAGTTACAAATTACAATTATAGAATAGGCATACAGGTCCACTCTTCATAGTGTCCGGATAGTGTCCAGATTCATCATGGCTTACAGTTTGCTGCCACCACAGTGTAACTCCTACAACATCAAAACCACAAATCCATAAATCTATTCCTAGAGAACTCCTATGGACTTGGAAATATTATGTCCATAAGTCATTAAGTCCTGGCTGCCACAGCAGTGAATCTTGCACAACATTGAATCCACAAAACACCAAGATACCTTCTCTGGATTTCAGAAATATTTTGACCATAGGCCTAGGCTAAATTCAGAAATGTTTTCTCAATAAATGCTATGTGAGGGCTGTTCGCTCTTATGACTCTGAAGCAAAATCAAATTTGAATCCATGGATCCACACCATTATACCTCCTCTTGACATGGGAATATTTATTTTATTCATAAATCCGATATGCGATGGGCCGTTCTCAAATGGCTCATTGACTTTGAAGCAAGATCACATCTGCAAATCTGTGAATCAACTCCAGTATACCTCCTTAGGCTCCTTTGGACTTGGGAATATTTATTTTCTCCATAAACCACATACACGATGGGCAGTTCTCAAATGGCTCATGACTTTGAAGCAAGATTGCATCCGCGAATCCACAAATGTACTCCAAAGGATAGCACCACATGTTAAATAGCTTTCTACACTTCTAGTTCACTTACTAAGATAGTCTTCTCAAGTGCATCAAAATGTTCTTGAGAAAATGTTAAAGGATTGGTAAATAAAAATTTGGTAGCCAGTTTCCCCTCTGGGGATAGCTTTCTTGTTTTGTATATTATATTGACCTTCTTTTTGGCATCCATATTTTTAATTGAAAATATTGAAAGCCAAGAAGTACAAATGGTTGGCCTGAGACTAGTGTTAGGCCAAGAAAATGAAAGTCATATATTTTCAAGATCTACGAAATATTGAAAAGACTTTTTATTTTTCATTTTTCATTATTTGTCTTTGGTCATTATTTACATGGTACTACTGTACAAAGGTCATACCCATGCCCCCTCTGATTTCACTGTTTACAAATGTGTTGAAGGCCTAAATCTGATAAAAGTGCATGATGTTGAAAGCCATTTACCTATCCACAAAACTGGAAATGTAGCCTTTAGGGCTATTCAGTGTGAACTGAACAAGTTCTAGTGAAGGACATATACTGTAACATGATAATGGCTAACCAACACATAAGGTACAGATGGAAATTTATTTTAATACATGATTTTGCTAACTGTGATGATTTGGAAATTTGATTTTTCTTTGATGAATATGCACTTTTGGTCAAATAATGATTTTTTTTTTTTTTGCAAATAGTGACAGTTTTGGACTGTAGCTTTCGGAACATGCAGGCAGTGGACGCATATCTATGACTTCATTCCCTTGACCTTAGGGGTAAATATGCAACATCACAGCAAGTTTGCATAATGTGTGCACTGGTAAGGAGTGCCCACTTTTGAGCAACGGTGGTGTCTATTATAACTATGGTGCTGCAGATGGCTATGCAAGGTGACCACACAGTGGGCCATTGCTCTTCAAACATTTAGCCTACATCACATTCAAAGGTGCCTTTCCTGTGCACTACTAACGCACATGGAACAGGTCATATGTTCCTGCTAATATTCTTCAATCTCACAGTGTGAGGTGATCCATCTAGTGTTTAGTATATGTCACTGTGTTGAATATAGTACAGCTACTAAAGTGCAGTACTATAACACTGGCCCAATGTTAGAAGCATGCTACTGTAGGTCTTGAGACTTGTTCACCATACTTTCACCCCTAAGCAGTGCACATTTGGGCAGAAAATACAAGTAACAAATCATGGTCATAAACAAAAATACCTTAAATACTTTTGTGAGAATGCATTTTGTCACACTTGGAGACAAAATGCAGAATTTGCAATGGGATAGTGGCATGCTGTTGCTGTGGAAAGAATCCTTATCTCAACTTTTATTAGCTGTATAGTGTTCTTTGTAGTTGATATTTTTTAAAACCATTTTCACACTTTTATTTTAGATTGAGAGTCACAAAGCTGTTGCTGGTTGGTCTTGGGGGATTAGGTTCAGAAGTTTGCAAAAACATTGTTCTAGCTGGAATAAAAGCCATCACTCTAATGGATGACCAAAATATAACTGAAGAAGACTTCTTCTCACAGTTTTTGGTAACAAGAGATGACCTTGGTAAAAATGTAAGTAGACCATCTGTAACATTATCCCAAAATTCCTTCCAGGTATGCGCTATTCATAAACAGTTCTTTCTTGCCAACACTTTTCAATTAACTTCTCAAATTTAAAAGTACTTAGAAGTTGAGAATGCTATTAATTTGGTTGTTGAGTACTTCTCTAAAAAACTTCTTACATTTCTTTCATGATGATAAGAAAGTGCACTAATTTATCGGATTTCATAATTGCATATATATATTTCTATAATTTGGGATTTAGGCGAAAAACCGTATGAAAAAACGTGACTGTTGGGAGAACTCGATCCTTAGGCGAAAAAGCCGTTTCGCCTTAACGTTTCACAAACTGTTTTGCCTTAACGTTTTACACACTGTTTTATATAGGAATGCCTAACTCTATACGCAAGTCCGATTTACCACATAATGTTTATGAAATTACTTAACTTCACACCAATTTACGTGCATGTATCCGTTAAGACTAAGGACTTACGGGCCATTGAAATAACGTGCATATATATTTTTTTCTTTGCCGGTTCTATTGGCAGTATACCGATTTCGCCTAACAGGTCGATCTAGCGTTATATTCGACCTGTTAGGCGAAATCGGTATACCGCCAATAGAACCGGCAAAGAAAAAAATATATATGCACGTTATTTCAATGGCCCGTAAGTCCTTAGTGTTAACGGATACATGCACGTAAGTTGGTGTACAGTTAAGTAATTAGGTAGTTAAGTAATAAGGAATAAATCGCATTTGATGGACTATTATTGGTGAATAAACCGTCGAGACTCCAAATTTGGCAAAATAATGGCCGAGGGGAAGCCGAGTCTGTCATTTTGCAACTTTGGAGTCGAGACGGTTTATGAGAAAATAAAAGTATGACAAATGTGGTTTATTCCTATTCTACCACCGAAAATGTGTGAAAAACTTCATTTTTATCACCGTTTACGTTTACTGACCATATGTTGTGGAATAGCAGGTCAGTGTTTAACCAATCAGAATGCAGGATTCTCAATAACGGATGGCTAGAGGTGATAGAAATATATATTATGCTTAATACATTCACAAATTTAAAAAGACAATACCATAGACAGGCTTTGTTTTTGTTCATAGATAGTATGCATGTGAAGTACAGTATTTGCTGAATTGACTTTACAGCTGGAATCACAAGTTTGTCGTCAAACAGTCTTGTCTTTTAGTAGTATTAAGATATCCCTTCAGCCTCCCTCAAGTAAGTAACCCAAGGGAGTCAAAGCTGTTAACTTCAGAAGGTATTGTACAACCTAGGAAATGGAAAGAAGTTTTATCATAAAGATTGCCCCTGATTGAAATACACTGTTAGAGCCATTTGTTTTAACCTAGGGAGAGAAAATGGGCTTTTTTTATAAAGTTGATCCCAATTCTTACTAAAACTAAAACATTTTTGTTTTTTTTTGTACAGAGAGCAACTGCATCTGTAGCAAGAGTGCAAGAGTTAAACCCAAATGTCATTGTAACCTCCGATGAGTCATCTGTGAGTGATAAAGATGAAGAATTCTTTAAGGGATTTGACATCGTGTGTTTGACTTGTTGTAAACTAGAGACTATGATCAGAGTGAACACCATTTGTCACGAGAACAACATTCAGTTCTTTGGGGGTGACATTTATGGTTTCTATGGATATGCCTTTACAGATCTAAATGAACATCACTTTGTCGAGTAAGTGAAAAAGGAGCCCAAAGCATGGTTCAGTATGCAAGTAAAATGTATGTCTTATAATATTATGTATGGTTTATAATATTGCATGTTATGTATTTCCTGTAGTGTTCAATGATGCCTCAGGGATCCACCTTTTCACCCAAAAGGTCATCCATCTGTGTCATCATTTTCTCGGTAAAATGACATGTTACTCTTCCTTTGAACATCCAAAAAGAAAGATTTCTTAGATGATTTATGTCTCAAATAAGTTTTCATAACAATACATTCAATCAGGTGTTTTAAGCACAAACAGAAATGGTTATTGGAGGTTAGTTTATTAGTTAATTACATAAATCATCCACATTTCTTACATTTTGAAGAAGAGCAATTGCTTGAACCCTCCCCAATGTGTGCTTTTCACTCCTACTAAATGAAAAAGGGACAATCCCTAACATGGTTAATGACTCTGTAAGGAACCAGCTGGGGCTATCTTGATACTTCACCCTGACGTTTGTATTTTGACGGAGAACATCAGGGCACAGAAAATGACAGTTGACAGTCAATGTCAACACTGCTTTTATTGGATGATGATCTGCATCGGAATGAATACACAATAAACTTTAAAGACGTTAAAATCATGGCTTACATACTAACTTCTAACGAATTTCATGTGCAAGATTCAGGTGTTGATTTAAGGTATCAACTGAATTACATTCAAAATTGACATCTTTTTGTATCTCTCCAAATATTTGAACCAACACACACAATAACACCCTCAAAGCATACACTTAATTAATAGACAGTCAGACCTCACATTGTTTAATAATTGATGCTCAGGCCTCCCATTGTTAAATAATTCCCGATTGTTTGATAAATGTTTGTGTGTGGAGCATTCACAGACATCAAGAATTGATAACTTTATATAAACAAGTTTTCCATGTAACTCTGTTACATTGCCCAACTTAGAAGCAGGGTCTTTGTATAAAGTTCAACAACAATGAATACCAACTAGGAATATTTATTCTTGTAATACTGTATAATTCATCATAAGGAGTTTTACTAGCTTAATTCTGCATGGGTGTCAACAGGTGGGGGACACTTTTGAAAGTGGAGTAGATATCATATGGTTTGTCCCCTCCCCCCTACTTTTTCTCTGAATCCAAACAATAAGAGCAGGTATGTGTTAGATTCAATAGCCTAGAAAATAGCTAATTCAATCAAATCAAGCTCGAAAATGGTGGAAGCAGCCATTAAGTGGATTAAAATGTTGGGAAAATGTCTTAGGTTACACCTTGGATCTTCTGAAATCTAAATTTCTTTCTGGGCCCATTAAGCCGGTCTTGGATCCCTTTATTGCTAGGGCTTCACAGTTTGCACTTGAATTATTTGTCAAGTTTACCCTCACCCTCCCCCTCCCACCCACCCTCCCCCCCCCCCCACCTCATTTTTGAAAAGTAGTTGATGCTCTTGTAACTTTGTTACATACTCAAAGACCTTCTCATCAAAATGTGTGAAATTACTTGTTGGTACAACTGAAAATTTTTTTAAATGTTGGTTTATGTGACGTCTTAAAGTGTAGGGTAATTTCTACATTTCCTTTTTTCTCTGTGACAGAGAAAAGCCCAAAAAGGTCAAAGGTAGCAGCTCTGAAGGATCATCCAAGAAACAGAAAGTGGATAGTACTGAGACAGTATTTGTGAAACGTACTATGCATTTCACCAGACTGAAAGAAGCTCTGGAAAAGAAATGGGCTGGTACACCAGAGAAGGAGATGAAAAGGGTACCACCAGTCTTCTTTATGCTTCAAGGTATTGTAGTCATTTTTGCAGATGACACATGTAGTTTGCAAAGGAACATTTCTTTGAAAGCATGGAAGGAATACTTGTAGGAAGAACAGTGATGGCAAAAATTTGATACATGTATATGAAATAGCCTTTTACTGTCAACAGGGTTGAATCAGAAGGCATGGTATAGCAAACTTCCTGGGCATGACATTTTACTGTCATATCATGATGCTTGGAATTTACTCTTATTCACATCCAAAGACAGTATGAAAGGATCATGTAAATTTCATGGTTTGAAACCACTGATCAATGTTTACTTGTTGGTCTTTTGTCTCCAGTTCTGTTAAAATTTCAAGAAACAATGGGAAGGAAACCTAAGCCACAAAGTGTTGAAAATGACAGAAGTAAAGTTTTGGAGCTGAAAAAAGAAGTCTTGGACAATTTAGGAGTACAAGAGGATCTTGTGAAAGATGAGTTTGCTGGGTATGTTTCCATAATTTTAACATGAAACTAACTTACTATAAAAGAAGAGCACCTCGTAATATTCTCTTATTGATGGTACACTAAATTTGGCCAGTTTCATAATCTCTAGACCTGTCAAAGTTTTCCACAGGTACAAGCTACCACCTGTAGAAAGCTGACATTGTTTTGATATTTGTGTACCATGACCCTTGGAACTTGAGCTACAAGAGTTTCTTTACTTACCCCCCCCCCCCATAATGCCTCAGTCAAAAAATCACTGGTTTAAACTGTGAAAACTTTGTGAACACTATATCTCAAGCAGGAGGTAACCCAATGGATCTTATATTTGGCATGTGGGTGCTCCATACTGAGCAAAAGAACCTTTTTTGTTTTTGTTGAGGTTAAAGGTCATTGTTTAATTTCAGTAGGATGATTGCATGGCAGTTCAAACTTAAGATCGATCGTAACTCTTTATGAAACTGCCCAGATGTGTTTTATGCCAAAACCTTTACAAACGTGGAAAATGTGTATGAATCCCATGCTAGGCATGTAGGTGGTATTATTTAATAGGTGATCTCTGTAATATTTGGTGGAGGTCAGGTCATTTAAGGTCTCCAGAGGTCCAATAGTGAAACTTTGTAAACATATCTCATAATAGGAACATGTTTGAATACCATACTTAACATTTGGGGTACCCAATATTTAGTACAGTACATGACCTCTGTAAATTTTAGTTGAGGTCAAGTGTCATTTTAGCTCACCAGAGGTCAAACTGTGAAAACCTTGTAAATGTGCTATCTCAAGAAGGAAATCATATGTCATATTTGGCACGTGTGTGCCTAATATAAATACAATCTCTGTAATGCTAGGTGGATGTGAAAAGTCATTTGATGTCACTGGAAGTCATAAAACATTGTAAACTATGATTTAGCAAGCATGATGTGTTTGGATTTTAGATCTATGTACAGTAATACCTAACATTGAAATAAAGTTGATTTTTGGTTTCAATGATAAGAGAAACCAATGCATTCATGATGGCGTGTGTGTGTATGTATGTGTGTATGTGCGTGTGTGTGTTTGTGACACTTTGCTCGTTAACATGATATCTCAAGAAGGGAAACTCTGACAGTTCTCAAACTTGGTACATAGATGCCCCATATTGAGAGGAAGAACCCTATTGTTTTTGGTGGGGTCAAAGGTCACCTGGGTCCCCAGGGGTCAAACTCTGAAAACCTTGTTAACACAATATCTTGAGGTAGGAAGCTTGGATGAATTTCATACTTTGTATGTAGATGCATTATCGTATGAGGAAGAACCCTATCTTTTTTGGTGGAGGTGAAAGGTCATCTGGGGTCACAGGGGGTCAAACCCTGAAAACTTCGTTAACACGATATCTCAAGAAGGGAAACTGACAGTTCTCAAACTTGTTACATAGATGCCCCATATTGAGAGGAAAAACCGTGTTGTTTTTGGTGGGTGTCAAAGGTCACCTGGGGTCACCGGGGGTCAAACTCTGAAAACCTTGTTAACACAATATCTTGAGGTAGGAAGCTTGGATGAATTTCATACTTTGTATGTAGATGCATTATCGTATGAGGAAGAACCCTATCTTTTTTGGTGGAGGTGAAAGGTCATCTGGGGTCACCGGGGGTCAAACCCTGAAAACTTTGTTAACACGATATCTCAAGAGGGGAAGCTCTGACAGTTCTCAAACTTGTTACATAGATGCCCCATATTGAGAGGAAGCACCCTATTGTTTTTGGTGGGGGGTCAAAGGTCACCTGGATCACCGGGGGTCAAATTTTGAAAACCTTGTTAACACTATATCTTGAGGTAGGAAGCCTGGATGAATTTCATACTTTGTATGTAGATGCATTATGGTAAGAGGAAAAACCCTATCATTTTTGGGTGGAGGTGAAAGGTCATCTGGGGTCACAGGGGGTCAAACCCTGAAAATGTTGTTAACACAATAACTTGAGTTACAAAGCTTGGATGAATTTCATACTTTGTACATAGATGCATTATGGTAAGAGGAAGAACCCTATCATATTTGGTGGAGGTCAAAGGTCATTTGGGGTCACCAGGGGTCAAACCCTGAAAACCTTGTTAACCTGATATCTCCAGGTAAGAAGCTTGGATAAATTTCATACTTTGTATGTAGATGCCTTATAATTAGAGAAAGAACGCTATTATTTTTGGTGGGGTTCAAAGGTCATGTGGGGTACGGGGGATGAAACCCTGAAAACCTGGTTAACACGATATCTCAAGATAGAAAGCTTGAATAAGTTTCATACTTTGTATGTAGATGCGTTATAGTGAGAGGAAGAATCCTACCAGTTTTGGTGGAGGTCAAAGTTCATTTGGGGTCACTGGGGGTTAAGCTCTGAAAATCTAGTTAACACAATATCTCCAGGTAGGAAGCTTGGATAGATTCCATAATTAGTATGTAGATGCGTTGTAGTGAGAAGATGAATCCTATTGTTTTTGGTGAAGGTCAAAGGTCATCTGGGGTCACCAGAGGTCAATGTCTGAAAACCTTGTCAAGACGATATCTCCAGGTAGGAAGCTTGAATAGATTTCATACATGGTAAATTGATGTGTTATAGTGAGAAGATGTACCCCATTGTTTTTGGTGGAGTTCAAAGGTCATCTAGGGGTCACCGGGGGTCAAACACTGAAAACCTTGTTAACACAATATCTCAAGGGAGAAAGCTTGGATAGATTGTATACTTAGTTTGTGGATGTGTAATGGTGAAAAGATGGACCCTGTTGTTCTTGGTTGAGGTCAAAGGTCATCTGGGGTCACCAGAGGTAAAAAAGCAAAATTTCCCAAGAATTCCCAAGAATATTACATGGGTTCACCAGAGGTCAAAGAGCAAAATTTCCCAAGAATTCCCAAGATCGTCATCTGGGATCACCAGAGGTCAAAATGCAAATTTCCCAAGAACTCCCAAGACTAAATAGGAATGCAAAACTGTATTTTTCCAACATGTGAAGATAGCATTTGACCATTGACTGAAAGATATGGGACATCATGGCTTTATTTGGAATAGAATATATCATCGAAACCTCAATGCATTTTTGCATTCTGGTTGACCCTGTTACTAAAATGATATCAGTCTGTTTTGATGTTTACCCATGGATCTTAAACATCCTATACTGAAATTAAAGACAGTCATTTATAACTTTACAACCAAACTGTGTCAACTTGAAACGACAGTGCTAACTTACATTTCAATGGCAAGGAATAAGTAAGCCTTTTGGCTCTCTGGATGAGTACTAAAATTCATTAGTTGTAACATATTGGCTACAAATTGAGCGCTCCCTTGTCAGCCTTCTGCAACATGACCTTAACTGAGAATCTCTCTCCCTCTCCCCTCCCTCCCCTCCTCCTTGCAGCCCCCCAATCAAAATAGACAAAAAAAATTAGTAAAATTTGAAAAAGGCATTATCCATCCCTACCTACCTTGAGTTCTTCAATGAACCTTTAGATACATAAAGTGAGATCCACATTGGTATCATCTGGTAACTTTTCATTTGGTTTTGTGGTGGGATCATAAAATAGCTGAGTAAGGTGATCATTGACTACAGTTCTCTACAACATTGTCCAGAATTTTAACCCCAGGTTACTGCTACATTGGGAATTTTCAGTGATTTCTGGTAGCATATTGATTCCAAATTGCAGAGGATGAGTGTGAGGAAGACATGTTTACTTTTGTTGTAAGGTTGCTCAATAGTGTTATTTATAAATGTCTTTTTTTCTCTATGTTTAATGACAGTCTGGTTACTGGAGAGCTGAGCCCAGTCTGTGCCATTGTTGGAGGAATTGTTGGGCAAGAAATGATAAAGGTAACTTAAGTTTAGATTTTTTTTCTCCTTTGTTGTACCTAATTGGAGAGGAGCTAATTATTGAATTCAAAATTGTTTCATTGTATTATTTGCTTTCCTTTTGCCTTTATTGCAGGCTGCTTCGAAAAGGAATGCCCCTCACAACAACTTTTTCTTCTATGATGGTTATGACAGTGTGGGGTATGTAGATTGCATTAAGGACAGTTGAGACAGTCATCAGCTTGGAAGTGGTTGGAACAAGTGTATGGATCTAAATTGTTGGAGACCTCACATGTAAGGTTTCGTGGTTTTGTGGAGTTGTGTGGACTTCAAAGGGTATCGAGAGGGTCCGCATAACAATTTTCTAAACTTTAAAGGATGAGGAGAAATTGACCTTAACTGAAATTCACCAAAGTTTAATATTTTACTGGAAGACAGATTGTCTATGCAATTGAGAGGTTATAAAGCTTGTGGCACTGTTAAGGTAGCTTTGCTGAAGGAATTTACAATGTGCCCAGGAGTCTTTACCTGGGTTTGCAAAAGTATTTTGCACACTACAGTATGTACAATAGAAGTATGGCTACCTAAAAGGTGATATGTCACAACAGAAAACATTCAAGGAGATCATATTTTTTGTATTGCTGCTTTTTATAGCTAAAAATATACATTTTGTTGTTTAAGGTCTGATATGCCACAACAGAAAACATCCAAGGGGATCGCAGTTTTTGTATTGCTACTGTTTATGGCTAAAAATATACATTTTGATGTTTACAACTACTCTCTGTAAAAACTAAGTTTCAATGCAATTTGACAGTTTTACAACCATGCCTTTGTCTTAGGAATAGCTGCATAAGTTTTGAATTCTAACTAGTGGAAGAAAGTTTGACTATCATTTTGAATCCATTACCAAAATTTGTCCAACATATTCAGTCCATGTCTGTTATTCTCAGACCTTGCTCAATTGCTTTAAGGTCATAAGAGTTTGTTGATAAGTGGATCTGATGATAAGAGAAAATGATGATGGCATGTGTATGTACGTGTGATTGACTGTGTGTATGTGCATGTTCTACTTGAGCTTATAACACAATGTCTCTAGAAGGGAAACTGACAGTTTCATATGTTGTACATAGATGCCCTATATTGGGAGGAAGAACCTTATTGTTATTGTTAGAGGTCAAGGGTTATCTGATGTCAGTAGGGGTCAAACTCTGAAAACTTTGATAACACTGTATCTCATGAAGAGGAACTCTGACAGTTCTCATGCATAGTATGTAGTTATTCCATACTGATAAGAAAAAGTTATTGCATGTTGTTCCATGTGAAAGGTCATCTTAGGTCACTGCAGGTCAAATTCCAAAACCTTGTGAGCACAGTATAATTCAAGATAGGACACATGGATATTTAGCAAACTTCGCATGAAGATCTTATGCATTATATTGAGTAGAAGGGTCCTATTGTTCTTGGAGGGGGTGTAAGGTCATCTAATGTCACCAGAGGTCAAACTCTGGAAACATTGTGGACAGTATATATCAAGGTACGAGGCATGGTTATTTCCATATTTTGCATTTAGATGCATTTTATCGGGTAGGAGAATCATATTGTTTTTATATGGAGGTCAAAGGTCATCTGTAGTCAGTAGATATCCAACAGAAAATCTTGTTAGCAATATCTCCAGATAGGGATTGTAGATGTACTTTCTCATATAAAGTGTGTGAATGCATCACATTGATCAGTATAGTTACCCAGGGTATGAACATTTTAGGAGCAAGCTGTGAGAAAAGTCTAGTGATTGATGTCATGGAAACCTCTGTGCAGTGTTTCATTCTTGTTCTTATTTAAATGATCTGGCTGTCCATGGGTGTACTAATCTTCACTTTACTACTGTAAGAACATCCAGTGAAGACCACAGTTTCAAACTTGAATGATCATTTTGTGATTGATGTCATGGAAACCTCTGTGCAGTGTTTCATTCTTGTTCTTATTTAAATGATCTGGCTGTCCATAGGTGTACTAATCTTCACTTTACTACTGTAAGAACATCCAGTGAAGACCACAGTTTCAAACTTGAATGATCATTTTGAACTAGTAAGTGCTGTCTTGAAGAGCTAATGGTTGGATCCACAAGGTGATGGTGAAGCACAACATGTCGATGTCAATGTTTTACAAGATTCAGAACCGACTAGTCGCCATAGATCCAACTGTGTATCTTACTTCTAAAAACCACAAACTCCTCACACATCGTGAAAACTCCCAGGCATACTTTATTCCCAGCTCTACTAGAGGCTGTCATAAGATGTCTTCTTTCCCCCGTACTGTTCGTGATTGGAAGTGTCTGCCTGAGGATGTCATAAAGGCTCCCTCATTAATTGCTTTCAAAAACTTTATATTCAGGTAGACTAGTGTGCCCACATAGCCAATATGCCTCTCTTGTGGAGGAGTCTTCATTTTTAAAGTTGGCACTATTCTGGATGAAGAACATTTGAATGCAGGATTTCCCCTGGCATTCTTTTTTGTGAGGCGGCCACCTCACACTTTTTGGCCAACACCTCACAGAAATTTGCTAAATTTTCCCTCTGTACTGTAATAGCTATATAGTAAACAGCATTATCTTAATGAAGGGACATTGACCTAGCAACCTGGTGCAGATGTGTCTAGGTTTTGGAAATAATCTTTTTCAACTGTCATTTATGAACATATGTGACCTACAATCAGGTAACACTCTTGTAAAATAGATGAAAGTCAATGCTTTTGAACATGATATTACCATAGTGGCGCAATGGTCCTTTTTTGTGCATTATGAACAGTGTTTTGTTTTCATGCCATGTGATATTATTTTTTCATCAATCAAATATCCAAGCTTTCAATTGTAATACTTTGATCATTTTACCAAGGTTGTTACCAGTCTTGAGGGAACACCTCTTTTGTAAGTGGAAAAATATTAGTTTCTGCCACATACAATATTTATATTTGGAGAAATACTCCTAAAGGGAACAAGTTAAATCAGAATTCCATTCTTGTGTGTGTGTGTTATTCTCATTCCTTGCCCTGAGTGTATAAATCTTTTGTAATGTAAGCAGGTTAAGATCTTTTGTGCTTTTAGTACATTTGATGTTGGCATGGAGTCTAGTTGCCTGCCTTAGGGTCCCAGGTGGGGATGAAGGGTAAACACCTTTTGAGTCTTGTGCTGCATGCAGTGTTGTGGAAATTGTGAACCTCCCTTCAGTTGTCATCAAATAGCTCTGAATGTGAACTTGGCAGACAACAAAATTGCAGTTTTATTAACAGTAAATGGAACATGCGTCTGGTTGATCGAGGTATGTAGGCTGGAGCATAAATCTATGATCTCAGTGCTTGTAAAAAGTTATTATGAAGAACAAAATTATCAAGATGTTAGAGAAACTTTGACATGGGGATTGCAGCTTAATATTGTTTCATTGGATGGGAGGAAATTTCACCTGCCCCCTGGAAAGGGTATAGTATTTACAAAAGTGTGGGCATTGAAAGGACCTCTGGCTGTTTATTTAGTTTTCCAAGTACGTCCATAAATCAGATGGGTTGTACACCAAAATATGAGATGTTCATGTATGTTCTACTCCACCCCACCCCACCCCACAGTGATCTTCAGCCCAGGCACCAGTTACCACTCAGGCAATCACCACCAAGATAATTAACCATGACAATTTTCTTGAGACCTTCCCACCAGAAAATTCATAATTCTCCATGGTGGGGTTCGCTATTAATGAGTGGCAAGGTGAACCAGTTAGTCTTGAACACCTTCCAACAATTCCTAATGTGGGTTTCAATATGAAGATACCCAAAGGGATATGAGGCAGTGGGGAGGGGGAAATACAGACAACCCCTCCCTTCAACCTTCCCAATTGGGCATAATATTTGCTGTTACCAGCATCAAATATGCTAATCTCACTTTGTACATGCATTAAAGTTTTGGGCAAATGCCCCAGTCCCCTCACCTCCCCCTCCCATTGGAAGTAGCCCCATAAGCTTATGGACAAAGATATCTGCCCCCTCCCCTTTGACTCCATGCAAGCCCACCTCTCTTCATTCTGGTAGCATGGCCGTACCGGACTGTGTTTCTCAGGGAGGGCGGTGATTTTTGCCCGACTCCTAGGTAATATAACTGACCAATTTTCCGTCCAACTGAGACAAAATATCTGCCCGATTTAGTCAGGTTTCTAACATGGGGGGGGGGGGGCACCGCCCCCGGCCCATATGACCATGCCTGGTAGGGAGTTCCCCCAATTTGTGGTTGATATTGCTAAGGGTCATTATTCTGAAATAAAATCCACGACCAGTGCAATGAGTGGGTGAGCTAGCTAAGCAACCCACTGTACACGTTTTGAATCACCGTGTGAGCTAAGCGAATCCAGGGTTGAAGTACATTAGATTGGCTATATTAACCATCAGAACCGACTTTAGTTAGCAGCCACAGAACAGGAACTGCAGCTTCATGAACTCTCTCATTCTCATACCTGGGAGCAGGGCATTGCCAGGGATTTGTCAAGGGGGGCGACAGACTCTCAGTGGTCCCGCTACCATGGGTTGGCGCAAAGCGCAAGAAAATTTTAGCCCAAAATATCTCCCAGATCTTTGGAAATGGCACTTCCCAGGCCTATTTACCTCATATAAATGGGGAAACACTAGCAATATTGTAAAAATAAACATTAAAAAATACCAGAAATATGCGCAAGGAGGGCGGTTTCCCCCTTCCCCTCCCACTTGGCTACGCGCCTGCCTGGGAGATGCAACGGGTCGAGCTCGCTGCTCCTCTGTGGCAGCTCCCTGCTCTATTACAGTTTGCCCGCCTGTTGGAGGTGTATTACTGCTGCACCTGTATTGTCTACACTTGTAATGCCATGGGGTATATACGTTAAAAGAAGCGTACATTTAATTCCACACCTACTACGAAGGTGAGTGGTAAGTCTTTGTAGGTTTGCCTCATAGAAATTTAAATAAGCTTAGGGAGAACGCTTGCAGACAGTGCGTCGCGGCGTGGATAACCAGTGAAGCCACGAATATGAGTGCTTCCGCTGTACGGCTCTCCTCCTCCCCCTCCTCTTTCTTCCTTCCCTACGGTCTGCTTTCGTTAACCCTTTGATTGACCATATGACAATTTTTGTGACGAGATTAAGAAATTTATATCACGAGTAAGGTTAACCCCACGTCACAGCCATAACTTATAGCTTATTTTGTTTAAAACAATGTTCTTTCCATTATGACAAGATTAAGAAATTTATATCACGAGTAAGGTTAACCCCACAGCCATGGCTTATAGCTTATTTTGTTTAAGACAATGTTCTTTCCATTTATCCAACTTCGGCTCGGAGGGGGGGGGTGTCTATGGACGAAAATGCCAAAAATTTAACTTGAAATTTGAAGTTTTCGAATTTTGGAAAAAATAGGCTATTTTGAAAAAAATGTGACCCCCAAACTACTTTGGGAGCGTTTTTATTCCGTTTTCTGCAAGGAAACATCGCATAAAACACATCTGTATATTGGTATTAAATATTGGGAAATGTATCTTTTACCCCCAGAATAGCCCCAAATTCGATCTTTTGAACCCAAAATATCGCCATTTAAAAAAAATGCTAATACCTGTGGAGAAACGTTTCACCTAAGGATCGTCGAATGAACGGCTTTGAATGTATGGGAACTCTTGAACTTGTGGTCCCCTAAAGCAGTTGGGATGCAAAATTGTAGTTCTGAGTGAAGGGTGTGGCGGTAGTGTTACGAATCTTCAGAAAAAAAACAAGCCTAGAACATTCCATACTTTCAATTCCTAAAAAAAATGTTATAACTTCATTAGTTCAATTCATGAAATAATATGATCAACATTCACAATGCAGTGTTTGTTGTTGTTGTTGTTGTTGTTGTTGTTGTTGTTGTTGTTGTTGTTGTTTTTGCTTTGCAAGAGGGTTTTAGATGAAGCCCAGTTACCACATTTAGGGCCTCAATGTCTCAATAAAAATTTCATAAAAAACATGTCAATCAATAAATAAATGACAAAAACGTGTTTCGGCTTGATTTCTGGCAAAAACAGAACATTTCTTGCAGCTGGAAGAGGGGACACCCACCTCCCACACACCCCGGGCTCAGTCGCCTCGTCCCCTCACCCCCGCCACACCTTCTTCGAGCCGGGTTTAGGGCCCCCGCCTCAAGCCAGGCTGCTGTCAGGGCCTCTTTCCTTAAATCCGCCGCTACTTGTGATACTGAGGGTCCTTATAGATAGAGGCAGCTCTGATTACATTTGGGACTATTCCAATCCTTCACAGTTTGGGGTAGAAAACTATAAATTTGTAACAGTTAGATTTAGCGTACCGATGGCAAAAATGAAGATCATGCATCAAACGGGTTCTACTATTAGGGTGATGCCAATAGGTATGAGCGGGGCCTGGCCAAAAACACTTTTGGACAAAAGGATTAGCCTACTTTGCTTCCGTCGACCGGCTAACGGGGCCAGGTTAAAGGGCAGTGGCGTAGCCAGGGGGGACAGGGGGCGAGTTGCCCCCTCTGGAAAAATCTTGGGGGAAATTTTGAAAGTGAATATATGGTGAAATTTGAGCATGATCTGGTAAAATTTTAAATTTCTCAACCAGTACACTTTACTTATTTAAAAGTATATGCCACACTGGCACAACCAGTCCTCATTAAGGTTTTCAGAGATGGAATGATGACACCATGCTTATAGTTGCACTAGTTATGTTTTACTATCTGTTTTATACAGCATGGGATCTCTGGACAAGGGACTCTGTCCTTTTACTGTATCAGGGCCGTCTTAAGAGATCACCGGGCCCTGGGCCCGGCATTGGAGCGGGGCCCCTCAATCAAGTGTGTTCGAAAAAAGTTGCGTGAAAAATTGACATCCTTGACCATCGCTCAAGCATAGACATGCCTGCATTTACCCCCCCCCCCCTCCCCCCCCCCTCATGTCGCGCATAAAGCATGGAAATTGGAACTTTTATGTGAATAACATATGTGATATATCTAAAAGCTGAAATACATTATAGAAGAGTAATCTTCCAGTTGCTCTCCATCCCTAATAACAACACTGGACTTTTGGCATGTTACGTTAACAGGTGAGAATGATTGCCAAGTTAATAAATTAAGGCTACGTTAATAAAACATAATGTAATAGGCCTACCTTAATTCCTCTTGCGTTCTTTTCAGCCTGAATGAAAATGATTACAGTTGATGAAAGCGAAATCCTTATAACACGGTTCCAATTAGAAACTCCAAGATTCCACAAATAGTCGAATGTTGGTTGGTGGTGTTGAATGATATTGATACAGTAGAATAGATCGCGTGAACGAACGCGGTAAAATGTCTCACGATATGTGTGGTAAAATCGCGTATAAACTGTTGACTTGACCATAGGCGTAGGAGCCCAAGTTGATTTGGGGGGGGGGGGGCTGGACCGACTTGCCCGAAAAATATAACCCCCAATTTCCGCGCGCTTTAGGCATGTTTTCGACATGGTAATGTATATATCATATAAGCATGCATCGGTTATCCCCCCCCCCCCCGATGCCAATTACTTACAATAATTTGCCGTGTTACTACCTTCTTTATTGTTTTTTAACTTTTCCCGAAGTCGGTGATAGCCGGCCTGGGGGAGATAAACCCCCTCCCCTTTGAAAATTTTTAAAAAATAAGGTGTCCTTAGATGCAATATGGTGACACATATCCTACCTTTGAAATAAAATTTGTGTTAAAACATTTACGTATTTCAGGTACTAAAAAAAAATCGGCATTACCTTCTTCTCTTAGAAAATTTTTGAAAAATTAGGTGTCCTTAAATGCAATCTGGTGCCACATATGCTACCTTTGAAGTAAAATTTGTGTTAAAAAATTTACGTATTTGAGATACTAGAAAAAAAATCGGTTTTACCCCCTTCCCTTTGAAAATTTTTGGAAAATTAGGTGTCCTTACATACAATCTGGTACCACGTATGCTACCTTTGAAGTAAAATTTGTGTTAAAAAATTTACGTACTTTAGTTACTAAAAAATCGGCATTACCCCCCCCCCCCCCCTTGACAATTTTTGAAAAATCAGGTGTCCTTACATGCAATCTGGTGCCACATATGCTACCTTTAAAGTAAAATTTGTCTTAAAAAATTTTCGTATATAAGGTAGGAAAATATTAGCATCAGTGAAGGTGGGGCATAGCCCAATAGCCCCTCAATACACCATTGATAATCATAATATAAGTTCAACCATTAAAAAACACACTGATGAATTAATACGGAATATATAGGTGCTGGTGCAATTCAAGTCAGAACTCTATATTAATTACCAAGAAAGTTTTTAAACTATTAATTCCCTTTAGCTACATCACTGCATTATTTTTCTCTCAGTAGGCGCCCGAAAAATTCTCAGCATTTTGCCCGAATTTTCACAAAAATTTTTGACTGGGGGGGGCTGCAGCCCCCAGCGCCCCCGCCTCCTACGCCTATGGACTTGACTAATGGAACTTGCGGCATTTCTTGATCGTAAACTGTTGTATGATTGGCTGAAAGTCAATCTTTTTGAGGATGTCGCTTTCTATGCACACGAGAGAGAGCCTATTAAGTCACCGTTGCCCCATTCTGTTCCGGAGATAATTCTTGATTAGTTTTAACCTTGAAAATGAGCGTTCCCCAGTACAATTTGTAACCATCATGCATAGGAAAATTCGGAGGGCAATTTCAACATTCGTATATTCGTATATGAAAGTATTTCCACACAAAAATCTTTTACGCAAGGGGAGATATGATTTTTTTGCGCAGAGGTCAATTTGCGGGGCCCCTGACATCGCGGGGGCCCTGGGCCTGGGCCCAGTGGGCCCATGCGTTAAGACGGCCCTGTACTGTATACTTCCAATGTTTCTTGATAATTAAAGCAGCAGCATTGTGGTATATGCAGTTTGTTAGAATGGGTCAGTGGTCAAGTGCTATACTCTGCTACAAGGGCAGGTCCTCGTAAAATGTGGACTGATTGTGGTGAATGTGGTGAACTGATGAAGGGAAAGGTGCACCAGGGTTCACTTAATTACTGTACTTCACCCATTGTGATTCTGATCTACCAGTAGCTGGACTCAAGAAAAATTCACCAAGACCTGAAGACAAGCAAGATAAAAAAAAAAGCTTCCTAAAAAAATAGGAGTTCTTGGTGATGTATTCAGTTTACATTTAGCACCAAATGTGGCACCATTTTGCATCTAGCCCACCTTATATAAGCAAAAATTTTCCAAGGGGGAGGGGGCCCCTCCCCTTTATAGACCCCAGCTCCCCCAGGACGGCGATCAGTCACATCAGCCAGGTCAGAGGAAAACACCCAGACAAAATCTGGACCTGCGGAGAACACTGATTATTAGGAAGCAGATCACTAATTGGGGGAAATCTTGGTGCCCTTGCCGCCCCCCCCCCCCCCCGACAAAAAACCTGGCTACGCCACTGTTAAAGGGCGGGTCACACTACAGCGCGATTTTCAATCGGCCGAAATCCGATCCGAATTTTTTCTAAATCGGACCAATAGTTTTTAATTCAGACTTTTTTCTTAGGATGGTCACGTTATATCGATAACTGATCCTAGTTTGATTCACGATAAACTGTTCTGCTATCATTACTATAACTTATACCGCTCAACAGAGTGGCGGTCGTTCGAAAATAAATCCGATCTTTGCACGCGTGTCCGATAAACGCTGTCTGTCGATGTGACGTCACGAAAGAATTAGTTTACATTCCATTTTCGTAGTCCTCTGATGCAAATCATATAATTACACACGTTTGCAAATTTTTGGCTCTTTCCGATAAGGGGTGGAGAAGATTTGAACTAAAACTCACAAAAGTTGGATCACAATCCTATCTGAAATCGCTCTAGTGTGACCTGTGCTTAAGTTTTTCAGTTAAGAATACCAGTGATCCAGTCACAGTATCCCCGGCGGCGGCTTTCTAGAGAAGTCAGATGCAATAAATCTCTCTCACCTCTTTGTATACCCTCAAGTTTGTCACGCAGATAAACCTGGTGAGGGTCCCAGACCGTCCGGTGCTGGCACACTCTAATACAGGTTGGAGAAGGCCTTTCTTATACGCTGCTATTTTAATCCTCTAGCACAAAAAGACAGATTTCTATACAAGATGCCTAGAATTTTATTATTACTGATTTTTGGATATGCTTATTCCAGTTTAAGTCTTTAGTGATGGTAACTCCAAGTATGAACCCTTTGGTAGCTCCACTCTTAAAAAAATACCTTCAGTTTTTTTTTCGAGCAAAGGTGATTGTGAAAATAGTGAAGTTAACTGATATCATTTTATCCGTTTTTCGAAAGATTATGAGTAATTTTTACAACATGGAGAAGTCACAGCCATGGACGTGGATCTTGGGGCTAGGTACAAGGGGCGCGTCCAGGCGCGGTTTTACGGGGGGCTTTGGGGCTCAAGGGCCCCCCCCCAATAAATTTCGTTCAAGCCCCCCCCCCCCCCCCCCAATTTTCAGAGGTTGTGTTATGCTATATTTGCGTGTACTGAGAAAAAACAAAATTGCCCAATACACTTGTGCACATCTTGGTCCAGTGGATTTAGTTTGTCAAGGAAAACTGTCGTCTGTGTCTCGAAATCTTATATTAGGTTCATAATTTCATACAATGGAAGTTGGGTCAGATAAGTAACATCTATGATAGTATGTACGTAGGCCTACATGTAAATCAAGTTAACGGATTAATCATCTGTTGGAAGTTCAAAACGAGTCATTTCGTCGCTGATCTCGTCAAGCTATACTAGCAGTCCTTTTAAGTCAAATCTACAGGCCGAATCGTTATTTCTATTAATGTGAACAGGTCCAGTTGCTCGTATCTCTCAGTAACGTTTGCTGCATTCTTCCAAATAAAAAAAATATCTGCCTGCATATACGTTACATCTATGTCATGGTCAGGGACGGTGCCACTCCGGGGGAAGGGAGGCCTGTCCCCCCTGTAATTTGCAGGAAAGAGAAAAAGAGTAGGAAAAGAAGACGTAAAGGAGAAGTAAAGAGGGGGGCGGGGTAGGCCTATATCTGATCCATATAGTTAATCCAGAGCTTCCAAGAGGCCATATATTCCAGTTTCTACCAGCCTTTTATAATGCACAAATGAAGCAAGGCAAATTTTCTTAATAGTTCGAGAATATTTCTGTGGACTCCACGCACGTATTTTTGCGTAAAACTTTCCCCGACTAGAAGGCAGTAATGTGTCCAAAAGGGGACTTCAGGAGGTTTGTTGATACATACCCTTAGACAAAAAAGGCTCCTCTTTCACCTAACCAAAAATATTAAGAATGTTTTGAACCCATATGATCGGGTCCAAAAATATCCCAAAGACAACACCATTTCTGCATCTAAGCAACCTTCAAGTAACCAAAATTTCTGAAAAGGGGAGGGGACCCCTCCCCTTAGACCTATCCCCTAGAACAGCCCTCTTTTACCCAACCAAAATTAGAATTCACGAAGTTATGAACATTTTCCAGCCATATATCAGTCAAAACTGTCCAGAAGACGACACCATTTTGCATCTTAGCAACCTTCAAGTAACCAAAATTTCTCACAGGAGAGGGGAACACCCCTCCCTTTAGACCTCTCCCCTAGGACCGCCCTCTTTCCCCCAACCAAAAATTGGAATTCACAAAATTATGAACATTTTCCAGCCATATATATTAGTCTAAAAATAACCCAAAGACCCCACCATTTTGCATCTTAGCAACCTTAAATTAGCAAAAATTTCTCAAAGGGAGGGGAACACCCTTCCCCTTAGGCCTCTCCCCTAAGAAGGCCCTCTTTCCCCCAACCAAAAATTAGAATTCACAAAGTTATGAACATTTTCCAGTCATATAGTCAAAACATTACCCAACTTGAACGCACCATTTTGCATCTTAGCAACCTTAAATTAGCAAAAATTTCTCAGAGGAAGGGGACACCCCTCCCTTTAGACCCCCCCCCCCATGCACGACGGCGATCACTCAATCCATGTCCCCCTATCAAAATAACCTTGCGCCGTCCCTGGTTATGGTACTGTTTTTATTAACATTGGTTTCAACGTGCGCGTGGCCGATTTACATATTTGAGAGAAAATTTTATAATTCTTCCGTTTCAAGCCCCCCTAAGCCAAGCCCCCCCCCTCCCCCGAAAAAAAAGTCTCGATCTAGAACCGCGCCTGGGCGCGTCCCTCTCACATTTTTGAAGGGGGACATCTCCAATAAGCCCCCCCCCCTTTTTTTTCAAACTGAAATGATGAAAACTAAAACTGTGATGAATTGCAATAGTATAACTTAGATTACGAAGTGACACTACATTTTAGAAGCTAAATTATGCCCAAATATGACACCATTTCCCATAAAGACACCTAAATTTCCTTTATTTCGGCGATTCGCAGATGGTGAAAAGTCCTCCCACCTTTGGAGATGGATCCACGCCACTGGACACAGTGCCTTCAGTGTTTTGTTCAGTTTATGCTCCTAACTTGAATAACTTGTAGTCCTCCGCCAATAACAAAAGGTACGTGATGTTTGATTACTCGCCGTTGCTTTGTTGTCGTACAGAGAGCCAAGTCAATGGCTTCAGTCCAGATCGCCAGACGTCATTCTCTGTTTTTCTTTCTTTGGCTTTATTTCCCAAATAGTGCTTCCACTTATGCCCAAACTAGATCAAGTGTTTTTCAAAGATGAAAAATTTTAGAAATTTGAAAAAAATATTTTCTCTTGAAAGTGAAAACATTATGACATTAAACCATATGTTACATCAGGGACTGGGCAACTCCTCGGGTAGAGCTCTGTTTAAAAATTAAGCTTTCCGTCCAAGAAAAGGCCTCAATCAATAGAGGTGTCCCGGAGAAATGCAGGAAACTGCCTTCCAAGTTGCCTTCAAGGCATTGTCTGGTGGCATTTTGTAGGGGTCTTGTATTAAAGATAAAAAATTTTCATTACATGTCATCCGAACCCCATACCAAAACTCCATTCCTAACTCAAGATATCCCTTGGTTACTTTTAATAAGAAATACCTCCAAGTTTCCTCAAGGTCACAGAACATGATCCAAAGTGGGCAAATTGCCTCAGATTCCTTTTGTTATTCTTTATAATTGGTTACCTTGTTTGTCTTTGAAATTTGATACCGTTGGAATGTTTAGATGTTTTTCCGTGTAAATATAGTGAAAACTGTTCCATACTTATGGTACAGCAAATAAAGTTATGGAATATTCAATATAGTGATGTCAACATTATAAAGAAATACAAAAGCTACATCATATCAATTTGCCCAGATGACATCACAGATTTCCCATCATGCACAGCGGAAACTAAAAATGTAGCATTTCTTCAAAAATTTGTATCTTCCAAATGCAAGATGCTATTGAGATGGGGTTTTCAATGCCTAACACAGAAAATGTTTCTGCTTTTTTTGAAAGCATCAAATTTGGTCACCAGACCATACTTTTCACTGTACCTGCGATTCAATAACAGGAAATTTCTTTTTAAGTTCTGGAAATACAGGTGCAGAGCCTGCACTTTGTACCAGATATTTTGTAGTTTGTACATGTGACTGAAGGCCGAAGTTCCGGATTATGGCAGTTTCACATCAGTTATCTAAGTTGTGCAGTCAATTTTTGCGAAGTTTGTATATTTTCAAGTCATTAATTTACAAGTTACCTGATAGGCCTAGGCCTGGCTTCCATTTTCATGTGCTTCTTTAGCTTACGTCGCTGAGAATCTAAGATTATATTGTAAGCACTGTTTTTGCGAAATCACTTACCTACGCAAATGTTAGCGATTAACAGGCGTTTAGAGCATTATGATTTATGTATACATAATACACTATACATATGTATACTACAAGGTAGGTCATTTCGAATCAAAGACTTTGCGGCAGTTGCGATTACCTGCATAGCTATCCATGCGGTCAGTCGGTCACAACGCACGTCACAACCACAGGGGTATCCAGTCAAAACGTCCCTTTACCAAAACGTCCCCGCTTTTTAGCAACCAAAACGTCCCCGTGTTATTATATATGTAATACAAAAACGTCCCAGCCTATGAATGACACATATAATAAACCTCTTTTAATTTTAATAAAGAGAAGTTTTAATTGTAAAATATTTTATTGCAGGTAGCCTGGGCCTAGGCCTACTTGGGAAATCATTTTGGTTCGGAACAGTAATATAACTTAAGTTAGCGCCACGCTTACCGTACGTAGCTACCCATGCACTCACATTCTCACTGCAATACCTGCATGCAGGCTATGCACAACACGTAAAGTTTTTAAAGTATTGCGGCCGTAAGTTGTAAAGTAAATTGCCATTAGTAGGCCTATTTCATTTTCCTTTAAGAAACAGAAAATAGCCTTCTTACATTAATAAAAACATTAAGGCCTACAATTAAAATTATCATGAAGCTAACATTAGCAACGATTCAAACCCCGGACGTTTTGGTACGTGGACGTTTTGACACGGGGACGTTTTGACCAATAGCGGGGACGTTTTGGTACGGGGACGTTTTGGTCAATGGACATTTTAACTCAGGGGTGTGCAACCTTTTCGAACACCGGGCCAAATCATGTTGCTGTGACCATCTGGGGGCCGCAGTGGAACAGAGATGTGTATAGAGGCTGGCGTTTCACCCTCACCCCTTCCCCACCCCTTCCCCACCCCTTACCCCACCTCTCCTCCGTTAGTGACCATTGTGCCCATCTAGGCAGATCCACATGCACTCGAATAATATTGTAGTATGGGTCTACTAATTGTTGGCGAAACTTGTCCAGTGTATTGCATCTCTATTTTGTCCACAAATATGTGAATTTTTTAATTTATCAAATAATGAAATGGTCGAGAATATCCACCTTACAAAGGAAGTGATCGTTACTTTGTTTTCATAATATCCTGTACTTACCTCTGGTTAAATTATAAGACGTACAAGGGCCAAAAATTAGGCAAATCAAAATTGGTTCGCGGGCCGCACAGGATGAAGTCGCGGGCCGCAGGTTGCACACCCCTGTTTTAACTGGTAAGTACCACAGGCGCCCCTTACGTTGTGTAGTACACCATATAGTATGTATTATATAGATGGAAAGGTATGTCACAAATCTCCTAGCTCGAACAAACAACTTAAGTTTCTGGCATAATTACTGCATGTTTCTTGCCAAATTTGTCTGTGTCGAGACTTTCAGTCATAAGGTACCTCAAGGCAGTTCTTTTTTCCTGAACAATTTCACCTGGCATTGTCTGAAGGATGAAATTTCGATTCAGTAACAGTTTGAGGATGGTAGCTGCTGATTGGAAGAGCATTCAGCACTTCCACACTATAATTAAATGCTCCTAAAATATTCTCTAAAGTTCTCTTAACTTTCAAGGTTACTTCCTATATTTGTCAATTATGATTAACTTTTCATTATTACAAATCTGTACCTGTTTTCTCAGATGTATCCCTTGTTCAGCAATCTAGAAATTACTGCGTGCTCCCAGGATGTTCTCACTTCCAGAAAAGCTCCAGCCATGGTGAAATTTTGACTAAAATACCTCAGAGACATGCTAGTTGGTACAACAGATGTAAGTAAATTTGTGAGTGTGGGTAGATCTGTCTTGTAATACTGTACAACAGTTTAGACCTGAAGAGTAGTTACAGTATTGAATGACACAAAGTAACCAAAGCATTGCAGAAGTAGGGATTGTGAGTTTATTCATGTCAGGTGCCATTAAATTCATCATTTTGATATTTTTCTGTTTGCTTGCCCACCAATATATTTTGAACAGTGTGACCACTATAATGAATGCATTATGTATTCACTATCAGACAGGGTCAATATTCATGAAACCTTTAGCTCAGCAGCCAACTAGACCTTAATATTACTTTTGAGAATACAAAAATACCCAGTGAGTAACTTTGAAATTGATTGCTTAATTGATTACATGAAGCAGGCCCAACTAAGAAGAACCATTCTTACTACATATGTACTAAAAGAATTCAGTTGCATACTTGAGTAACTGGAATTGAGTACTATGTGGTTGAAAGGAAATTGGACAGAATATAACGACAAAATGTTTAGTACTGTGAGTGACTGTACCTACTCTAATACCACAACCATCACCAGTGGACAACTAAATCCATTTTATAGAATGACAAAGTTCTAGTAATCCTATGATTCTTCTGAACTTGTTATCATATTTGGTGGCCACTGTTACAATGGTATATGTTATCACCAGGGATTCAAGACTTACCCTATGCCAACACTATTTTCAGTAAGAAACTAGTCCTTGTTCAATGAATACCAATTTCTTACCAACTAAACAACTACAGGTCCCTTGTAGTAAGCAACTAAGCTTGTGAGCAGGTTTATAAAACTGGTCTCAGTTCACTTGACATTACTGGAAAGATGAAATTGAATATTTTGTGGGTGTAGATGCATGTATACTTGTGTAGTGACTCTAGTCTCATTTTTTTTTTTTTGAGTAGTGATTGGATTTACATTTTAAATCAATGGTATGAAGTATTGAATCCAGGTACAGTATGATATTACATATGGTCATAGCAAATGTTAAAATTTCTTTTATTATAAAAAAGGAAGAAATCATTTTCTAGCTACTCTGAGACTTCAAGTTAAAGTTAAGCATTGCAACAACCATGTCATTGGATTTTATTTCTCTTTTGTATTTGTTTTAGTGTCTGCTGATGAAATATGGAAAGGTGTGGTTGCAACCACTGGTAAGGCTCAAACAAAAGCAAGAGGAAAGCGTCCAGCTAAAAGGATTAGAAAAGATCTCAATAAGGGCCAAGTTATTGGTGATGGTAAGCATATGAAACTGGGGTTTAATTTTTTGTTCCTTTCTTGATGTGAAATCCTGCGTACTCTACAGACACCCACGTTTTGTAGTTTTGCTTTTTAAAGTGAACCTAAAGTCTAGAATAACAAGAATATATACATACATATATATATACATATATATATATATATATATATATATATATATATATATATATATATATATATATATATATATATATATATATATATATATATATATATATATATATATATATATATATATATATATATATATATATATATATATATATATATATATATATATATATATAT